>JAFIDM010004315.1:9601962-9622294 GCA_023159025.1 Thereuonema tuberculata | reverse complement strand
TCACGTGACTTTTCCAGCCTCGACCCAGAGACCTTAAACATCCCCATCATTGAATAGAACATTAGAGACAATAATATGCAAAAGTTTCACTTTTACTATCAGATAGTCTTAACTTTAAACATGAAATAGTTGAAATGATGGAATAATATCGATTGCTGTGAAACAATAAATGATAATGCAGCATGAGGAATGAGATGCTTTTTCCATATGAAGCTGAACTCAACGAGATGGAAGTAAAACATAGAAGATCGAAAGCACAAAGATGTATCTTCCAGAAAATACCTATTATGAAAATTGGATAAAGAAACGGGTAGATGCAAAGATTGACCTTCCATTGTGATGAAATTAAACAGATTAAGATCGCCCAGGATCTAACCTTCCATGAGCAACACGGCATTTGGAAAAAATGTTGGATATTGGAGACATACATTCTGCATCTAAATAAAGTTATCAAAGTAAAATGAATATGTGAGACGAACATGGTAGAAAGTAATAGAACTTCAATTGAAATATCTCGTCTGGAAGAACAGCAATCATTGGAAATTAGGACTAAGGGTGAACGAACGTTAAGTCACTGCTGAGCATATTATGAATATATAATCCTATATTCATAAATATTATCTCCACAACCTCATTGCTATTTTTTAGCTATAAATGAACCACCGATAAGAATTTGAAATATATTTTTTTTTAATTACTCTTTTAATAAATAACTTCAACATGGTTTTGTATTATTTCTTTTTCAACAGTGATTCAATAGAAATGAGACTTACTTAAATCTGCACAGTTGAAAGAAAAAGAGACAACACATCCAAAACTAATGCAGTGAAAAATTCATTGCAGCAGGAAAAGTTTCTAGAAAAGTCAGCAGAAGTTAGACGAATAATATTGAAATAAAAACCCTCCTCTTCTACTCAAATCCTATTGAATTCCGGATGAATTTCCGGTTTCATAAATTCCCATTTCTTCCCTTCAGCCTTGAACTCGTGACGTCAGTTGTGACGTCGGATGACGAAAGCGAGGCTGACATATGAGACCCACGATCTGGTCTCGTCATATTCAAATACACGACTGTCAGCAGAGGAAGGCTTCTGGAATTTCTTTCTGATTTCTGGGCAGAGATTTCAATTTACGTGGAATGTTCTAGAAATGGAATTCTGGATCTAAAAGTGTCTTCTAAATAAATTTACTTTGTCTTTTTGAAATCGATCGGGAAGTAAGCCATTTTAAGAAGTCGCTTTTTATAAATAAATCATTTCATTAAAAAAAAAAAGGATTTTTTTTTAGTGACTGTAGAGAAGAAGTTTAAATGTAGGGTTTTACGAAAAGAAAATTCTAAACATTTTTTTATTGAATTTTAGAATTTTAAGTTTAAGTTGGAAGATTTGAAAACCAGACGAAATCATGTTGTGTGTTATCTAACGTAAAGTAAAAATTACTAAAAATGTAACAAAATAAATCGTACTCCCTGTGTTCCGAAATAATTCCGATTTCACGTTGTTTTTTGTTCCAAAATACTATTCCGATTTGTTGTTATTTCTGTTTTTGATTAGAAAAAATCAAATATCTTTAATTTAATTTAATAAAATGACTTTTTTAGAAAATAATAATTTAAGAGAAAACTTGTATATGTACATATACACACACGTACGTATGTATATACACAAGTACACGTGCATATATATGAAAAAAATAGTCTAGGAAATAAAAAAAAATCCAGATTATTTATTGTTGTAAAAATTCAAGGGGCTTTTCCAGTACACTTTGTTCAGCAAAAAGAGAAATTGGCAAGATTCCTTGGTTGATTAGTCGATTCTCTCCAATATGAGGTTGTTTGTAGCAATTTCCCACCGTTGACTTTCAATATTGCTGACATACAATCTTGAAGCGATAAAAAGACTTTATCCAGTGTACCAACTTCCATTTCGTCAAATGTTTGATGTACAAAGTGGATGTACGTCAACATTAGAGGGGCTGTTACTATAATATATATACTCTGAATTGCTCTAAAATATTCTAAATCCAGGATATTCATATCTGGACTGTTTGGTGGCTGACAAATTAGACGAAACTCAACAATTGAACACCTGATTTTATCCGATTCGGTACCAATATCTACATACAATAAAGCCATCTTTTGAGCAGTGAAGTATCAAATACTGTTTAGAATTTTCAAAATGCTGTTAATATTTTACTATTTTTCACTGAAAACGAGAAAATTGTATAAAATTTTCAAGTTTATAATTCATTTTTAATCGGAACAGTATTTTGAACAGACAATCACTATTAAGCCAATCTATGCTTATCTATATTGCATTCTTTAACTGATAAACCTCTGGCATCCTTTTTAATTTCCAAAGCTCTACTCGGAGTTACTTCAAGAAGCTCAGCTCTGAGAATTACCATTTTCACGAGCAAGTGAACAGATGACAACACTGGCTAATATCATTCATAAGATGAACAAGGAAGTTATCATATCAAGAGCTAAACAGGAGTTTACACAAAGGACATGACCTAGTTAAGTAAAGGAACGTTGTACAATCAGATGATCGAAGATGGACAATTATTTGATAACAACTTAAAGCCAGCTAAACTAGAAAAACCTCATCTGGATAGAATGACAATCATTCGAAGCTACAATCATTTATGAAGAATAATGTATTAATCAGATTACGATAAAATTAAAATTGTAAGGATATTGATAATAAATATACTCATCCTATGATGATTATTATTATCTTTAAAATAAATGTTTAACTGTTTTCTGAATAAAGAATTGTCGCATTTTGTATCAAGAGAATTGCGACAAATTCTTCGAAATATAGCTATAAATGAACTACCACTTAGAACATGTAATTACATACGTGTGTCTATTGTTACTTAGACATTTCTTCATTTTTAGCGACATCCAATTTATAGAAGTATATGGAGTTCATAGTGGAGTTTAGATATAGTCGGAGATATGATAGATTATACATTAGTGTAGATATATAAATACATTAATCTATATGTACAATTTAATATTCAAAATCAGATGTTTTAAATAACCCATCAATAATAATATTTATTTATAAATTTCTGAGTGATTCCGTAGGCAGAAGTTATTAGGTATATAGTATGAATGTGTTTACGAAATGCCCTCCAACCAAAACCCGGAGCCATTTCTCGTTGGATTCCCCATGGCTTGAAGGTTTGGGGGGAGAAACCGGAGTTCGGATCCAGGTTACTTACGGTTTTAGGTGATTGTTGACCGGCCAGAAAAATAATAATAATTGGACAAAATTGGAATATATCTCTACTGAATCGACTAAGGAAGAATAGGATAGCCTTGACCCAACGTAGTCTCTTCCACTTAATCAGAATAACCCGAATTTTTTTTTTAGTCAAGAAAGTATTTTCTTTATTGTTTTCTGTACTGCAGTTTATCTAAAGATAGATTTTTTTTTTTTTTTTTTTTTTTATTGATAATAATCATGAATCAACAACTCAGTCCCGTTAGGTCATTTCCCTGTCAGCAGGTGCTGTGTTTTTTGTTAAAATATACATATGTAAAAAATAATTAAAAATATCTAAAAGATAAAATATAAATTTTTGGCCAGGTGAGAGAGTGATTAGAATAGGAAAACAATAGCTGTATAACAAGAGTAACAAATACAAGAAGTTAAAATAAATAATTCCTATTTACGTTTACATAAGGATTTTCATTATTACTGTGCGTTTATGAATGGCAGAGTAACCACTGCCGGACGATTTTATTCCGCAGAGGGGTGATACGCTGAGATGGGTACTTTCCTAAGAAATTTTTTTGGACATTTTCGCTTTCAAGAAAAAAAATAACGAGGAGCATTTTTGCAGTAGTATTTATTCTTTCCATAATTCTTTCCCGAAAAGCGCAAATAGAACGCAGCTATTAGTAAACTAACACTGATAAAAAGTAAACATCCCCTCTTTATTTCTTCTCACCCCTATTTTGAAGAAATCGAAGGAGACCTGACGCATGCGTAAAAGCGTTGAAGGCTTTCGTAAACAGTACACTCACACACTTAAAAATATACAGTGGATGGTATACATAAACACTCAGAAGTACAGTCGGACCTCTATTTAACGAACCTCTATTTTGCGAATTTCTCTATTTAGCGAACTTTTCTTTGGAACCAAGAACATTTTGCTAATTTCTTCGTAAAATAACCTCCAAATAGCGAAGTGCATTTTCTATTTTTTTTTTCTCCTTGAAATGTTTTTATTATCAACATTCCCTTAGAGGAAATGAAAGAAATTTGGATATAGCTGAGGGGAAAAGAAGAAATTAACGATGATGTGCTGATTGATGATTATCTTTCACTTGATTTTGAAGTTGAGACCTCGGAAACACTAACTGAATCTGATATTTTGGACAGTGTAAAAAAATAAAAACAATGCAGCTATGAATTGTGATGAAGAAGAAGATGATCAAAATGAAAAAGATCATGATACAGAAAAAAAAAAAACCTTCGTATGATGAAATGCTAAAATCATTTGAAACAATCCGACGCGGATTACAATTTCAAGAAAATACTGCAGAGGTTTTTAGTGCATTGCAAAGATGCGAGACATACTATGAGCGAAAACACTTCAAAAAAAAAAAAACAAAAAAAAAAAAAACCACAGACAAAATTAACAGGCTTTATTAGTAAAATTTAAGTATGCATGTGATAATGTATGCTTTATATCATTAAAATTATTACTTTTTTTAATAATATTTATTGTTTATGTATTTTAAATCTGTTTTATGTAGTTTAAAGTAATTTTAAAAGGTGAATCTCTATTTAACGAATTTTCCATATAACGAACTTTTTTTCGGGATTTAGCGACTTCGTTAAATAGAGGTCCGTTAAATAGAGGTATATACAGAGTCTTTAGTGATTGAATATATCAGTATGCAATCTTCTGGTGATTTTTTTTTGTTGTATTTTTAATAGATGTTTTCGCAAAGTGGATGTTCTAGACATACTAAATGAACTTAATGCGGTTTTGCTTGAAATTGTACTTGAATTACAAGTCTTAAATAAATGAGTTTTGCGCGCCAATCAATGTATCATGTATCATAAAAAGTGTCATTTTTAACAACCCAAGCATTTGATAAGATTGCAAAGCGAAGGCGGTCGCTGTGTTCAATTTGTTCAACTGTGTATTGATTTGTTTCTACACTGGCCTGGCTATCAGAGATTATTGTAAGTTTGATCTAAAGTTAATATCCTTCCGAGAGGAAAAAGAGTTCGAACAAAACAGTTTTAAAAATTGCAATTTAATTGAAATCAAAGTACAACTCACAGAAACTGTAAATTCTAGGAAATTGAAATTTTAGAGATAGGCTTTAACAAGGTTTGGTTTCTACCACTAGATAAGAAGCAAAAACATTGTCCGTCCAAAGCAGTTGGAAATTTCGTAGAAGGTGTTTGTAAGGAAGATCCCAATTCATTTTGGTAAAATTCCGACCAGTTGATAAGGAGCCGGAAATAAGGATATCAACAACTTATTTTTGAAGACTAACTGGAATTTTTTTTAACCTGTTTTCTAGAAAAGAGCCTTTATCAGATCATTCAGTCTGTACGTGTGTGTGTGTGTGTGTATGTGTTTAGCACTAAGAATTTTTGAATCAATGCATGAATCTTCTTGAAACTTAATATGAATATTTAAGGACTAGAAACAATCTAAGTTGAAGTCTTTTCAAAACGGGTCTTCGTCGCGGAAATTTTACACGAGGGAACTCCATTGAATCGAAACAAAGGAATTCTATCCAATTTTCTATTAATATTTCATTAATCCCCTTCAGTGAACGTTAATCCCTTTGTAGGTAATTCAATAATTTACTCGCTTTTTGATCAGATTAAAGTTAATCCTATTTCGATAACTTAATTGCGAATCATTACTTTTTTTTTACAGAATTTGTAGTGAACACAAACAGCATTCATTAAGTATTAGAATTTGAAAATAAACGTAAGTTCTTCATTTTAACAACTTTTTTTAAAGAAGGTTTCAAAGAATTTACATTTACGGGAAGTACCCTTTAAGTTTTTCTTTAAGTTGTCTGTTTTTAATTTTAATTTTTTAATTCTTTTTTTAACATGCCAATATTCGAAAACGCCAAGTATATTTAAAGTATCGCTTGCATTCCAACAACTGTTCTTTTTGATGAGAATCTAGATTTACAGTTGGGACACTAATAGCGCGTGCATTAAATACAAAGCTTGGTAATTGGTAGCCACCCTCTTTAACTAAAGCCTTGGCGAGTTCAAATAGCTTAAATGTTGCTTTTCATATAATTTTGTTCGGGGGGAATTAGATGTGGCAATCTAAAATGTAATTAAGTTAAACTTTGTTAATCCTCAGCCTCATTATCTACTTCAGATAATGTTGTGTGCGAATAATAGATGCACGCGCATTATGAAATATTTCGCAATTTTATTGCCCTTGCCTTTTATTTAAATATTTTTGCTAAAGTAATGACTATAAAGGGGAGATTTAAGAAATACGACTTAAAGACGACCTATCGCTTTAAGGTCTCGAGCTGTTCCTTATTGGAATTGATGTGTGTATGTTTTTTTTTTACTTTACAAACAAGAAACTCCTGACAGACATTGACCTCTAATTTCCTTAAAATGTGAATTTCGCTATCCTAGTGAATTTCTTAAACAATATCATGACACGTGCATATTGTTATGTCAATTAAATCTCTATCTATTCCTTACTTAATTTTCTTTTTTAGACGATTAACCCTTAAAAAACAAAATGATTAAAAAAGTATATATATATATATATATATATATACATATATATATATATATATATATATATATATATATATATATATATGTGTGTGTGTGTGTGTCCGTCGGTCTGTGTATGTTAAAATAGCTTTTGAACAGGTGAATTATTTGTGAACGTTCTTTAACATGCGGAGTCAACATAAATTGGATAAACAATCACGCACAAATTACGAAACTGTGTTCACTAATTCGAACATTCGGCTTAGTTCTTTTTTAATGCCTGTATTAAATTCCTTCTGTGCCTTGCGAGTTGCAGGCCAAGGAACTGTTGTATTTTGTATTTTTGTTTATTTTTGGTTAGGATTTCTTTGTGGGGAGGTCCCCTTCTCGGGACCGAGAACCGGGATCTTAAACTCGCACCTTCTGAGCCTGTCATCGGTAGAGTTTGGCTGGCTGATGAGTCTTAAAAGGACGAAACGGTCCGTCCCTGTCTCTTCCCGGGGACAACTCATGGTGCGAATCCTTTTCTTGTTGAGTAATTTGTGTGTGTTTCGTTTATCGAATTTAGGTGAATCGTTATTTTTGAAACTTGGCATTTAAGTAAATTCTATATTTGAAATTTTTTCTGTGTAGCTTCCAAGTAAGAAATTTGCACTTGAAGATACGTATCATGAAACTTCCATAAAATGATTTTAACGATGATATCTTCCTAATAATCCACTGTCAGTTGCGCTTTCGTTAATACAATGGTTCAAATTAATTGATTTTACAGATTAAAAATGATTGGTTTTGATCATTATTTAGGAAACATAAAATTTGAAGATACTGTTTTGAATTGACTTAGGAATACTCAGACAAAAATTGTATTCCTAAGTTTAAAATGAAACACACACACAAGCATCAATGTCCATTGTTTTCAGATATCCATACAAAAACATCGTTTAGTTTCTAATGTCTTTTTAAAGGAATTTTTGTCGCCTTCTCGCGCTAATTTCTCGACATTACACACTTGGAAAAGATTTCAAACTTAAAAGAGTTAGATCGTCTCTAGTCCTTAAATATGCTTTCAAAGTTTCAAGAAGATCCATCGATCAGTTCAAAAGTTAATAGAGAAACACACAGACCGATTAATTTAATGAATTTTACTTTTCTATTAAAGTTGTCTAATAATAATAATAATAATAATAATATTTTAAAGAAAGAAAGTTTCAAGTTCTTCCAGGAACTTGTCCGTAATTTTTGTGTTGAAATTTTAATATTTAAAAAAAAAAAAATGCTTGCTTCTATTATTGGAAAACAAACGTCTTTTTAGGAGAAATCTTATTAGATATTTCAGATATTTTCTTTCTAAAACCTATAACAGGGAAAAATATTCTGTGAAACTAAAACCAGGGTTTTTTTTTTTTTTTTTTTGTTTCCAATTGTTTGTCTCCTAGGTACAGATAATTACGTTTATCACCTGTCCGAATGGGAATTTTCGTTTTAGCTAACTGTTACGTAATACGAAGAAGCGCCGTTATTGCAAATGGTGGGAGGGAACGGTAGAAGCAGCTACTAATGTCACCACCCCCGCGCGAAGTGGTCAATTATCTCGTAGCCAAGGACGTCGCCATAATAGCGGTGGCGTGGTTTAATGTTTTTAAGTGGTCGACGGTCCGTGGGCGGAAATGGATTCGGCTTCCCAGTGCTCTTTGGTGGGAAGCGAGTGTCCACCTTTCCTCCGACGCCTTCGGACTTAGGATGCAGAATTTAGATTGCCTAATTTGAGTGTCACATCAGTTTTTCACCGTCTGACGTCGACAAAGCGGCGTTTTTTATTCTTTCTTTCTTTCTTTTTTTTTTTTCAGTAAATACCTATATTGGAAGTCGGGATGGGAAAAGATGCAGCGAGTGGAATTACAGGAAAATGGAATCAGAAGATTCTCGATTGTTCTGCGCTCTGTGATCAAAGCTGCAACTGTCAGTCGAACGAATTTCAATTCTCCTCGGACCTCATTAAGACCTATTATCAATTGGTTTTTGAAACGCTTCTGAAATTGCACAATAAACCTTAAGAAATAATAAAATAATGAATGGATGACGTCAGTACATACATCAGAGGAACTACAGACACTTTAAGATTAATATTTCTCTACCTATTCTCACTCACTCTCGGTAAAAACAGATATATTATTCTTAAAGAATATCATTTAATATTTAAAGTAGTTTCAATTCATCACTAGTTATTTCAAACCATTATAATTTTTTAACTAATGCAGATTAAAATGAAGTAATTCTAATTCTTCATTGTTATTTGTTAACGGTGATTGAAATTTACTTATTTAACTTCAAAAGCATTCAAAATTTCAAGATAGGCTGATATTTGTAGTGTTATTTAAACACTTAAAATCTAGACACCCCCACCTTCTAATGATAAAGAAATTTGATTAATATGATTATGATCTGAGTATTTTTTTTATTTTAGCCTTTATTTAACTTTTAAAAATTAAAACTGTAAAATTACTGAAAATGTGGTCCAGTTTCATTTTATTAATTTCATTTTTGAATAAAATAAAAATTAATTTTAATAATCAAACACAAATAATAATTAGGAATTACAATTGTTACCTATTTAATGTTTTCATATTTAAAAATTTCAGATTTTTATCTTTATTAGAAAAAAAAAAAAGATTTGATGAATTGAAGCGATTTTGATTGTAGCCTTCGAGTAAATAATATCCTCTCAATTTAATAAAACAGGTATTAAAATATTTTTTACATCATTTATTTCATTATATTATAGAAAATATCTTAATGATTTGAAGTAAGTTTTATATTTTACAAATAAAATTAAAAAGTCAGAGATAATAAAAACAAAATATGAAAATTTCTAAAATTAAAACCTATTAAAATTCATTTTTATATATATGGATATTCCTCGATTCTTATGATAGAATTACGTTCCGATGAACGAGTCGTAAGTCATATATAGTAAAGTACAAAGTATGTTAGAAATCATATATAATGTATATGAATAGTATACATTGCTAAATCACATATTTGTTCAAATACTTTTATAGCTAATCACTTGCAAACAGATAGGATAATACTCAAAGTTTGTACGTAAATAACCGAATAGTAATGTCCTATATACCATTCAGGCATTGTATTGTAGTTAGAGTACATTTCGTGTGACGCGAACAAACAGAAGATAGAGCCGAGGCAAAGGAAAAGACATCGACAAATATCCACTGTTTCAGTTCAGATTCTTTTCTATTAGTTTTATTATCTTCAGACCTTTATTTCTCCACAAGGACTCACGCGGGAAACACTTAAAATAGAAAATTTCGATTGTCTTTCTTCTTTTTACATACGCATACCAAGGTTCAAGAAGATGCACCCAGTGGTTCGCACACGTACAGACTGACTTGATGAGCTTCGTTTCTTAGGAAAGTACAAAACCTAAGACCCTTTTTTTTAATAGGAGGTTTAAATTTAAACTGAAATAAGACAGAATTATTTGATGACGTTTTACTCATTGTGAATAGTTTGTCTGCGATATCAGATCCTAATATTTCACTGAACGTATTTACTCCTAATATTCTACTATTTGATTAAAAGCGCGGGATATTGAAGGGAAATCTCTAAGCATCAGGAATCTATCGGATTTCATCTCTTTGAAGTGGTCTTGGATGGCATTGATTTCGACCCCATAAAGACCATTCCACTTCTCAAGTGAATTGTATTCAAATTCACAGATACATTGTTAATACAGTGTTTGGAACTAACTAAATTTTAAAGTTAACAATAGTTTTGAGGTCAATGTACTGTATCTTCTAAAACATTTACAAAAACTTTAAAAGGTTAAAATTCGTCTTGTTTATTGGGATTGATTTTTATTGCCGTTGTCTTCGCTTACTTTCCAATGGGAAAAAGATACTTATGTCCTCAGTCAGTCTCTGCAGGTCTTTCCTTCCTCGAAATAACTTCAGAACTACCCGATGGATCCTCTTGAAACTTGGCTTGCATATTCGAGGATTGCGAACGATTTACCTTTTATAATGGAAAATCTCTTACAAATGGTTCCTGATCGAGAAATTACCACGAGAAGACGACAAAGCACTTGGATGTAAACAATGGGTTTCTATCCTATTTCTATTAATGCTTCATTGTCTTAAACAGTGAGTATTAAATACTTAATTGAGCGTTTAAAATTAATCCAATTCAGAACAAGTAATTTACTTTCTTTCTTTTAGGAAATCGAAAATTTGAAATGTTTATTATAATTGGCATTATTTAAATGTGTAGCTTTTCGTTATTTTCACAAAAAAAAAGAGTAAAGAAATAACATTTTAAGGAAAAATAGAGAAAGTAGAAAGATGTAAAATATCGTTTTTAATCCTTATCTGATGAAGGAAGACGATAGGCTGCTTCCGAAAGTATAATTTAATAATTCTTAATAATGTTTTTATTAGTTTACAATATGTATTATATTAGACTCTATTCCTTTCAGAATCCAGCAAAAGCCTTTAGTATCTGCCAAAAATCTAAAATATGTGATTCAAAAAATTTCCAAAAAATTCGAAATACTTCATTCTAAAAAATCCTTGAAAATTTCTAAATATTTCATAAGTTTCCGAAAATACTTAATTCCAAGAAATTTGGAAAATTTTGAAATACATAGGGTACATTCTTTAGAATTTCCGAGGATTTCGAAATATTTCATTTCGAAACATTTCCGAAAATTTCGACGTAATTGTAATCCGAAAAATTTCTGGAAAATATCGAAACATTTGATTTTGAAAAATTCCCGAAAAATTTCGAAACACTTTTCCAATAATTTTAGAAATCAGAAATTTTCAAAAATTTCAAATTCAGTTTTTGAACTTCAGATGTAATAAAGAGAGAGAAAAATGAAGAATGACAAATTTCGTTTCTTTCTTAATAAACTAAACTAAAATAAGCTGTAATGTAATATTGAAGGTAGAGTCTTTTTTTTTTTATTTGCCAATGAAGTTTCGGTAATTTTCAAAATGGCGATTTCTTCATTGAATGGAGAGTAAAATGGCCGATATCTGTTGTAATTCCCTGAAGAGGTGAATTCTTGTGCTGGACTCGTCAGGTGGCAATCGATGTGTTTCTGCTGGTTCAGCAATGGCTTCCTAAGGGCCAGA
The DNA here is from genome assembly GCA_023159025.1 of Thereuonema tuberculata. Taxonomy (NCBI): domain Eukaryota; kingdom Metazoa; phylum Arthropoda; class Chilopoda; order Scutigeromorpha; family Scutigeridae; genus Thereuonema; species Thereuonema tuberculata. The sequence continues at coordinate 9,610,395 of JAFIDM010004315.1, read as the reverse complement.
TGAACACAATAACCCAATTTGTGTTGCAGACGATTGATTGATCAGTCTTCCCATTGGGTTTTCGTCGACGCAGCTACCTCTTCACGCAGTCCTTAGTAGGCAAAAGGAAATTTCACTAAATTCACTCAAATAAGTTTTATTTTTCATCAATTTACCATTGATTTATTGTTAGGTTTTTATAGGATTTTCCAAACATTCTACTGAATGTTAATTCGATGCATATTTCCTTCATTTTTTTCTTGAATAGAGAATAGATTTGCTATCACTTGCATCGACGGGACAGCTGTTTCGTTAGGACTCATCAGCCACTTGTACCCTCGACGATAAGCTCAGAGAGCTCGGAAGATTATGGATCCTTTTCGTGCTCCCTATTTCCACATTTTTGTGTTACATTTACGAACTTAAACTTTCGTTTTTTTTCTCTCCTAATTCAACTTTACAATAAAGGTATGAATGAACCTAAAGCATACTTTCACTACAATTTCTATTTTTTTTGTGTTTATTTTGATGTCGCGAAATGTTACATATCAATACGTTATTTTTCAAATGCGCAAAATCTGCTAAATACAAACTCTATAAATTTTCCATTTTTTAAAAAAAAATAAAATAATTAAACACTACTATTGTCCTCCTAATGAATGATGGCCGTCCTGTTTTTGTGAGATCTGCGCATGTATCATCGATTAATCTGGGCAGGCACGTCCGTCTGATTTCATGAAAGGATGCCGCCATTGTGCTAATCGCTTGTTACTTTGCAAAAGAGCATTGTATTTATAAATAATATATATTTATTTATTTATATAAATACTGATTGTTAGCAACTGGTATTGAAATAACGCTAAATAGTCGAGAGAAGTTTTAATTTGGCGTTATCAACATGTCTTTCTCAGTGAAAACAGACTACGTCATCCATTGTGACAGGAAAACATAATTGATCAGCTACCGGAAGGGCTGCGCAGTTCAAACTTCCGCCGGTCATCTTTCATTTTGAGGACAATACTTATATCGTTTATTTAAATCCGATTAATTTGAATCAAAACACACGCAAAACACTTACAAAATGATGACATCCCAGTGTTCAGGACATAAACAATCCGTTGTCTAGTTTCTAAATGATTTTTAAGTGATTTTTATCACCTTCTTGCTCTGATTTCTCGACGAAGATTTAAGATATAAAAGGTAAATCATCTTCATTAATACGCATTCCAAGTTTCAAGATGATCCACCAGCGGTTCAGAAGTTATACAGACAGTAAAACTAGATAATAAAAATATGCTACCATGTTTAATATTTTCACCTTAGTAAATATTTTTTTCCCTCTTATACAATAGCTTTTCGTTTTTAGAAGTACAGTAAACTCCCGATTATCCGCGGAGTTTGGTGGCGCGGCAACCACGGATAAGCGAATTCCGCGGATAATCCGAAATAAGACGAAAATGGCCAAAAATCAACACAAAAATGCTTTCAACATGTTCTATTTACATTAAAATAGCAGTACAAAAAGTAACTGCTGTTGCATATTGTAACATATTGTAAAATTCAGTACCTACTTGGACGCCGCTAAATGTGCCTCTTTTATTGTTTACCGTCTTTTAGATTTAAAAAATGTTTGATTCCGTAATTTATTGTACAGTCAAAAAAATGGAAATAGGAGAGGTCCGCGGATAATCGGGAGTTTACTGTATCTCTTTTATGGAGTTTAATGTTAGATATAGATCTCTATCTTTTGAATGTTAAATGTATGGCTGTGTAATAACTGGACAATCATAAACCATAAACTTAAAGATTACGATTTTAAATAGATGATGTAAATTTACACTCAAGTATCGTCAATATTTGTGTCGGTTCATTAAGATGAATCTTCTCTAGACAAGTAGAAATCACTTTTTGCGGGTTCCTTCAACTCCAGATAAAATTCTAACGGAGGTCGAACGCCATCCAGGTCTTCCGAACAGCAATCGACTCTCATCGTCTACCACTGCTTTTGATTTTAATGCTTGTTATAATTAAACTTATATTTTTAAATAAGTAAACTGTAAAGAAAGAATTAAATGAAAACATGTTCAATAAAATAAGGGTAGTTTATAGTTTGACTTGTAGAGATTGTGGGGGCATCTATTTTGGGAGTACTGGGAGAACGTTAAAAGAAAGATTGGCAGAGCACATTAGAGCTTTTCGGAATAAAAAAAGCAAAATTTCTGATTGGGCGGATCATTGTCAAGAAATGGGACATAACCCTGATCCCATTGTAAAAATTGAAATTGAAATTTCCGAAGAGAAGGAAATCTTGATTGAATCTTGTTTTATTAATAGAAAAAATTGTTTTAATAGATATAAATTCCTTAAGATTAATAAGGATATAATTTATAAGAAAATAAGTTAGATTAAATAAATTATTCCATTTTATCAAAACATAAGTGATTGATATTGTTATTCATGAAGCATAGTTATTATTAATGTTTAATTATCATTATTTGTGTTTATTATCGTTATTGTTAATCTTTAATCATTATCATTATTTATATGTTATATTATCATTATTAATATGTTATATTATCATTATTAATAACTATACCACGGTTTGATATACTATCAATTGTTAATGATTGATTTCCTTTAGTTGTTTGTAACCCTATTTTATGTAATAAGAGGCAAAAAGAATAGTTTTTGTCCTCTTATTCACCTGAGGAAATTTCTCATACAGAGAAACGAAATATTCAGAAGATTAAAGATAGTTGTTTTATGAGAATTATGGAATAAACTACAAACTATCTAACAACAATTATTGACTATATCTTTAGTCAGGCTTACCAAAACCAATACAATAAAGAAAAGAGTCCTCTGCCATTGATATGTCGCGTCCTGACGATGTTCTTTTTCACGGCCAGAGCCTGTAGTTTCAGTTGGCCTTGGTATAGGATCACTATTCTGACTTCTGACCTTACTTTCCGCATTAACGCCATCTAAAATAATTCCATCATTAATGAAGGCGTGGTTTCAAATTATTATAAATATCATTTAGCTCTTTTTGACATAACTAAAAATAATAACTAAAAAAAAAAAAAAACTAAAAATTATGAAGATCTCGAAGAAAAAAATATAAACGACCAGGAGGAAACAAACACACACACACACACACACAAAACCAGGAAAAGAATTCACTTGAGTATGTATTTTTACAGTAAAAAAACATTTTTTAGGAATAAATGCTTTATTTGTGTTTCATTTAGAAATTATTTATTATTGAAAATTAATAAATATTATTTTGTATTATTACGAGCCGTGCCCCGCGGTGTCACCCGCGTTAAATTCGGCCCTTCTCGGTAATGTTCGGTTCTCATCGTGCGGCGTAGCCGTCCCGTCGCCGCCGCTGCACCTTTTTATGTTAACGTTTATAAACATAAACCTCAATAAACCTTCCTCAATAAACGGGCTATCTAACGCAAAAAGAATTTTTCAAATCGGACTGGTAGTTCCTGAGATTAGCGCGTTCAAACATAAAAACTCTTCAGCTTTATATATTAGTATAAGATAAGATTATAAATAACATTTTTATTTAATATTTAAAAATATTAAATATAATGTATTAAATGTATTATATCCGTCCGACAAGTTGATTCTCGACAAATCATTTTAAACGGAAACTCATCTTAAAAACAAACCGGAAACCGGATATACGGTAGAAGTTGATTATACAAACCATCGCCTCTCCTAAAAAACTTTAATATATACTTATAATGGAGTGATTTGTTCTGCTGAAATATTACTTTGACGCTAAATACACTGGATTCTAATTATTTATTTGAAGATATATCCAATATAGAATAGAAATAATCTTAATTTGTCATTACAGGAGTTTAAATCCCTTCCTGAATTCATTATTTTTTAATTACTGAGCTTGCAAAGTCTCACACAAACATTTAGTTCTATCCAGTTGCCTGTCTGTCCACTCATCACTGTAATCCAGTGATTCCAAACCTGGATCCCGCGAGAATTTGCAAAAGCGCGCTGAAAAAATAAGTACAACTTATCACCTTTAATATTCTTGTAATGTTTATTGAAAGCAATGACTTAGTATTTATTATTATTAATCAAACTGTTTTAGATGAATTAATTTATTCTGTGGATCCTAATACATATCAGCCAGCTACAGGTTCCCCGAGATGCAAAACCGACCGATGAACAAACTCGAAAACCTGAAATCACTCTAGCGGTTCATAAAAAAACCTTCCCAAAAATGCAGTGTAAAATCTCGAGATTTTGTATATTTTAGAGTTTCAACCAAAAACAAAATCTTCACTTCTTGGAAGAACCACAAATAAAAATAAAATATAATAATAAATAAAAAAACTAATAAAATTTAAAATAAAAAAATTAATAAAAATAAAAGAACGAAATGAATGCCTACGGAGTGTTTCACAGGAACAAAAAAATTCGAGTGAAAAAAAAAAAAGCCGGTCGGACGGAAAAAAATCGTTTGTAGCTATTTCACAGGACAACCAATTTCTCTGCGACGTTTTTTGCCGACCGATTTCGCTATTAAAACATCGTCGTTGTAAATGAAATTGACATTCAGCGGTGTCACATGATGTGAAATTTCGAAGAGCTTTTTGTACTCCCAGAATCCTTCTTAAAATTTCCACACATATGGGCGACAATAAATCAATTTTCAAAACTAACAATATTCCCATGTAAATTCTAATGCTTTAAATGAAAAGCTTTTAACTAACTTAGATTGTTTCATATCCAAACGTAATTTTGCTGCAATTGTAGTAAATTTGTAATAACTCGTAATTTACTTGAAGTGAAGCGAAAATTCAAAACCGCCATGTTGAATTATCAGTCGATTGATCGTAGAATACGTTAAATCTGCTTCTTGAGCATTGTTTAAATGGTTTTCATTGAACTTAAATTATGGGGAAAGCAGTCAATTTCTACAAGCATTTTGACTCCTACGATTTCATGTGTTCTTCATGCCGAACGGAAGAGAGTACCACTTCCGTTTTCGATTGTGACTTCCGCTCCGGAGATATATTTCAGAGGTTTTTTTTGAGCTAAAAGAGGGATTTCAGGCTTTCGATCTTGTTCATTGTTTCGCTCGCATTTTCGATGCTATAAAAAGTGTTTCACTTTTTTGAACATTTTCGTTTTCTGTTGGCCCATTTGTCTGTCTTTAGGTCTATCACGTTAAAACGGCTGGACGGTTTCTGTCACATTTGATAGGTTGTTAAGATGACCCAACTCCAAATAGAGGCCCGTTTATTTGGTCTTCATCCCTCCCATTCCTCAAATCTGACCTCCGATATCTACCGCTTAATCGGATGTATGGTTCTCTAAAATTTGACGTTTATTTATGGCCCAAGTTAGAACACGATTATTTTGTTCTCCATCTTTTTCCCCACTGAGTCCACCAGCGTTCAATGTTCACTGCGCAATGGAAAGCTGAGAATATGAAGCAAGACCTTGCACATTCGTCTGGTTACAGATAGCATAGACAAGTGTCAAAGCAAAGCCTTATTTAGCTTACAAATATATTTTGGCCGACGTTAAACGTAAGGAACTAACTTTATAACACTTGCAAAGCCTAATTACATAGAAATAAAAGAAAAATAAACGTAAGAATAAATAAAATGATAGCTTGAAATGCTTTTATTCTTAAGTGAACGATGAAAATATATTTAAATTGGTGATTTCGGGGAACCTACATTCATACAATATAAAGGATGAGGTTTATAATCAGAAAACAGGTTTTTTGGAGAAGGGTCTTTGATGGACCTACAGGGATGGGAACAATTTAAACACCGAAGCGAAACTGAACGACTTCTACGATGCGAAATGAAATTTTCCTCCAACAAACAACAAAATCAACAAATTAGTTTACTTTAACACTAAAAATAGAAATCTTTCTCTCCCCCCCCCCTCCCAATCAAATATATTTGATTTAAACTTTGCAGAGCAATAAAATAAATAATCGTAATTAATTAATTGTAAATATTTACAGAGCTAAATGCTTTTAAGATGAACATTCTCTACATTCAATTCTCAACAGAATTTTAATATTCTAATGAGTATTGATTCACAATCTTTACTCTTTATGTACCTTAGTTTGTGCATTTACTCTGCATTATGACAATATTCAGTGCATATTTTATATTTGTTTCTATTTATGCATTTCTTAGTAACCTGCCTCTAGAAAGAATTCTTTCCCATTCTCCAATCATTATCCATTTCTTTACTTGCGTATTTCTATCTCCATGACAACCTCCATGTTATTTAATAACAATAATGAGTGCTTCAAATTATAAACAAACAACCCACGCACTATGAGTTTCATTTATTGTTTTATCATTGAGTTTCTTTTGTTTTTACGTTTTCTGAAAAAGCTTTTATAGAAATCTAATTTTTGTATAACTTCTGTTTAGGCTTAACGAAAAAATGGTGCCTGGAGCTTAGAGGACATCAGGGAATATTGGATGAAATTGGACGAAAGAGAAAGCACTTGGGCGAAATTTGAAAATGTGGTTTTAATTGAAAATTGACGAAAGAGCAAAAGCTACGTATTATTTATCTTGACTGACATTGTGAAGTCTGACGATTCCAACTGACCAATGTTCTTCAGTTTGTTCATTTGTTTGTTTGTAGGCGCATTGATCTGCACTGATGATCCTTCGTTAAAATGACTGCATTAAAATTTGGTTCAACTTAAAATAGGTAAAGGATTGTTTTGATCTCCGCTCCCTGATCCACAGAATTGATGTCCCAGTGCCGAATGCTCATCTCTCGATGGATAGCTGACGTATATCTAGTTCACATATTAATAACACGAAAGTTATAATTATAATATCAATTTTTTGATTCTAATTCGAGATGTGATCCGTTTTTATAAATTTGTTCGTTCGAAACTATGCACCTTCGAGACGTGTGCAATTTTTATTTGAAACTTTTGAAATTACAAACATTCAATTCTTCTTTTGTTGCTCGTAGCGTAATAGCGTCGCCATAATAAAGCTGTTATTTTATAAAGTTTTAAAGACATTAAATTCAAAAACACTTTAACATTTATTTAGTAAAATTATTTAGAAAAGATTGTAATTAAAAAAAAAAAAGAATAATTGACAGTTTTTGAGTTAAGAAAATAACTGTGAAAATTTTCATTGATAAATCATTGGATATTTTAGCCTACTTTCCTAAAGAAAGTGAAAATAATAATTAAATCACTCAGTCTGTGTGTGTGTGTGTTTCTCCCCCTAATAACGTTTGACCTGTTGCATGAATCTTCTTGAAACTTGATATTCATATTCCAAGACCAGGGATTTTTACATTTGAAATCTTTTCCAAATGGATCTTTATAGAGAAATTAGCATGAGACAGAAATTCCCATGAACATCATTGGAAAGCAAACAAAGGATTCCTTTTCTATTGCTGTTAATATCTCATTGTTTTAAACTTTGAATATTAAATTCTTAATTCATTTTGCATGATTTGAGTAAAATTAATCCTCCTTAAGCAAGTCAATAAAGCGAATTTAATTAATTTTGTTTTTAGAAAATGTAAAATCTTATTGTGTTGGTATTCAATATTATTATATTTGAAAATTGTTGTAGGATTTCGTATATTTAATGAACTTAAAAAAAAATAAAAGAAATTATAAAAAATAATAATAAGAAATATTTAAAAAGTAAGCTTCAAGGTCTTTGGAACCTGTCGTGATATTAGTTCTCTCTGTAGGATCTCAAAACGAGCATTACCTGCCATGTCCTATTGCTGATTCGTTTTTTCCTTGTAGGTCCGAATCTGCTGCTAACGAGACTGTTATTCCCGGTGCTTGAACTTCCTCTCCAATCCTATTCCAATTTTCTCACAGGACTTCTTTTCTCCCAATTATGACTTGAGTCCCAAACAAGAGAGAACGAGAAAAGGTAGGTCGGTCTTTTATTAGGGCTAATGAAGTTTTGCTAAATAAAACCATCTTCTTGTACTACATTTCAAATATGAATAATTTGGAGGCCATGGTAAAGTATTTAGGAAGAAACGCAGTAAGTGATGTACATGTTATTATTATGTTTTGTATATAAGTATCTGGAAAATCTGCTTTGCAAAACATAAAAACGAAAGTGAAGTAAGAACACTGTAGACATTCACTGTTTTTTTTTAACCCCCTTTCGGAGAAATGGACAGCTCCGCAGTGAATGCAGGCGATGTTGAAAGAAAAAAAAAAGTTTCCAAAATTACTATTGTATTACAGATAAAAAGCACAAGTTTATTAAGATAATATATCCCCGTCGATATTGTGGTGTGTTTTTAGCTGGTAAAATCGTAGAGTGAAATAAGTATAGACTGAAGCTGCGTCTGGACTGAACTAGCAAGAACTAACAACAACTGTTTATTCCCAGGTGACATGTGTTTAAATAGCCTATGTACAAGTGTTTTGAT
>JAFIDM010004315.1:9578635-9596962 GCA_023159025.1 Thereuonema tuberculata | reverse complement strand
ATTGTGTTCTTAGATTAAAACTCTAGTTAAAAAAAAATGTAAAAAACATCTGAGTCAATAATTTCTGAAAATTGCGTTGATTTCAACAATATCACAGTTTTCCCAGATGGAGCATGTCAGTATGAACATTCTTGTAACTGCTTCTGTATTACCAAGTTAGCTTTGCCGCAGACCGTTTAAAACGAGCCCCCAGTCCGTTGAAATACACTTCTCTCCTGCTTTTATTAAGGTAATCCTTCTTTCTGAAATTGAAAGCCATCAGGCAGGAAATATGCATTGAAAAAAACGCCTGGAATCCAAACTATTTTCCGTTCAAAACAAAAGAGGCTCCGGGATGCACAAAACCATTCTCAGAACCAGGAACCAATATTGATTGCGAGGGTGGAAGCATGCGTTTAAGGTAGCGCTAAATCCTCCCCCCACCCCCCGCGAGGGTTTTTTATTTGAGTCGTCTGCAGCTTTTTATCACATTTTAAATACTATTGCAGTTAAAACCTGGAATTTTGTGCAATTTAGACATTAAATCATTATGGTTTAGTTTTTAAGTTGTATTTTCTTTTATAAAAGAAAGTAATAACAATAATAATAAATCCAAACTTGGACAACAACAATAATTTTCTTTTTGCATATTTTAGAAGAAGTACGAAGAATTTTGGCAAATTAAAAAGCGATTCAGGAAGACCATTATTTATTCCTGATTTTTAAAGTTTTCATTGTAAGTTAATAAGAAAATAAGGGAAAAAAATTGATAATCATAACCTTCGGCATCAATTTTATTTCAAAAAATTACTATTGAGAAAATTAACAATAATAATAATAATAATAATAATAATAACCTCCACCGTCACAATCGGGTAGCATCGATCGTTCATCAACAGCTAGCACTTATTAAGCACTCACTTATTAAGAACATGGTCCCATACTACAAATACACACCACAAAGCGTACTAGAGTCAACCTCACATAAGCTGTACTGGAACCGCCCCATTCACACAGACAAAACCATACATCACAACAGACCTGACATCACACTTGTTGATAAGGTCAACAAACAAACAAACCTATCTCATTGATATTGCAGTGCCTATCAGCAAGAACATGCAGAAAACTCACGCAGACAAGATCCGTAAATATACATAGCTAGCACACGAGCTCCAGAAGCAGTGGAGGCAGGACCGAGTACATGTTGTATCCATCGTCCTGTCCGCCACTGGTCTGGTGCCTCACACATTGCACCACAGTATCAGCACACTAGGACTTCATAAAAACACTTACGCACAACTCCAGAAGGCTGTGGTACTCAACACAACACGCATAGTTAGGAAATTTATGGACACAAGCACCCATCCCTAACTATCCTTCCAATTTTTTTTTTTTTTTTTTTTTTTGGCAATATGTGGTTTGGTCCTTGACCCGCCATATTGTCTTAGCTGGGGAAACCCATGGTTTGAAACTTTTTCGAGATAATAATAATAATAATAATAATAATAATATTCGCGCTCGAATAGAACTAGGAACAATTGTAGGACTTCGAGAGAGGCCGCCATCTGGCTAGTAGTGATTTTTCTGTAGGAATGAGGTGGACTCTATGGTCGTAGGAGGATACTCATTCACGTCGCTAAGGCTGTGATCAGCCCAAGAATACAACTGCTAGAGATAATCAGTTTGAGACGAGCCCTAATTGCTCCGACCATCCAGTACAACAACCGGTATCTACAAGCACTGCTCGACTTCATTCCCGTCGCCCTTTACTAGGCCTGCTTTGAAGAGGCTAAGTACAGAGTGGTGCCATCCCTAAGATTACAAATGATCTTCTGTTGTGTTCACTGATCAATTGGGCTTTTGTCTTGTATCATGGCTTCTTGGTATGGAGATGTACAGCGCTCAAATGCTAGCAATTCTGTCGAGAGGCGCCTGGCACTTGTGTAGTGATGTGGGGAGTCATTTCTTATGACAGCAGATCTCCTCTCGTAGTGATTCGAAGATACGTGTAGGAGATCCTGCAACCTACTGCTCTGTCATTCGTTTCATTTCTGACCATCCATACACTCCACACGTTTCCTTACAGTATCTCCAAGAAATTCAAACCTTCCTTGGCCAGCCAGGTCCTAGATTTGTTCCCATCCTCCCAGATGTGTCATCAGCTTCATTATCGAACGTCTCGGCATTTGGAGCAGCAGTTACAGCAAGCTTAGCGTGATCTGCCATAAGACAACATCAGAACTTTGTTTTACTCCAATCCACGCGTTACATCGCCATCCATTACAGTCAGAGGCGACTCAGCCCAGTACTAATCATGTAACAATAATTATTCTATTGTTCATTAAAATATGTCATTTCACTGTGAAATTCGATTTCAGTTCTCTTTATACAAATGGTATCTATTTCATGCAAAGGAAGTTTCATTCAAACTGGATTCTTCCTCAGCACTTGGTATTCTTTTTTTGTTTTGTTTTGTGACAACAGAGGTGTATTTTAACTAATAATGTAAAATTTATTGGTAGATTGTTTTAAAATTGTTGATAGTTTGATAATAATTTTTTTATCTTATTTCTATTAAATTTTCAATAATTTTTACGAAATCTGACAATTATAAGTCAAAATCTATTTTAAGAAGAATTAAAAACCTATTTTCTTAAAAGTGTAATTATTAAATTTTATTATTATTATTACTATTTTTTCCGTTTTTCTCTTGTTTTCGGGATTATTTTTAAAAAAAGTCACAAACGAAAAGCCTAAATTTTTATTTAAAATTCTAAGATTTGCTTAATAAAAATTTTCTATTTTCTGAAAAAAAAAAAAAAAAAAAAAAAAAAAGCCGCTGTCTTTGATTGCCGGCAGGATCGCAACCTTCGCCAAGCATTCAAATTTCATCATTTGCATCCTGTTGACAATTGGTTCATCTGGCCCAAGCTTCTCATTGGGTGTCTTACTGAACTTTTTCCTATATAAGAGACTGATGTCCAAGTGCACCAAACTTCAATTAACTTTGACGGCTGCATTGTGGACGTAGCTAAAATTAGTGGGGGGTGCTGCTGCAGAAACATTTTAGCCTTTGCTTTAAAATTGTGTTAAAGAAAACAAACATGTATAAAAAGAAAATTTATTTATAAACTTGATAAATTTCTTTTTATACATGTTTGTTTCCTTTCACACAATTTTAAAACAAAGTCTAAAAGTTTTCTGCAGCAGCACCCACCACTAATTTTAGTTACGTCCACAATGCAGCCGTCAAAGTTAATTGAAGTTTGGTGCACTTGGGCATGAGGTTGTCGATTTTATTCTATTCACTGATGATGACCCGTTAACGGCGCAGAAACTAGTTTGTAAATATTATGTTTTTTAACTTTTAACTTAATTTTTAAGACTTGTGTGTTGGCTTTATTTAAGAACTTCAAAAAATATAAAGATACGGACGCTTACATTAGTACTGGTAGACAAATATCAAAGACCCGGCTATTATAAGAGACCGGCTACTATTTGGCCGTGTTCCCTCTGCAGCCCGGCGCTTATTAGAGACCGGCGACAATAAGAGCCTCGGCGCTTATTGGAGCATATACGGTAATTGTTTTATCTTAAAACCGAGTAAGTTTAATCAAAACAAACAACGCACTAATCAATGGATTATCTATTAATATCCATTGTTGAAGACATGATAAAAATCCATTGTTATATTCCAGTGATTTTTTTTTTATAGGAATTTTGGTCATTTTCTCTAATTTCTCAACAAAGACAGACTTCAAATAAAAAAAAAATGAGATCGTCTGTTGTCCTTAAATATGCGGACAGTTTTCAAGAAGATTTACCCAGCGGAAATTAATGGGTGAGGGTGGAGAGACACGGAGACTTGACTGATGTATTGAGTCTAATTTTCTTGGGAAAGTAGTGTAAAAACGAAGCAACAATGCTTTCACGCTTATTACGCAAAGTTTCAGATTTGTTTTCCTCCCTATATTAGTATTTAGTTACAAGTTGTAGAAGAATGGAATTTCCATATAATTATAATAAAAATAAAAAAATGCACAGGATTGCTTGGCTCCGTCTTAAAGTTGACCAATTAATAAAAAAAGTGGTTTTCCACAGATACTTGTAAATCTTATGTATTTGGAAGATATAAATTTGGGTTAGAGGTCACTGGAGGTCTTGGCGCGTGATCAGAAGCACAGAGCAGGACTAAAACAATTCCAAATACTTTGGGGAACAGTAATTTATGAAGCGCTGAAGGACAGGGACGCTGTCACAAGGATATGACGTGATCAAAATTTGGATTAAGACGAGGATATATTTCACCAAGAGAATATCAATGTCAGGATCGTGAAGAGCATCAAAGAATTGTGGTTTAATTAACAAAACAGGTTCTTGAAAGAACTGTAAGCCTACTTTGTTTAAGACGTTGTTGTCCTTCTTTAGACTGAACGTGCGTGATCGCACTTGACCATTATTTTGTCTCCTTTGGTTGTTTGTGCGTTGGTACGAGCATCTCGCCAAAACGGCAGGACAGATTTCCATAAAATATGGTACCTTTCTTATTTGGATTTAAGTCAAAGCATAGGCCCATTTATTTCGGACTCTCAAAAATAACCCTTGCTTTGTTTATTTTAAGGAATTGATACGAAATTAATTTGCGCATGGTTTGATATGATGAAAAGAAATCGACTTTAGACAATTAAGATGTGAATGTGGATCTCGTTACTTAATTTCAGTTATGGAAAATTTGTACTGTTTGTATTCAGCAGAGATAACAATAAATGTTGACTTCGTTTTTCATGACTCCAAAAACAAAAATGTAAATGGCAGAAATTTTAATCAGCATTGAGGGAAAGTAGGTTTCAAATTCTTAAACGAAATTTTTTTTAAGTTGCCACAAATTTAAAGGAATTCTGTTGATTTAAAAAGGTCAATGTAATGGTTTTTGTTTTGCAATTCAGTATATACTTTTTTTTTTTGCCCTTTTGGAATTTTCAATTTTGATCAACAGAAGCATTTTTAATAGCATTTAATAAAAGCGTTTTTTGCCTTATGTAGATTTATAAGTTCTTCTTCTCCTCGTAAGTATTTTGGCACCGACTGAGTAGGCCTGGCTGATGAGAGCCCAAGAAGCTCGAAACGGCAGTCCCAGGGTCTCTGCTTGATGTAAGAGGCTTCTCCTTTTCTTAAAGTTAAAATATTGTTTGCTTGAGAATTAAAACTAAGTGACGGATGTCTTTTACTGTCTTTAATGAAATTGATTCTGAAGAAAAACCAACGAATCTTTTTGATCATGAAGTGAATCTATCGTAAATTGTATTTAAATTTATCTTTTCTGTAAGAGTTCACAAATACAACTTCGATTGTCCCTAAGTCTTCAAATTTATAAACCAAATTCGAAGATTAGTCCAACGGTTAGGGAAAGTTAGGGAAAGAGAACCGCACACATTGACTGACTGATCCCCGGAGCCTCACTTTCCCTTATTGGAAAGTAATTAAAACCAAAACCAAAATACAGGCAGACCTCGGTGTTGGGTTCCTACAGCATTTTCGCTCAAGAAACTTAATTTTTCTTTTTTCGCATTTTTATTTTTTTTAAATAAATTTTTCCTCATTTTGGCCTAAATTCTAAATCGGCGTAAATCTAAATTGAACTGTCTTAAAACGAGGGCTGCCTGTACTCATTTTCAAAAGTAATTTATTTATTTTAAGCAATAAACAACTGTAATTACTTCATAAATCTAGTCAGAAACGAACGGTGTAGTTTTAAGTAGTAGTTTAATTAGTTTTGATTAGTATTCCTTTATTTACTGTTGGAATTGGTTATTGTTCCTATAATAAGAACTGATTCTCAGAAATTGTAGCTTAGATTTCGTCTTTATTGTTCTTATTTTATTAATTTTGAGGATTTGAGGGGAGGGGGTGTTTAGAATAACATTAGAATAATGATTGTACCGTAAGCCTTACAACTTTAAATAGGAGCAACTTGATTTTAGTAAGACTTCTCAAACTCGTTTCAGTTAAGTATTGCTGAAACCGAGTTATTTGAAAATGTTTGCTTCAGACGTTCTATCGATTGGATGGAAAACGCATAAACAAAAATAACAAAATGGTGACGTACAATAAAATCCAAAAGAATTTAATGAGTTTTGAAATTGAAAAAGTTAATTACACCGAGGGAAGTCCGTTTCGCGAAAATAGATTTATGAGCTCATTTTTCAATTACGAATTTCATTTTGAAATAATTAATATGCATTTTTCAAACCATGAAACGTGTTTGGGGTGCTTTACGTAAATATATTGGGACAATGGCCGAAATCCAATTAAAACGTGATGGACATATTTCACACATGAATATATATTCGATAAAGTTGGACAAACGCCCTCTAGGACTGTTTATGCTATTGTAACCTCCTGACCTCACTAAAGGCCTGTTGAGAAATTTGATACTTCACGTGATCAAAGTTTTCCGAAATAAATGTCTGTGTGGTTTAATTTTGAGAATTACGTTTTACACATACACTGATAAAAGGTCAAAAAAACAAAAACAAAACCAAAACAAACAAACAAACAAAACAAGATAAATTAATGCTTTTAGACAAAAATGTCAAAAGCAAAGCGGCCCCATAATATTTACAATTTTATAAACAAATTGTGTTCAGAAGGGTCGATATTGGGGAAACGTCTATCGCCGTTTTTACCTTTATCGGAAGCGACCACTTTTGATCCCCCAACATCCGGTCAGGATGCGGTCCTAGAGGTCTGATTTTTTGGACGTGGTCACCTACATTTTGATGCTATTATTATCTATCATTCTATTATTATCTAACCGTTTGGCCACTACAGAGTGTGACATCCAGCAAACATAAAAGCAAGAGCGGTCCCTTTTGTTTTACAGGAAAGCTGTAACCTAGGGGCCGCTAAAAAGAAGAAAAGGTATTCAAATGAAGTAGTTGGAGTTCCTTCAGTCAATCAATAAAGAATTTCCTGAAAAAACATGAAACTACATTCCTAAAATGCTCTTTTTTTTTCTTTTATAAACTTGTTACAAACATTTTGTTTTATAAACTTTTATTTTGTTTTATAAACTAAAGGTACTGTTCGTCCCTTTACACGCACGGACCTACTGATTTTATGAGCCTTAGTTTTCTTAGGAATTTATGCTACAAATACATTTTTCAAACTTTCATCATAAAGTTGTTTCAGTTGGTATCTTGGACAGCCGATTCATCTTTATTACAACTTATTTATATAATATATCCAATATATCCAATTGGTGAAATTACCATTTTAAGGCTTCTACCCCAAACAGATTGGTAAACTCTATGGCAGGAGAAACATCCATGACTACCACTGGGAATGAATCAATCCAGCCCGCAGTTAAGCGCTTTACCACTTGAGCCCTACAATTAAATAAGCTTTCCTATAATTGTAAGCATACGTAAACACCTACAAGAGCTGTGCGAACAGAATTCTGTAGTGGATTTATCGTTAAGGCGTTATTAAGGTATTAGTACGTTGCCCATCACAGAACGTATCCCAAGTGAACTCAGGAAAATGCTGATCGTGTGATACTGGTCGCTGATTGCTCATTTGTTGGGGAATTAGGAGATACGGTTGCCAAAAATCAGCTTCTGAAGACAAACGTCAGAAAGAATCAGAAAGAATCAATATTTTAGTTTCAGTTGTCGCCTCTGGTACACATGTGGCGCTTTCAAGAAATCTAAGATAGTTTTTAGTGATAGTATTAATATTATGTTATGTTATTAGCCTAGGAGATAGTCTGACTCATCAAATCAGTCTATGTGTCTGCTAATAACGTCTGAACCGCTGAATGGATCTTCTTGAAACATGGTATACAAATTCAAGAACAATAGACATTTCAAAATGATATATTTGAAATCTCTTCCAAGTGAGTCAAGAAATTAGCGCAAGAAGTCCACAAAAATTTATATTTTTTATTTAAAGGCACGAGAATAGAAACATCGGGTTTCTTAAACAGGGGTTATTAATGCTCTTAGTAATCCTATTAACGTCAGCCCGAGCTTAACAAGAAAAAATTAATTTTAGTTAAAATTAAGACTATTTAAGTAAGCGATGGAGATTATAAATAAAATAAAGTTTTTGCTGTTTCATTGTCAGCAGATATTATTATAGCTAAAATATTATTTCTACGACTTAAAAAAAAATAAAACTTTTTTTTATAAAGCTTTTAAGGTAATAAGGCTTCAAAGTTCTTTCCGGAAGTTGTGGTCTATTGCTATTTCAGAAAGTTACTTTAACTTTAATATTAGATGTTTTGAAAAGTGTATGGAAAACTAGACGAATAAAAATAAAATATCTGTCAAAGGGAATTGATCGGCCCTTAAAAGTACGGCCCTGCTTTAAAAGGTCGTCTTTGACTTACTGCCCTTTTCCCGTCCACAGTTGGATTTGGAGGGAACTCAAAGGAAAGCATTAGAAACGAAATGAAATCTTCCAGTGGCTTTGTGGAGGTCTTTTCGTGTCACGAGACATAGAAGGAAAGTAATAGGAAGGTAGAGGAGATAAAGAAAACGAACATAGCTCTGATAATCGGTGTTTGTATTGGACATCGCGCCATACCAATCTCTCCTTCAGTCACCAGAGAAGAAAAAAATCCAGAGCAAAAAATAACATAAGTTTCTGTTGTGTAGATTGTTAGAGAAGTCTTATAGAAGTACAGGGAAACATTTAAGCGAGGTGTCCATGAAAGAACTTAACGCATACTTTCTTTACTGTGCTATTCCTCAAGACATGTTAAGTAGGTAAATGTTAAGTATTTTTCTTTGTTTATTTTTTTAAATCGTGTATTAAACGAAAGAAACCTAAGTTTATTTTTGAACAGTAAAACGTTGTCTTTCACATACTGGGACTGAGAATTGATCCATTTTTAGGACTGGAAGTGAGGGTGGAGACCAAGTAATCGTGCTCTTATTATAAATCATAAATAAGTATCTTACCTAATTTTACAGAAATCAGTGTATTAAGCGAGGGATTTCGATTACACTGGTGAGCACAATTTTTATCTCATGAAAGAATGAAGGTGTTTCTATAATAACTTTTTCACGTTGATTTCAGATATGCAGTCACACCTTTTGATATCACCGACACTTTGTTTTTGTTTTTTTGTGATGATGCTTCTATTAATAAGCGAAAGGTTCCATCTATTTTGTCACACCTAGTTAAATATCTAGTTAAATATCTTTTTTCCCCCAAAAATGATATTTTTTTTTGCTGTTTTATTGCTGTAAGTTGGCAACTGCTGCAGACAGGAGACAGCCAGACAGACTGGTAAACAGAATGAGGCAGGTAGTATCCAGGCAGATGCAAGAGGCATCGTTTCGCTTCGTTAACGCAGCACTAGTCTGAGAATGTACGCAATACTAAGCTGACATTCACTGTGTACTCATTGGTTTATCTTTTACCTAGTGATTAGATACTGTGTTGTGATTGATGCCGTATAATTATTGCATAACCTTCTGTTATGACATTTAAAGCTCAACGATGAAATTTCACTCGATTTATTAAAAAATATTATGAGTTATATTTTGGTTGTAAAATAGACAAGATGAGAACTTTCACCCCCACCCCCATATTTGTTGTATTGACAGAATGAGTCAATGGTTCTTGTCGTATTCGCTTTGAAGTTCCCTTGGTTTTGGAAGTAACCCAAAGGTCATTCATCAGATAGCTATGTTTGCCTAACTAGCATCACAGGAATAACATCTGTGAACATTGCGAGTGATTTCACCAAGACATCTCGTACTTAGAAAAAAAAGATAACATACCAGTGGAGTCCTGGTAGGTTTTTCACGTAAGAGATTATTATAAGTATTCGAAGAATATCATCAACTCTTTTAGCATGAGTAATGTTGCAAATGTACGCAAATTTAAGGGTTTTTTTTTTAACCTGTATGTTAACATATTTCATTTGAATTTAGCATAAAAAGTCCTGTTAGGATCAAATTGTGACAAAAAGTAAATCCAGTACCATTTTTTGAGGATGAGTCGATGGAGACTAAAATAAATGAACCTAAGTTTTAAAGTTGGACCATAAATAAGTTTTGGACCAAATTTTATCAAAATTCGTCCAGCCGTTTTAACGTGATGTCAATACAAATGGACAAACAGAGAAGACAATCTTTCAAGTGGAATAATAAGGCAAAGCACGATCAGTGAATTACAGTAAATGTAATGTAAGTTATCTAAAAATCTCATTCATTGGCTCAAACATTACTGGGAGAGCACCCACGCATGTTGTTTTGAGCCATGTTTTCCTTAGGAAAATAAGCTAAAAAGGCAAAATACAGAATTTTAACTCAATCCCTAAGTCACGTTCATTCCGTAAGTTAGCTGTGTGTGTGTGTGTACTTTAGCAACTTTTGAATCATTGGATAGATCTTCTTGAAACTTAGTATGCACATTTAAGAATATTTGAGTAGGTCCTTTTCGGTAAATTAGCGAGTGAAGGTAACAGTTTTGCATAGAAAAATCACTGGACTCAAAACATTGGATTTCTATCTTAGAAAGGATATTAATACGCTTGGTAAGTGTAGCAGGACCCATTTCGAGGGACTTGGGGGGGGGGGGAAGCAATAATCGTACTCATATTTTAAGTTGTAACAAAAAGAATAAGGTATCACATTTTGAATAAACTCTTTCAACTGTTGTAGCTAGGGATTTTGAAGGGGAGACGAATGACTTAGGTTGCAAATGGGATCATAGGCAAGGAAATTCTGTCCTGCTATTTAACATAAGGCACATATAAACAGAGAAATGGACAAATTAAGAAAAAAACATGTTCCAGTGAAATACTGAGATTTCGCACGAAAATAAATTCTGCCTTTAACTTTACCTTCTTTTTACCAAAAAAAAAGAAAAAGAACAAATGTATATATTTTAAAAGAATAACAATTTCAGGAAAGTAAGTTTTAAGTTCTTTCAGGAACCTCTAGTAATACTCAGATTTGTCTTCATTTGTACGGTTTTTTTTTGTCTATCTTATTTTTTTGTTTCCTTCATAAGATTTAATCTTTAAAAAGAACCCAATTTGTCCACTTGAAAGAGTTCTTGTTGGCATTCGTCTGATGATATATCCCCAAGGATTTTCTCTTTCCTTTCATGAAGTCAGGAAACGTCCGCCTGAAACCACAATGGGTTCCCCAATGGAAATTCATGGAATGAAATTAAAAGACAAGACCAAGTGTCGAACATGTTCGTTATAATGAGATTTACGACTGTCACTATAAAGAGATTGCTTCAACGTAATCAAATTGGATACCGTATTTGTATGAAATAACCTAATGGGGAAAAATCCCTTTGGGATATTACATTTTATTTCTTCCTCCCTCCTTCCCCCACCTCTAATCCCTACTTTTGACGAAACATTTTTAACGTATTTCATTGGAAAGTGGGGCAAGTCCTATCTCTCTGTTTGTGTGTTTCTTCCTCTTAACTTTTGAACTGCTCTTTGGATCTTCTTGAAACTTCAGAACTATAATTTTCTAAATAGAATTCTACATTTACGGTATAAGTCACGGTATACAAGTCACGGTATACAAGTCACGGTATACAAGTCACAAGTCACGGTATAAAATGTAACTTCATAACTTACTATATATAATACAGTGATTCTAAATTCATAGCATAGACTTTAAGGGGTGATGGGGCACAATAAAACAAACATTTTCTGTCAAACAATGTATGTCCGCAACTGTCGCGTTGACGTGGTAGAGAGCGCTGTTTGGTCGTTGACGACACCCGCCCAAAGATTGAGAGATTCGTTGCTGGTAAGCATGTGACTGTGTAGCGTGTGGATTTGCATTTGTCCATGAGCATTGTGCACATTAAACATTCCCTCACATGTAAACAATGCTTCATCTATGAAAAGCGAATGAGCTGAAAAATCCTGCAGCACTCTGCTGCATAAACCAGCGGCAGAAGTCTATGCGCCGAGGATAATCCTCAGCTTTCAATCCGTGAATTCCCTGTAAATGGAATGGTTGTAATTGCTCTCATGGTGCAAAATTCTCCATACGATGGTTTGGCTCACATCTACGCTGCTTGTAACAGCTCTGGTGTTTTTGTCGGGACATTCCTCAACCTGTCGCAGAATGAAAACGCGATAGTTACGGATATATATTGTTTGACAAAATTTTTTGTTTTAGTGAGACCTACTATCTCTTAAAGTTTGTCCTATGAATTTAGAATCGCCCTGTACATATATACCTCCATACAAGGAGGTGTATATCATATATATCCAAATTAAAGAGGAGATGTTTAGACTATAGGAAAAACTACTGGGCGAAACTTTTACTGTGTCCCGGACGAGGTCACGAGCCAAGTGGACTGCAGAGAACAGACGAAGTTGCAACTGCAGTAGTGGAGCAGGCAATCGCAAAAGCACATGGTAGCAGTAGTGCACGTGCAATATCACGGGAATTGAACACGCCGTATACGACAGTGTGGAGAGTTCTGCGAAATGTCTTGAGGTTTTACTCGTATAAAATACGCCACAATCAAAAATTGGTTTTTTGGTGATTATTATATGCGGAAAGCATTTGCATTGACATTCATTGCTCGGATGATGGCGCATGGCCTTGGCGAATACTGTGGAGTGATGAGGCTCATTTCCATTTGAATGGTGCTACAAATACTCATAACTGTCGTATTTGGTCTGACAGTAATCCAGACGTTCATCCTCAAATTCCATTGCATCACGGTTTGGTAATGGTTTGGTGTGGCTTCAGAACGGCCTTCATCATTGGTTCTTACTTCTTTGAAAAAAACACAGCTTCGGGGCCAGTGACATGGTCTGTGAATGGTGTAATTCCATCACTTAAACAGAGGAATTGTGCAGATACCACAATCTTTCGATCGAAACCACCTTTGCAGGACAATGGTACGAAATTCGGTTGTGATTCCCCCACCAGCTTTTACTAAAGAGAGATCTAAACACCACCTCTTTTAATTTGGATCACCCGGTATATATTTTAAAGACGTAAACCTGAGTTTCTTTCAGGAATTAGGTCTACAAGATATTTCCAAAGCAATTTCTATATTTGTTTATTTACCTGGTAAATAAAATATCATTTCATTACTTAATAATTGATGTATGAAATTTATGTAGGAGTATTACAAAACTAGCAGCAAAGCCTGCCGGCTGACAGGCATAAAAAAATCTGAAAAATCATTTTATTATCAACTATCAAATATAAAGTAAATGTAATCTAAATACTGTGCTACCTTGTGAACGAAGCTTCTACGGCAAAAATGGTTTTGAGTTTCGAAATCAGCGTAAACAACTGCCGAATTTCATTAAAATGGATGCAGTGGTAACAAAATTATTTGGTTTTGAACGTACGTTTTGTTAGAATTTCAGTTGTCGAGATCAGTTGCCAAGAATAAATTTTCATGGAAACAACATGGAATGACACAATGAACTAATATTTTCATCCAATTTCAGTACTTTTGATTCAATGGTAGCCTTGAGAACCGTTGGATCGATC
Source organism: Thereuonema tuberculata (assembly GCA_023159025.1). NCBI lineage: Eukaryota > Metazoa > Arthropoda > Chilopoda > Scutigeromorpha > Scutigeridae > Thereuonema > Thereuonema tuberculata. Next base: position 9,583,466 of record JAFIDM010004315.1, on the reverse strand, counting down.
TTAATAGCTTAATTATATCGAGTTACAGACAGACAGACAGACGAATTTAGCCAATTTATATATATATATATATATATATATATATATATATATATATATATATATTTAATTCGATTGATGATTTGATTTGAATTTTTTTTTAATGTTTATTAGACCTATTTAGGTGTACTTCTTACCTGTACACCTGTAATATAGGTTCTGAGAGTTTAATCTAAAGGATCATTTTCGACCCAAAAAGAAAAACGAAATTCCAACCGTATCTAAAGTTTAATTTGTCTAAAGAATAATTATTATTTTTGACTCATGACGCCGAAAGGCATTTAAAACTCACCTTTGTACAATCTACATACTGCACTAAATTGTGAACGAAGCTTATACGGCAAAAATGGTTTTGAGTTTCAAAATCAGCGTAAAAAAGTAAGTCCAAATCAGAGTAAGTATGCCAAATTTCATTAAAATCGGTGTAATGTTAACAAAATTATTTGGTTTTGAATGTATGTTTTATTAGAATTTCAGGTAAAATTTCATGGAACCAACATGGAATGACAACATGAACTAATATTTTATCCAATTTGAGTACCCTTGATTCAATGGTACCATTGAGAACCTTGGATCTATCTTAATAGCTTAATTATATCGAGTTACAGACAGACAGACAGACGGACGGACAGACAGACGAACTTGGCCAATTATATAAGTTGATATTGTTATCAATAATTTTGAGCTATATTCATGGTTTTGCTAGAAATAATTTTAACAGTGCATTATAATAGATTTTGTAAATTGACTTTGTGTTTTGTTAAATTTAATATAGTAATTCTCGTTTGTATTTATGAAATATTATTAGCCTGCTTTTAAAGTGAAATCATCAAATCAGTCTGTATGTATGTGTTAGGGAAAAAAAACAACCTTTGAACCCCTGAACAGATCTGCTTGATTTGGTTTCTATACTGGATAACTAGGAAGGACGATCGAACTCAAGAGTTGCCACTTTTATGATCCAATTTAACAGTCTTATCCTTTTTCAAATATGTTTGTCCACGAGTTTTCTGTTTAGCTTCTATTTTCATTAGAGCAGTATTGTATTTGAGAATTCTATGGAAATATGAAGCCGTTTGGCTGGCGAGATCTTTATTTGTTTTTTTTGGGGGGAGGGGGTTTGTTTGTTTGTTTTGGTCATTCAAATGAGTAATGGCGAGAGTGAAATCTGGAGTTTTAAGATCCAGTTTTTCATGGGTATTTGACCATCAATATCTCCAACTATTTGGCAGCCTTGATCTAAGTTTTATATTTGGAAGTCTTTTCAGATGGATGCGTTTCGAGAAAATATCTCAAAAGGCGGTAAAAAAATAAACCCATAGAAAAGAATTACAGCGAAGCAATGGATTCGATGATGACTTAAATAAAGGATATTAACCAAGACTCTAATGACAAATATTATTTACATTCCCCGTATTCAATGACGTGTGTCTCAATACTGAATAAAAATGTATCAAACGACTGAATTTATACAGTGATACATTTCGTTACTATATACAGTAGCACCTCGATTATCCGTCACCTACGGGATCAGAGGATGGTCGGAACGCTAAAAAGGTCGGATAATCAGGGGAGAATGAATTAAGCCATTTACAGGTAGACAAACGATGTATTTAAGTAAAAAATACTCTACTGTAACTTAAGGACTGTACAGTGTACGTTAGAAAAGTACGTTTCTCTTCGTATTTGTAGCCATTATTACACTTACACAACAAACTTTCACTTACAAAGTAACATTCACTTCCACTATTGTAATTTCTAAAACGATAACACAACATGAAACAATACTGTACACTGAACAGGTCAGCAGACTTCCGTCAACTAATCGATAAAACGAGCATGACTCGGACAGGAAACAAAGAAAGGACTGCAGAGACATCTGCTTGGCTTGTTGTGACAGGAAAACAAACAGATAACGCTGGCCCGCCGCTTGTCTAGACATGGTCGGATGACGCAGGGAGTCGGTTGATCCGAGGTCGGGTACGAGAGGTGCCAGTGTATATATGTATTTGTTTTATATATGTTATTTTTTTATGCTCATGGCTATCCAGTCATTTTCAGATGAAGACACAAAAGTATTTTTACTTTAATATTCTTCATTTATTGCAAAATTTAACGTGCGTAAGAATATTAGTAAGAAACAATAAAGATAAAACCGCACAATAATTAAAGATCCACTGAGCTATTTTTGGAATTTTCGTAGCGAGAATCAAAGCAGACCGTTTCAATCTTCCTAGGTATCATCAGTTTGATTCAGTCAGTATTCGTAACTCAGTAGGATCAAAAGAAACCTATACAAAAGACCAGTATAAACAAAAATAATGGCCCTACAATTTAAAAACATCAAAATATAAATTAAGACTGAAAAAGGGCATTAAGTTAACCCCTGCTAGCAGACCGCTGAGCTTATAAAGGATTAACTTATAAAACAAACATACACATTAAGGCAAAATTTAACGTACGTGAGAATATTTAGTAAGAAACAATAAAGATTAAAAACGTAATTTATGTGGCTTGCCAGTAGCCTTTCTTTCTTCAATTTTCTTTGTGCCTGTTGGATTCGCAGGCCAGGAATTGGAGATTTTTCTTTTAAATTGTGATTATTTGCTTTTATTCGGAATCCACAGGCGGCTGCGATGGTGGATTTCCTTACTTGGTTTCGTGATCTGAGCTTTCAACAGAGGGTTTGTGTGGCTGATGAGTCCATAAAGAGGAAGAAACGGCCGTCCCTCACTCCAACTTTTGATAGCTCAGAGGCAAAATCTTTGGTGCCTTTTTGGTTTAATGATTATTAAAAACGTTCTTACGCACGTTAATTTTGCTATTACGTGTATGTTTATTTTGCAATTTAATCCTTAAAATCTGCGCAGTCTGCTAGCGGGGATTAATTTCCTGCCCTTTTTAGTCTTAATTTGTATTTTGATGTTTTTTAATTAAGGGCCATTGTTTTGTTTATGCTTGTCTTTTGATCCCATTGAGTTACGAGTATTGGGTCAATCAAACTGATGCTGGATAGAAACATTGAAACAGAATTTCTGATTCCCGCTACAAAAATTAGCTCAGTGGATCTTTTGCGCGTTTTTATCTTTATTGTTTCTTACTAATATTCTTAATTTATGTTTAACATATTGAGATTTTACAAGAACTTCTTAATATAAATCATATTAATAATTTCTAATCTCTAAATGAATCCCAATCTTCTACTTAAATCAACAAATCTTCAATTTGGTATAATCTAGTCTCAACTCCTTAGTTTTTCATTAATCACTTATCAATCCTCTTAATATCTGCGCGAACTTTAGTAAGATTAAAATTAATTGATTCAGGCTGTATTTGATTGCAGTATGTAAATGGAAAAATCTGTACAGTTGATATTCAGAGTGATACTGTATTTTAAAGTTGAATGGCTTTAGGTAATATAAGTATATAATGAGAATTTAGAAAACGGAAAATTTATGTTGTTGGATTTAGCAGATATTAGAATCTGAAAATAAACATGGGTTTTCAGTTTGTGACGTTTTCAAAAACAAAGTATGTAAAATAAAATAAAGAAAAGCAACAAGGAATTACATTTTAAAGAAAGTAGGTTTTAAGGTCTTTGAGTTTCTTTCTGTCAGCAGTTCGGCTGTGATAGCGGAGGGATCGTCAGCAAACAACGACAATTGTTGTTTGTCGTCTGATACGAGTTTCCACTTGGTAGTTGTATAGGGAAGCCAGAATTAGAGACAGAGAGTAGCTGAGCTGTGTTTAAAGCGGCTTTTGGTGGCACTGACTGATCCACCGAAGATCCTAGAACAATTTACACGGGGGAACCGCCTCTCTGTCAACAACAGAGTCTAGACTTGGCGATCGGAAGCGATCGAAAGGACAATAACGATAAGGGGAATAAACCCATTGTACTCTCAGTGCTTTCACAGAAACGCCACGAAAAAAACAAATCAAGATCTTATTGCTGACTTGTGAGATTTAATTGATCCCCTTAAAGTAATTTATAATTCGTCTGCCAATTTTCGCTTGCCAGCGTGATAAGTAATCAACAAAGATGACAAAAACAAAAAAAAATATTGTGGTAAAAAGTAAATTCTGGATCTAACAAAAAGTTATTGAAAGAACATGAAGTCTACGTTCCTTAAACTTTTGCAATTGCTTTTTCTTCTTTTTTTTTTATTTTAAATTCGTAAAATTAATACCTTGCGAAAAATCTACATGTTTTTATTTGTTAAATTCTAATACATGTTGAATATAAACTATATAGACCATTTTATTTTGTATCATTTAATCCAGTTAATTTTAACTGAATTTCAGCTCGCGCAATTATTAAGAGGATCATTAACAAGCAGATTAATATCTTTGTGTTAAATATATAAAAATCCTAGAGTTTTTCTTTAGGAATTTGTGTCGCCTTCCAGCGCTAAGTTTTCTCCAAGAATCCATAGGGAAGAAATTTCGTAAGATCGTCGGTTGTCGTTAAATGTGTATGACAAGTCTTAAGAAGATGATTCATGTGGTTCAAAAGTTTTTAGAAAGTTACAAAGACACACACAAGAGTATTTTCACTCACTCTTTTAGCAAAGCAGGTTATAAATAAGAAGCAGTGATTAGCAATCGAAAATTGTAAAATAATAAAAAAATAACAGCTTGAGATCAGCTGAAAAGAATTCCTTGTTAGTTCCAATTCTTCTCGGCTGAAATTAAATCTAAAATTAAGTCTTATGTTAAATCTACACTAACAAGTTGTCGACACCCCCTGTATGTTTAGAATTCAAGTGTCCTTTTGTGAGATGAAAGTACA
>JAFIDM010004315.1:9525476-9548856 GCA_023159025.1 Thereuonema tuberculata | reverse complement strand
TTTCCGCACAACGCAGTTCGTTGGCAGTCTCGGTGCGGAGTGGATGTATTCCTGGTTTCCGCACAAGGCAGTTCGTTTCCAAGTTAGCTGCAGATAGGATTTGTTCCTTATTCGCTGAAGTGCAGTTAGTTCCAAGATCCCAGTGACAAAGATTAGGATCCTTTATCACTACGTTATTACGATAGCTGCGAAGTGATCAGCTATAGTGAAGCCGTTCGTTACCGCAGTGTGAAGTTCAAAGTTCCGTACTGCAGAACTCCAGTTTCTAAGTGAAAAGCTGCGATTAGTGTGCTTCTATTATTGAGAAGAAATCCCGATTGATTCTCTCAATAAAAACTGTGAAAGACAATGCTTTAAAGACGTATTCTCGGTGAAAAGCCATTTGGACGAAGATCGCTGTTCCATTTCGAATGTGGGTCGCCATATTGGATTCTAGGAGAATTACCGATCTACGACGTGGATGTCCGAAGTTCCAGTTCGACGGAAAGCAGAAATATTATCCAGTGAGTACTGTTTTATTTCCGTGAGTTTCGTACTCTCTTCGTCCAAATCCCGAAATCTTAAGATTAACTTTTAACCGAAGAATTGAGACTCAGGCAAGCGAGCCGAAGACGGACTTTCGATTAACTCGCACAGATAATATCTAACTTTAAAGCATTAAGTAATTAACGTCATAGAAATAGAAATGTATTTCTAGTTTATTTATCTTTTGAAATTCTCTGAGAGAGATTGTATTCAAATTTAAAGTAAGATTGTTTTATTAAACGTTTTATTGTTTTGTTACACTTTCGCATTAATTTATTTTACCTTCCTAATTAAGCCTTGCATAGTCGGAATCATAGTAGCTCTCCAGTTAGCGATAAACCTCTGCCGAGGGAATTTAATTCGGATTATTTTTCCCCTCGTTAATTTATGGTCCCAGTGAAGTAAAAACGAATATAGTACATTCGTGCTACACTTGGTTATAATGGTGGCATAAATAATGTAATCCTCACACAAAGGGTTATTGGCCGTAATTAATTAAACACACAATTGGTTATGGGCCCTAGCACACATTCCAACTGCGCACTGGTATAGCTATTCCGACAAGGTATAGGAAGGGTTGCGATTAAGTGTAAATTTGCGAAAAGTAAAAGCTGCAAATATGGCTTCCAATATGCTGTTGTTTTCAGGAAACAACTATGCGAGGTGGAAGATGCACATTAAAACGATCCTGCAAAAAAATGGTCTTTGGGACGCTGCTATCACACCTGTGGAAGAACTGAAAAAATTAGAAGATCAATCCCTTAAATATAAGCTACTAAATAAATCTCAGAAGGCCGTGGGCCTCATCAAAGAATCCATCGAAGAGAAATTTAGGTTGCTATTACAAGAGTTTGACGATCCGAGCCGAATTCTTCAAGAGGTAGAGACTAAATTCAACGTGGTTGACCATCTCAAAGTCACCGACTTGGTTATAATGGTGGCATAAATAATGTAATCCTCACACAAAGGGTTATTGGCCGTAATTAATTAAAAACACACCGGACATAACACCAGATGGCTTCTTTCCATGAGGATAAATGAAACAGATCCATCAGTGATATTAAGGAACGGATCATCCATGCTGTGGAGGTCATCACACCTGACATGCTTCATCGAGTCTGTCAGGAATTAGATGACTACTTAGATGTGTGATGGGTGACGAAAAGTGAGCATATAGAGGAACTTTGAGTGCGCACGTCAAACTTGGGCAGTTGCACTTCAATTCAGAGATGTCATTGACTGTACAGTAGAACCTCGATTAACCGCAGTTGTCGGGACCGGACCTCCGTCGGTAACTCGAAAATTCCGCATAAGAGAGAGCACAAGGGGGATGGAGGGGAAGAAATTGTTTCTTTACCAAAAAAAAAATTAAGGAAACCGACGTCGGTTAAACGAGAGTCCGGTTAAAACAGTGTCGGATAATCGAGATGCTACTGTACACGTTAAGCAATACAGAAAATTCATGTCTTTGAAACCCTACAATTCTTTTATTTCCACCTTGTATACATACAGACATCGTACCTATTAAATGTATCTATTATCTTAATATATTATAAGATATATAAGACAGATATTGCGCTAATATATTTTTCTGTAGTTCGTTCTATTCGCTCTTCATATTGTGGACCTGTACAGTAATTCTCAGAGCTTGATGTACGTCTCTCCACATCTTTCTAAAGAATGGTTACGTCCCCTTTTCCATTTTCAGATATATTATTTTTCGTATATTCGTGATTTCCTTTCATTATTCAAATAGTTTGTTTTTCGAACTTCAACGAAAAGGAAAGACATTTTTGATTACAAAACATCCCCGGGATGAGCAGAAAGAAAAAAAGAAATATTCAGTTCTTTGCTATGAATAATGTTTATCATAATGGTGAATAATAAATAATAAGGAATTCATACTTACTGTGTATAAATCATTTAGGTAGTGAAATAGTTGTGTGTCTTGTTGTTGCACATAAACTCTTACATGTTAAAAACCAGATATTTTGTACCTATTGCAATAGTAAACTAGTGATATCCTACATTTCTTGGAATTAATAAAATTTCATTAATAAATTACATAATGTTATTCGTTACGATTAGAATACTTGTCAGTCATTGGTTGCTTAGCAACTTGTTTCATTTTAGAGGACGGGTAGGACCAACTCCATCAAACAAAGAGATACAAATCATTAAATGTACAGGAATTCTAAAAAACAAATAAATGTGAATTAATGAAAAAAAAAGAAAGAAAAAAAGAAAAAAAAGAATTATTTAATAGGAATTTGTGCTTAACTTCCTTATCGCGCAGCAAAGCACGGATCAAGACTCACGGAATTCCATAAAAGAAACACAGGTGAGCATCTAGCAAGTATCTTCAAACATTAGATTCCCTCCAAGAGATCAAAAAACATCATCAAATGATATCTTAAAAGATATCTAGATTCAAAGCATCTTTAGATTCACAGAAAATTAATGTTCAAAATATAAATAGAATTACTTTAACAAAAAAAAATGCATATGGAAGAAGTTTTTGTAATTGGAAATTTTTTTATTCCATGTATTCTCAAAGGAAAAGTAAGTTTTTCAAAGCTTTTCTGATCTTGAAAGCACTTTAAAATAATTAACAAAAAAGAAATTCAAATGAAGAAAGTAATTTAATTGTGTTTTTTTTTCCTTGCTTTTTAACCAAAGTTCCTAAGGAAGTGATTTTAAGAATTAAGACTAGGAAGGATTTTGAGAATTTTAAAGTTATTAGGGGAGAAAAGACACTCAGGTACACATAATGGTGTTCCTCAATGTCTTATCTCTCCTAATAACTTTTGAACCAGCATCTTCTTGAAACTTATCATGCATATTTACCGACACAAGAAAATCTAACTATTGTAATTGATATACATTTTTCCGCCTGTGACCATAGAATAGCGTTCGAAGGCGAAGCAGACGTCTACGAAGTCAGATTAATCCGTTACGTAATCCATCATCATTTGGGATGTGATATAATTAAAATTAATTGGATTACAACATCTTTATTAAGTATTGCGAATTTAATAACTTTTCAGAAAATTTATACTTGATTTACATTTTTAATTACACAGACAGAAAAGTCTGTCTGTGTAAATAACGTTATTTTCAATGTTTTAAAAGCAAGGAGAATTTTTTAAAAAAAAAACCGCTCTACTTCAAATTCTTTCAGGCATTTCTCGTTTACTTAAATTTTCCAATTTTCCATTTTAAAAATTTCATTTTATCGATTCGTGAGAAATGTTTGATAAGTTTAATAAATGGCTTAATGATAATCGTTAAAATTAAAAGAATACTGAAAAGAGTTTTTTAAATATTAATTTCAATGATTTAAACAATAGAACATCTGCTTTAGAGACAGCCCGGCGTCCTTCCATAGTCGTGAATGTAGATTGCACATGTAAATTTACGCAGGAGAGAAATTCTGTATTTTGCCGTAAGATGGCAATAGCATACATATCTGGCCAGCCTCGTTTTCGCTCCATTCCGACAACATTGGCTCTTCGTTTTGGATTTAGAAAAATACGATACCTGGAAAAGTTCTGCATTCCACGGGGAAAATTGTTCAGTCCAATACGACGGGATAACTTCACAAGGCAATTTCTTGTACTTAGGAACCAGAAATGAAGGATAATTAGTTTTCCTACAGAAGATTTTCCTATTGGCGTAAAATTTCGATTTTTACAGTGACAATTGCTGTATATAGATTTAATATATTGGTGGAATATATTTTGTAATTAATCGAACAGTGAATTAAAAAAAAAAAAAACCTCTTTTTCTTTTAAAATTTAAGACCAATGTTCAAACTGACATCTCAAGACAAGCCTGTTTCAGGCTTATTAGGCGACTTCTGAGAGAAGTCAGATGTACATTGTAGATCTCATAACGGAGGTGACTTGGAAGTTGAATAAGAAGAGCAGTGGAACCTCCATGAGTATAAACTAAAAACATAAAAACACATTAAAATAAAGGAAAAGAAAATTCATGTGCTGGGCTCTGCCAGTCTCAAAGAATTTCTTATGCACACAGTGCCGTTTCTAGGTTTTCTGCCGCCCTAGGCAAGAACTGAAAAATGCCACCCCCTTCCCTTTCAAATGCCGCCCCCACCAAAAAAAAAAAAAAAACGACAATCCTATTTTAACAACCAAAAAAAAAATCGGAATCCGTCCTTCGGATTTTGCCGCCCCTAAAATTTTGCCGCCCTAGGCGGCCGCCTAGTCTTGCCTAATGGTAGAAACGGCCCTGTATGCACATCAAACTAAATGGTAGCCGAGTGGGTAAGGGCGCTTGGCTGCGGGTTGGAGGTGGAGGGTTCGATTCCCGGCGTAGGCGGAGGACGGGAATTTTTCCACGCTTCTTTCTCCTCCAAACGGGCCCTATGGTCTACCCAGCCCTCTATAGAATGGGTACCGGGTTTCTTTCCCGGGAGTTAAAGGCGGGCGAGCGACGGGCCGACCCCCAGTCCTCAACTTTGTCCCGTAGGTTCTGAACACTAGAGCCTACCCTCCGGCAGCATTGCGCGGTCCTCTGGGCCTGATCGCAACTCTAACTAACATCAAACTAAAGGAAAAGCGCCTAAAAGATATGTAAACACATTAAAATTCGAGACCAATGTTCAAACTGACATCTCAAGACAAGCCTATTTCACGCTTATTAGGCGAACATCAGAACCTTCAATGTTCATTCTGACTACTCTCAACTGACGATCGCCTAGATACGCGTGAAACAGACTTGTCTTGAGATGTCTCAAATTTTAATGTGTTTACGTATCTTTTAGGCGCTTTTTCTTTATTTTGATGCGCATAAGAAATTCATTAAGGCTGGCAGAGCCCAGCACAGGAATGTTCTTTTTCTTTATTTTTAATGTGTTTTTATGTTTTTAGTTTATATTCTTGGAGGTTCCATTCCCTTTCCCACTGAACTTTTTTGCTTTTTTTGCTTTAAAAACTCTTTCTTGGATGTCCTGATTGAGTAATAGGATTTTTTTTTCCTTTTTTTATTTTTAATCTACATCAGTGGTTCCTCAATTGTCGGTCCGTGACGAAGTTTTAATAGATGTGCAGTGAAACGAAATTAAATCGGGAAATTTAATTACATATTACAATAAAAAGTTTGTAACCCTTTGCTGGTTTTCCTCTCCCAACATACAAATATTATTATTATTGGTAGTGAAGTCCCACAGTTTAAGACCCACTGGTCTGTACCTTCAATTTGTCTTTACAAGACTAAGATTCGGTTCCTTAAATCCGTCATTTAAAAGAAGAGTAGCAAGTGACGATTTGCTTTTAATTAGTTAAGTGACCTAAGACAGTAGAGATTTTTCCTTAAAACAATCTACACCTTTTCCATAAAATTTCAGCTCTCAAGGATAATAATTGCCATATTTTTTTTTTACAAATTCAATAGTGAGTTTTCTTATAATAAGTTAAAAATTTTAGCTCCCTAGGATAACAAGAATTACCTGACAACATACAGACTTACTCTGAAACCATTCTCTTTTTCTCTCTATTAAAGAAATTACAAAATGTCCTTACATTTTACCTATTATATAAAAAAGAAACATCATTAGAATCTCAGATCTCTTTTTCTTTCCATATTTTTTTCGTTTTTCAGATTCTGTGGTAATCTGATCATACAAGCAATTATTTTGGCAAATTTCAATTTTCTATCTTATCGAAAGTTGAGACAAACTTTGAACAAAAATCAAAGGCATCATTAAATTTTGTTAGTTTTTTTTTAATGCAGATATTTTCAGAAGAATTTTCTAAGAATAAAATAAAGAAAATCTCAGAATCCAGGATAATCTTTTGCAGAAATTCATTTCGTTATTTCTCAGAAAGAAGGAAAGAAAAAGAACAAAAGTACCTTCTTTATACCTGAATCTCAATTTACTTTCTTAGGAAAGTGAGACTTACAAAATCACTCAATCTGCATGTGTGTGTGCGTTTGTTCTTCTTTGTCTTTCTTCTTCTTTTTGAACCGCTCGACGAATCTTTTTCAATCTTTGCATAAATATTTAAGGATAAGAGACAATTATATTTTTAATATTTTCCAAATGCGTCGTTCTCGAGAAGTTAGCCCGAGAAGATGACAACAACCCCCACAGAATCTACCATAGTTTGATTTCATTCGATGTCTTACACAATGAATAATAATCCTATAATATCTGTTCGAGCTTTAATGTGACTAAAATTAAATTAAGATTTTAAACTATTTAACTAATTAAACCAAGTTTAAATTTAATTTAAAACTAATTTAAACTAAGTTTAAGCGGATTATTATTTTCTCTTTTTTTTTTACGAAAACGAAAAACCTTACTCTATGTGTATTGTAACAGTTTGTAAGTACATATTTTTAGAAATCATTTATTTATAGAAATTATTTATCTATCTGTATTTTATTCATTTTAATCGTTAACCGTTTTATTTAGTCCTTTTCTATTTCGTAATTACCGATTATTTATTTTTAGATTGGTAATTTAAAATTTATTTTTAAATTCCTTTCCGTTGCAGCCGTTGAATTAGTTAATTTAAATTCATTATGTTTTTATCCAATCATTACGTACATTTTTAATTAATCTTCCAATCAAATTATCCAATGTAAATATATATATATATATACAGGGTGTTTATAAATGAATATCGGGGTTTTAACGCTTTGTAGTATTTATTTCGTGAAACTTACAATCAAAGTTAATACATGAAATGAAAGAGCATCTCAAACAGTTTTGTTTGTTGGTACGCGCATGCGAAAAAAGACCTGTGCGCATGCGCTAGAAAGCGTCAGTAGCAAACATGGCGACTAGTGAACAGAAAGCGTTTTGTGTTCTGCAGTTTGCAAAGACGAAATCTGTAGTTACTGTGCAACGTGCGTTCCGGAATAAGTTCAGATGTGATCCCCCAAGTGTACCCGAACGCTGGATTGGCCGCAAAGGGCCCACTGACAGAGCCCTTTCAATGGCCTCCACGCTCCCCCGATCTGACGCCATGTGATTTCTACCTGTGGGGTTTCATAAAGGATCGAGTGTATGTGTCTCCACTACCAGCTGACCTACCCGACCTAAGAAACAGGATTGCGACAGCTGTTGCAACAATAACCCCAGAAACACTAATCAACATTTGGGAAGAACTGAGCTATCGACTTGATGTGTGTCGTGTAACAAAAGGTGCTCACATTGAACACTTGTAGGCTTCTAGGGAAAACTGTTTGAGATGCTCTTTCATTTCATGTATTAACTTTGATTGTAAGTTTCACGTAATAAATACTACAAAGCGTTAAAACCCCGATATTCATTTATAAACACCCTGTATATGTGAATCACTTTGACAGTTAGTTCATATATATATTTTCAAATCACAGAAATTTTGGATTTATACATGCCTAATTTTGAAGAATTATGTACCATATCTTCTCATTAATGTATTCAAATATTTATGTTCATACTTTAACTCAATATTGCAGGATTTTTGTTCTTTTCATTTTCTATTATTCTACTAACTGTCAAAGTGATTCACATAGAAGTTTAACTAAGCAATGTAAATTGCATTAGATTGCAAAGAAAAAATATAAGAGTAAAGTTACTTCCTTACAAAGGAAATGACTAATTAAAAGCTAGACTGAAATTTGAGACTATGTCTGTGTTTTTCCTCAATTTCACCTTGAAACCGGAATCTCGTCAGCAGCGAGTGAAACAGATTGAACTGATGTTTTAAAAACTATCAGATTTCTCATATATAAAAAGAAAAGCTAAAAATATTGCGTATTGTTTGTTCTTTAAATTTCATTCAAATATTTCGCAATATGAGACTTTGTTACTAAGTTCCTCTGTAGTTATTTAATGATATCTATTAATAAAAAAACATATTTTTGCAGAATTAAATCTTTGGAACAGCGTAATTGTAATCTACAAACCTGCTTCTCCCTGATTGGTGGTAAGTTAATATTATTTTTCACGAACTACTTTTGGACGTAAATCCACAAAGAACAGGGATCAGCAGCAATTACATTTTAATTAAGACAATTAGCATCTGTTAGAAAAAGAAAACTTTTACTTTTTCGAAATAAAACTGTGATCACTTAATTATCTCGTATAATAAAAATAAATCTCCCTAAATTCAACATAAAATCACTAGAAATACAAACTACTTCAAGTCGTTTGGCAAAAGGAAAAACCTTTCAATTGTTTTCCAAGTTAAGATCTAAATTAGCGTTAATTATTGAGCAAACAAAATCTCTTTTTCCACTAAGTACACCTTTCTTTTTTCTTCTCTTTGTCTGTATAGGAATCACACTGAAATAACTGGACAGATTTCAATCAAATTTGTGCATACACTTATCAATGGTTCAACTTCAAACAAACGTCCATTTGTTTTGATCCATCCCTCCCAGCTCTCAAAAACCTCTACAACTAAGTCTGAAATGGCTGAATGATTTCTTTACAATTTCACACGATGTTTATCTACGGTTAATTTAAAATATGAACACCTTTGTTTGGTCTCAACCTCCCCCCCCTCCCTCTCAATCGCTAGTTTGTGATGGATAGCTAAGAATGTACCTAGTATATTTTGTAATTGATAGAAATAATAAAACATATTTTCATTCTAAGGTAAAATGATTGGTTCTATTAGTGCACGAATAATTTTCATTATTTTATTGAAGGTGTTAGTGCGAATCTAAGATAAAAACAAGAATTACACGCATGGATAATCGACTGATCCCAGGCGCCCACGACGATTGTGGGTCCAACCGTTTTTTTTCTCCTTCCAAAGTGTGTAGACTCTTTGCACGATTGACATCTACGACTAACGATGTCCATGCACCCCACCCCCAACCCCACCCGATTCAATTACATCGAGCGGAGGGAATACACTGCCTCTCCGTACAGTTGTTAATTCGGCGACGCTTTGGTCTGGAACTCCGGAAAGCATGGTCTATATGTTTCTGAATCCTTTCGTCGAAATGGATCCACGATTCAATGCATTACTATATCTGAAACATAATAATACTATATCTGAAACGTAATAATACTATATCTGAAACGTAATATCTGAAACATATGAAGATCGGCTCAGCAGTGACTGATTCTTTGGCACCTGGACGCTTTCCGTAGCTTCGTTTGTTGAAAGGTCTTGCAAGACCAGCTTGTTTCTTATTTTGGTGGATTTCCGAGATGTTTGGTACGCTGTTTTAATTAAGGTCCAACTTAAGTATATATGAAAACAATTATTATCATCTCCATTTCATAGACCGTCCCCAAAATTGATGCCAAGCCCTACTACGTGCTTGTCCCCACAGTGCGATAATAGCTGAGCATGTAACTAGTAATAACTGTAAAACATAACATATGAAACATATGTAATACATAACAAATGAAATGTAATACTTAATTAACCGAAGGTCCCGACTTACACACGTAGAAAGTTCGTATACTTTTAAAAATTGTTTTGTGCTATTTTTCTGCAATTTATTAGCAACAATAGAAAGCACGTATCTGCCAGAAAAGCAAAAGACGTTGCTATCCAACGCTATCTCTTTTCACAATAACGCCACATGTCACACAACAGCTCCCTCACAGTCTTTGTTACGTCGATGGGGTGGGTAATCTTGCAACACCCTCCGTATTCGCCAGACCTGAGTCCATACGACTTTGATTTCATTCCAAAACCCAAGCTACGGTTGCGAACAAAGATGAAATTTTGACGGCGTTTCGGCGAGAGCGCCAACTCTTTAATGATCCACATGCACCCAAGGGTATTCTCCACCTTCCCAAACGCTGGCAACGTACGGTAGACAATCTTGGAGATTATTTTGAGTGGTTTTAGCAATGTGTATTGAGCATTCCTGTGTTCCCGTTTTCTTCCTTGGCTACGCTGCATTGCCTTATTAAACGATGATTTCCCAATACGTATTTTCCACTTGCCGCCTTGACGTTTCTCCACTGACCCAGACCTCGTTAGCGGTGCCAATCAGAAGAACATCAAACAGGCTACCAAAAATATATTCTAGAATTTCAGTGTTACCCACAAGTTTGGCAGATAAAACAAATAGTTACCATGACTTAAAGAATCGATCCTCGTAAGTTTCGATCTTCGTAGTGTTTTTGTGAAAGATCGATCTATGGAAGTCGGGAGCATCTGTACATTGCCGTCAATAAATAAGATAATTAGTTTGAATTGATTCCAAAACCCGAGGTTTAATAAATTTGCGCCATTTGCTTTCACAAGGGGCGTGAATTGTAGACTATTTTGCTAAATAAATTGTTGCCGAGGACCCACGACAGCAAATAATCTACAGTTGAGACAGGAAATATAGAAAAGAATGCATAAGAAAGAAAGAAAGAAAGAAAGAAAGAATCCGATTTTCTTCAGGATTCAGACGTACATTAATGGTGTATCAACCACGTGGCAGATTATCACCCATTCGAAAGAGCAATAAATAAGAGAAAACAAACAGTAATAGAATAGAAAACACGGGAGGATAAAACGAAAGATCAAAGGTTTTCAGTGACTTTTTTGTTATATAAGATTTTTCTGGTCGATGCTGTGTAAAGAAAAACAAAAAGAAAACTAGGTTGAAACAGTGATGGAGTGGAAAAAAAAAGAAGGAAAAAAAAGCCTCCATGAGTAAAATTAAAATACGATTTTACTTTTGCACTGTTACTGCTGTACTATCTTTGGTGTAGAATTTTTTACGATATTCGACAGTTGGAACGCCAACTACATCTTTAGATAGATTTTCATAATTAATTCATTACGGCATCATTTCTATTTAGTTTATTTCTCTTTTGTAGTGAGATATCTCCTTAATTGCTGTCAACTGAACATAACAAACCATCTGTAGACTTTATGTTTATTAAGAGCAAACAAACAAGGCGCTTGAGATTCAGGAAGCACAAGTATAATAAGGCGCTTTTAGCATCGTCTCCAACTTCGCATGTTTATGTCAATTATGAATGTTTAGCTTTGCTCTGCGCATACACAAGAGAATGTTAGACTGTGGTCAGTGCCAACCTGTTACTGTTTAATATCTTCTGTCATACATTCGTGTGAATACTTGAATTAGAAAATAATTTCACGTCACGCTGAGAATACTAAAGAACTGAACTGTTTTACACCACGTCGCTTTTTATCTGTCTTACACATTTGCAGATAATAAGACGCTTTAAGAGAACTTAAAGCATACTTTCCTTAAAGTTTATTTTTTTTTTCTTTTCAGGCCTGAAAAACGATCAAACGTAAACGATATCTTTCTTTTAAAAAATCACAATATTTTACATATAAACAGTAGAGATTTTCATTTTTCTGAGAAAAGTTAACGGAACCGTACAATTTATTTTAAGTTGTTTAAATCCCAGAATGTTTAATCACATCAAAGTGCGCGCAAATTAGCGGATTACTAAAAGAATTAATATGCCTTGTTTAGACATCATTGTTGCAGTTGTAATGATTTTTCCTATGAGAACTTTTATCGCCTTCATATTTTGATTTTTCGATAAAAAAAAATTTGAAATTTAAAAAAATAAATCGCCTCTTATCCTTAAATATGCATGACACGTTTCAAGAAGAACCGAGTGTTCAAAAGATATTGGGAAACACGTAGACTGTCTAAAAAAAATAGAAATAAAATAAAATCCTGCATCTTTTTTTTAAAAAAAAAATAGAATTCACATTCTTTCTTGTTGAACACTGTCTTTAAATAAACTCATCTTTATAAGAGTGAAGGAGAGTAGTTTGATGATTTCATTCTCCTTTTTTTTTCCGTTCTTGATGTGATTACTGATTTCCGTGACGAACAACGAGGTCGACCCAAGAATCACTTTCCGCTTTCAGTGACGGAGTTGAAGTAGGAATTACGCATATTAAAAATCAATGATACAGCAAAGGAGCAAAGGGCAAAGCGTGCACTGCACGAATTCCAACATTTTGGAAAATATCCTTTTAAATTAAGAACGCACGTTACTTAACCCAGTCAATTATTATCTTACATGTGGTTATACGGAGTGATTCAGATGAGTTGTAGAGCATTTCCAAAATAGTAGTATGAAAATTAAAATGTTTAAATAATATTCTTTAGCCTATTTTGCGAAGAAAAAATAAAAACTCATAAAAACTGAGTCTCATAAAACTCAGTCAGTCTGTGCGTTTCTATTATTGTTTGAGTGCCTCTAATAACGTTTGAGCCGATGGAGGAATCTTCTTGAAGCATGGCGTACACGTTTAAGTACGAGAGAAGATCTAACTCTTGTTAACTATATCACAATAAAAACATAAACGCACAGAAATAAGGATTCTGTTTTTAGTATTTGTGATATCGGGAATCCAGGACAGCTGTTTTGGTTTCCTAACCATCATCAGCGGGATTCGCCCAGTATCAGTGAATTTCTGTGTGTGATGTTACTAGTGAGTTATGCACCTTAAACTTTTGTATTTAAAATATTAGCACGTGAGTCCTTGTCTGTGAGTGGAGAAATGGTCTCAGGAAACAATAGAACACATTAATGCATTTCCGTTACGTCTTCAACTACGAATATTAACCCGCTTATTAAGCCTCTTAATATCCGTACGATTGTAATATGATTATCTTTAATTGGATTTATGTAACAATTTAGAAAAAATTTCAGGATTTAGTTATTTTATTTTATTTATTTTTTTTGTAACAGAAAAACAGAGACTTTCGTTTGTAATGTTTATCTCTACATTAAATGTAACGACTTTAAGAAAAAAAAAATAAATAAAAAGCTTGAGAGTTCAGGGACAGTTTGCTTCAAATTCTTTCTCAGAACTTCTTGAAATGAGTTATTTTAATGAAACAAAATAGTGGTTAACGTTACCTATTTTTATTGTCACTTCCAAAAAAAAAAATCCTTTAAAATCCGTAGTTTTACGAACACAACTGTAAAGTACTCTGTTATACGTCAACTATCTTTCTGTGAAAACGCAGGGGCAAAAAATATCGAATCACTCAAATAAAGTAAAATTATTTTAAATTATCAGTGAAGGTACGTTGTAGATAATTTAATTCATGAGAAAATTGTTATTTAAAAGTGAATAATGCTTGTCGACTTATATTTATTTATTTTTTTTTTTTCTTTAAAATATTGGGGGGGGGGGGCATTTACCCCCCCCCCCTACCCTATCTTGCCGCCCCCAAATTCCGTCTGTGCGACAAACCTTAGGGAGAGGGCAGCATTTGAAGAAAAAAGGAACAATGGGGAAGATTAAAAAAAAAATAAGAAAAAGAAAACGAAAAAAAAATTTATAAATTGTATAAAAAAAAATTGTTTAAAAAACTTACTCGTCTAAAATGGGAATTACATTATAATGTATTAAGATTCCACGGGAGAAAAGATTAAGAAGAAATAAGTTCTTGAGAATAAAATTGAAAGAAATTTTTTTTAAACTTAAAATTGTTATTTAATTCCTAAAGTACTACAATTATTATTATTATTATTATTATTATTATTATTATTATTATAAAAGTTTCAAACCATGGGATTCCCCAGCTAAGACAATATGGCGGGTCAAGGACCAAAGCACATATTGCCAAGTGTATTAAAAAAAATAAATAAATAAATAAAATTGGAAGAATAGTTAGGGATGTGTGCTTGTGTCCATAAATTTCCGAACTATGCGTGTTGTGTTGAGTACTACAGCCTTCTGGAGTTGTGCATAAGTGTTTTTATGAAGTCCTAGTGTGCTGAGGCTGTGATGCAATGTGTGAGGCACCAGACCAGTAGCGGACAGGATGATGGGTACAACACGTACTCGGTCCTGCCTCCACTGCTTCTGGAGCTCGTGTGCTAGGTCTGTGTAATTACTTATCTTGTCAGCGTGAGTTTTCTGCATGTTCTTGCTGATAGGCACTGCAATATCAATGAGATAGGTCTGTTTGTTGACCTTATCAACAAGTGTAATGTCAGGTCTGTTGTGATGTATAGTTTTGTCTGTGTGAATTGGACGGTCCCAGTACAGCTTATGTGAGGGTGACTCTAGTACGTTTTGTGGTGTGTACTTGTAGTATGGGACCGTGTTCTTAATAAGTGAGTGTTTGTGTGCTAGCTGTTGATGAACGATCGATGCTACCTGATTGTGTCGGTGGAGGTAGTCTGTTTGGGACAGAAGGGGACAGCCAGATATGATGTGGTCGATCGTCTCATGTGTAGTGTGGCATTTCCTGCATCTGTCGTCGTGTGTGTTTGCGTCGTGTAGAATGTGTTTCTTGTAGTTGAGTGTGGGAATGACTTGGTCCTGTATCGCGATCATGAACCCTTCGGTCTCCCCAAACAGCTCACCACTCATCAGCCATCTGTTCGACGCTTCCATGTCGACATGAGGTTGGCTGAGTTCGTGGCGATGTCTGCCATGGAGTTCCTTACGAGCCCATGATTCATGCAGCTGCTGTGTGTGGGTGTCGGGAGTGGTGAGTGTTAGAGAAGGGTTTGCGAGGTCCAGGGGTGTGAAGTGTGTGTCAGCCTTGACAATGGCTGAGTGGAGTGAGGAGTGTTGTGCTCTTTGGTGGAAGTGTTCCCTAAGTGTGTGTACTTGTTTTTCATGTAGGGTGATGAGATTGATGAGTCCTCGGCCTCCCTCCTTGCGGGGAAGAGTCATTCTTTCCGTAGCGGACTTGGGGTGGTGCATGTTGTGTTTCGTGAATGTAGTGCGTGTTGTGCGTTGTAGTGCTTCGAGTTCAGTGTTTGTCCATGAAATTATGCCGAACGAATATGTTAGTGTGGGGACGGCAAAAGTGTTAATGGCTTTAATTTTATTTCTGGCATTGAGTTGTGTTTTGAGGATGTTGTGAACGCGAGCACAGTATGTTTTCTTGAGTGCGTTTCTGATGTTTGCGTTGTCAATGACGCGCGCTTGCTTGAAGCCCAGGTACCTGTAGGTCTCTCCCTCTTCCATGGATTGGATGGCCAACCCATGGTCCAGTTCAAAACCCTCCAAATTCGTAGTCTTCCCGCGTGTTATATGTAGCTTGCGGCATTTGTCGATTCCAAATTCCATCCCAATGTCTTTGGTGAACTGTGTAGTGACTTGTAGTAAATTAGTAAGTTGTGCACTGTTTGTGGCGTAGAGTTTAATATCATCCATGTAGAGTAAGTGTGTGATTTTGTATGGTGTCAGAGTGCCTGAGGTAAGCTTATAACCGTGTTTTGTGTTGTCTAGCATGTGGCTTAATGGATTCAAGGCGAGGCAGAACCAAAGAGGACTCAAGGAATCTCCCTGGAAAATACCTCTCCTTATGGGAATGGGGACTGTAGTGATGGAGGTGTTGGAGGTGCGTAGGTGTAGTGTTGTGTTCCAACTCTTCATCGTGGCATCCAAGAATGCCGTGATCTTGGGGTGTACTTTGTAGAGTTGAAGAGTGTGCAAAAGCCAGGAATGGGGGACTGAGTCAAATGCCTTCTTGTAGTCGATGTACGCGATGTGTAGGTTCCTATTCTTCGCGCGCGCCTGGCGCAGGATTACAGAGTCAATAAGGAGTTGCTCTTTACAACCCTGGGAATTCCTGCGACAGCCCTTCTGCTGTTCGGAAAGAATGTTATGTGTCTCGATGTGTGTGTAAATTTTGTCTGTAAGGCAGGAGGTGAGGAGTTTGTAGAGTGTGGGGAGGCAAGTGATTGGACGGTAATTTGCAGGGTGTGCTGTTTCAGTGTTCTTGCTCTGTAGGTAAGTGATACCCTGTGTGAGGAAAAGAGGCATATGTTCTGGGTGTTGGATTATGTCAGTGAGTGCAACAGCTAGCTTCCCATGCAGGGACGTGAACCTCTTGATCCAGAAGTTCTGAACGCCGTCTGCACCAGGAGCCTTCCAGTTGTGTGCATGTTTTAGTGCAGTCTGTTTATCTGCGAGAGTAATATCATGGAAGGGCATGAAGGGTAAGTGTTCAGCGAGTTGTTCTTCATCTGTGATCCATGGTGCTTTGTCATTGTGGGGGATGGGGTTGGACCACAGAGACGACCAGTATTCATGTAATGCCTCGCTGGTGGGTGTGTTTGTGTTGGGTGCAGTGGAGGGAGATGAAAGGGATCTGTAGAATTTTTTCTCATTGTATTGGAAAGTATTGTTCTGTTGTTTGCGTAGAGTGCACTGTTTGTATCTTTGTAATCTTTTTGCAAGTGCACTGAGTTTTTGTTTTAGTGTGTCGAGATGTTCCTGAACCTGGTTATGATGGTTTGAGTGTGAAGGGCGAGTGTTTATGTGCTTGAATATCTTCCTGACCTGGGACATAAGTTTCTTTGTTTTGTTTCCTGCACAGTATTGTGTGAGCCTGGCTATGTCTCCTCTAAGGTCGCTGATGCGGCCTTCAAGGCGACGTCTCCAAGGGGGGATGTATTCTTGTGACTGTGCAGTGGTAGGTATGTGGTGTTGTTTGATTCCAAGTGCCCGAATGGTTCCCTGTGCCGCGCAGTAGAGTGTTGTATGTATGTCTTCTAATGTTTGGATATTGTCAAGGTGTTGTGGGATAGTGTGTGTGTTGAGATGGTATATGACTGTGGCGAGTTGTTTTGATGTGTGTACTTTGGGGAGTGGAGGCCTGAGTGTGGGGTCTGTGCCTGTATATTGTGCTAGTGCGGTGTAGAAATTATCATGTGCTGCTTGTTGTATGTCATTAGTTGTATTGTTGGGGAATGTGGACTGAGGGGTAGAGGCTTCTGAGGCTTCTGTGTTTGCCATAAAGGTAATGTCTTCTGGTGGGGTGGGGTGTGGTATCCTGTGGTTGGATTCAGCGACCTCTTCCCTAATTTGTGCCAGTATGCATGGGAGAATAAGATTGTTTACTATTATAGAACGTCGCTGATCCGCTACCCGCTGTTCGCTAAGCCCTAACGATGGATAACGTGTGGTGAATGCATGGTGTAGTGCCTGTCTGTATCCTGTGAGTTGAGTCCCTAACTGTGTAACAGTGTAGAAGTCGCGCATAAGATCCTGGTTCATCTGTGATGACCATCGGATGCGCTGGCGTGGTTTCCCAGTCTTGGTGGTCGCCTGCTCTGACACAGACGAAACACTTCCGACTGTTCGGGCTAGATGGCGTTGCCCGGGCATTGTGGTAGCCATACTACAGGATGGGGTGCCACTTTCTCCACCACCACCTGCGGGAGACTGTAGTATATTTTTCGAACGGAGACCTCTGCCTAACCCCCGAACGCGGGTGACTTTATCCTGCGCCACACCCGATGCAGCATGATCTATATTAGAACGAGTTCTCATCATGGATGGTTGGACCCTTTAGCCTACCCTAAAGCTAGTGTAGTTCCCGCCCCCACCGCGAGGAGGTAGGGTCCATGGGGGCTTATTATTATCATTATGTTTCAAACCTTGGGTTTCCCCAGCAAAAACAATATGGCGGGTCAAGGACCAAAGCACATACTGCCAAGTGTAAAGATGTGTGCAAGAATGATTAGGGATGTGTGCTTGTGTCCAAAAATTTCCTAACTATACGTGTAGTGTTGAGTACCACAGCCTTCTGCAGTTGTGCATAAGTGATTTTGTGAAGTCCTAGTGTGCTGAGACTGTGGTGCAATGTGTGAGGCACCAGACCAGTGGCAGACAGAACGATGGGTACAACACGTACTCGATCCTGCTTCCACTGCTTCTGGAGCTCGTGTGCTAGATCAGTGTATTTACTGATCTTGTCTGCGTGAGTTTTCTGCATGTTCTTGCTGATAGGCACTGCAATATCAATTAGATAGGTCTGTTTGTTGACCTTATCAACAAGTGTGATGTCTGGTCTGTTGTGATGTATGGTTTTGTCTGTGTGAATGGGGCGGTCCCAGTATAGTTTATATGAGGGTGACTCTAATACACTTTGTGGTATGTACTTGTAGTACGGGACCGTGCTCTTAATAAGTGAATGTCTGTGTGCTAGTTGTTGATGAACGATCGACGCTACCTATTATTATTATTATTATTATCATTATTATTATTATTATTAAAATTATGTATTAGTTATCTTGATAGCTTTTCTTTTATCATTACTAAGATTCAAATAACATTCTAATCTCTTATTAAGCCTGTTTAAACCTTTGCTGGGTTAATTATTACCTACAACTATTTTATTCATACTACAATAGCCTATTTTCAAGTCTATTTTAGCCTATTTTCAAGTCTAGGAACGTTGAATCTTAGTGCACATGGTTTCATCCAATTAAAATTAAAATAGTGCGCATTTAACAAAAAAGAAAAACTTTTAAGAAATTAGAAAATTTTTACTGTTTCTATTCATTTGGTCAATTTGAATAAAATATAGACTTTTTGTCATTTTAATAACAACAACAAAAAATTAGAGAAAAGATAGAAATTTTTAGAAATAATATTTAAAGAAAGTATGCTTCATGTTTTTTTGAACATCATCTTTTATATATAAAACCCTGCTAAATCCCGTCACGCTAGCCTTTCAGCTGACATCACGTACGAACGCCACTTTACTCAGCATTAGAATTCTAAAACTTGTTAAACCACACAATCTGCAAACTTGGTTAATGTTTCCACTTTATGTCCATCGAATACCTTTATCAACCTGCGCTGAGTGCCTTGTCCTAATGGAATCGATTCCCAGTAACAAACCGTCATCTTGTTTTCCGTCCGAATCATTCTTCTTATCGCTCCAATCTAATTGTTTTGGTTTTCGGCCAATCTCTTCTCTAAATTCTGTTATCGACAAGTTTCCAAATTCCCTATAAATTGTCCTTTCCTCCGTGGTTTTATATTTCGTTACTTTTGAAAGTATCGTTTCTCTTTTTTTTTTCCCTAGACAAACTGCGACTGCCAGTAGGAAGGCAGTGCCCATGTTTTCTTTTGGGTGGGTGGGCGTATTTTATCAATTTCTTACGTGAGATTTGCAGCATATGGCTAGCGATATTTAGTGGACGTAATAACACGATTTACAGTTCCCTGCTTTCTTCCCCTTTTCCAGATTTTTTTTCTCCCTTTCTAACAGCGCTTCAGCATCAAGAAAACTTTCTAAGTTTTATGTTCAGTCCTGCTGTTTTCATTCGCTCTCTGTCTGTTTTTATGCAAATGGCTGGAGATATGCTTATCCCGTTTCCCTGTAAAGGTGGCGTTGCATTAGCGCAGATGAATTAAAAACTGTGAAATTCCATAAACATGAAGGCCTTGCCGCACCAGCTTCTGCTGGATAAAACAGTTGATCCTCCGAGGACCGGTAGTGCATAAGAATGAGGACGCCTTGTTCCGCCCGCCACCAGCAGAAGCGTCGCTCTGTGAATTGCAAACCCCATTCGGAATTAATTAGGGCACGATCTCGCCGCTTATAGGTCCGGATCGCTCGAATCTAGATCGATCCAATCGGGTCTCCGTTTTCGCGTTGTCAGCACATTACGTGGATTCACTTGAGCGATGCGCTCGTGCCCAGGATCAAACTTTAATTGCTGATAAACTGAAGAGGAACCGTAGCGAGTTGCACGTGTTGATAAAGGGGGTCTCTGATGCAACGCTGTCTTTTGATAAGAGACCCTATCTACGTCAATGGGCTTATCTGCAATCCTCAGGGTAAATGATGGTATTTATAAAATCACGTATTTCCCCCTTGGATAACTCTATCTCTGAGAAAAGAAGACAAAAGAAAAAAAAGAAAAAGAATTAAAATTCGGATTTGAAACATTCTCAAGATATATCTACTCGACTGACTTTTAACTCAGCTTTTCTGTTGCCGTCTTTTTTTTTCTCTAAAATTTGTTAGTAGTTAATGATTTATTATCATAAAGTTATATTTTAAGAAATGCAATTAAAAATAAAATATAGTTGTGTGCCAACTTTCGTTTATCCGCGTAATAAAAGCAATAAAATAAAAGTGAATATAATTTTGTGCTAAAGCACAAATTTAAGAGTTAACCATAATAATAAAAAAATAATAATAATAATAAAAAAAGGAAGTATAATAATGTAAGGAAAAATATAAAAAAAAAGTTAGAAAAATAAGAAGAAGAAAAAAAAAAACGAAAAAAAAAAAAAAACACTAAACCAGTAGAAATACGGATTCGAACCAACAACCACCGCCAGCATATGAGTCTGACCCATTAAGCTGTAGCTGACAACTGAAATGAGATGGTTGCATTTCTAATATTTAAGCTAATAGCGGAAATCCAATAAAAACAAAACCTACAAAGCCTTTGAACATGATGGTGAAGTCCGTTTGCCAATCCGACATTCCGTTCGGGAGTTGTTGGGGAGGGAACAGACAAGGACGGAAAAAAAGGACAAACGCAATAGCTACCGATTTTGATCGTTATCACAATAGCTCCCAAATGGGTCACTAACAAAAACAGAAACAGTTTTTTACTTAATTAGTTTGATGCTTTTATGGCCAGTGTTTCTTACTTACTGGTCCTATTTTTTTTCCAAAATCAACAGGAATCTTGTAAGTACATACATCTATGTCCAAAATTTCAGCATTCTAAGTTGTGTAGTTTTTGAGTTATGGTGATCACAGACGGTTGAACAACGAAGATGCAATTTCCAATTAAAAATTGTATTCTAAAACTCTTTTTTCTAATCCCCCCCCCCTTCAACCCATTTTTTTTCTCTATGACGCAAATTAAGGAATGTACAAACTTTGAATCAAATGAAAATTATTCCGCGTTAGCTACTGACGGGAGTGAAAACAAAAAATGTTGCATTGTAAAAGGACTATCTACTTATCTACATAAATAAAATATGTCACGTATGAAAAAGAATTTTCGAGGCACAGAAAAATTACATTGCTCAGCAGCAAGGATATATCTGTCTACGAAACGGGTACATGTATATTTTTAAAATTAATTACAAATAGTTCCTGTTTTAGCATCGATTCGATTTCGTCAGAAGTTGGTCGTAAGTCGAAAATGCGCAAAAAAAAGGAATATTTTATATGTATACACAGGTATAAAACTAAAGTATTTCGCAAAAACAATAAATTTAAATTTAATTTAAATAGGTATAACAAATATTATCATTCTAGATTTAAAATAAAGTGAGTAAAAAACGGCTGGGTTTTTTTTTTGTTACAAAAAAAAGAAACAGAAGTTACGACTGTTGCCTGGAGAACAGAGAGCTGATATTTGGCTTCCACCAAAGTCATCTAGTTCTAGTTCTGTAGTCGGTGTCAAAGCAGTCGTGAAACAATGGAGAGGAAGGAACATTGGCACCACAACTGTCTGTAAATGCTTGGGTACATATAGATTTTTTTTTAAATTTATAATAGAAAAACATACCCTGTGTTCCTTAAGTACTCCACAAGCCTTGCAGAGGTAAGTTAAAATAAGAAAATGAATATTGGCTGAAACAACACTAAATTAACAGTTAACAACTACAATATAACAAATAACAATAAAAAAAAAGTCAGGATGAAGTGTTATAAAATTACAATAACAAATACAAGGGAAGTTACAATATAAATAGTTAAAATAACAAATAGCCTACAAGACAAATTAGACCACTCATTCTGAAAGAAAATTTTTAAAGTCAATAAATAGTTGTGAGGAAAAAATTAAGAATAAAAACGCGCAATATATAAAGATCCACTGAGCTACTTTTGGAATTTTGGCATCGGGAAACAAAAACAGACTGTTTCAACCTTCCTAGGTATCATCAATTTGATTCGCCTAGTACTCATAACTCAGTGGGATCAAAAGAAACACATACAAGACAAGCATAAACTAAATAATGGTCCTTGTTTCCAAACAGGGATTGTGAAGGCGACAAACTTTCACTAACTGCACTAGGTGGAATGTGCGTGGACCTCCATTCCTCAGAATGACATTCGGCACCTCTACGATCGTCTCCATTCGAGAGTGCAGGCTTGAATTTCTACTGAAGGAGGATACACAGGCTACTGGAATGATCTTTGGACACACACTGTAGCCTCTGTACATAGGTCACGTACAGTATACGACCTACTGAGTGTGAATTTTAAACCTATAGAAAGTGTGAATAAAATTTCATTCTCTTGGGACCATGGCTTCAGGGTTTCATTTTTCATTTTCATCAATGTATATACCTACTCTTAAAAAAATTCTTAAAAAAAAGCCTCACAAATACAGTGTGTATATATATATATATATATATATATATATATATATATATATATATATAAGGGGCATTCAAAAAGAAACGAGCTGGAGGCCTAGGAACAGAAACCAGTACCGGTATGTCAGAGTATTGGCCCTGGCTGTTAAGGCACTTGTCCCCCTGCAATACAAGGCGGTGAATGGCTGTCTTGTAAAATTCCCGGGGCTGCATTGTGAATCAGTTCCGCAAGTACTGCATGACATCGTTGTCCGAGGAGAATCGTTTGCCCCACAGGTGAGCTTGCCTGTGGAGCAGAATGACCTCACAGGTGAGCTCACCTGTGAGGTCATTCTGCTCCACGACAATGCAAGGCCCCATATCACGGCACTCTTGCAGAAATTCAAGTGGGAGGTTCTTGATCACCCTCCATACAGTCCAGACCTCTCTCCCTGTGATAATGCCATTTTTTTGGTCCCCTACAAAAGGCTCTGAGGGGCAAACGATTCACCTCGGACGACGATGTCATGCAGTACTTGCGGAACTGATTCACAATGCAGCCCCGGGAATTTTACGAGACAGCCATTCACCGCCTTGTGTTGCAGGGGGACAAGTGCCTTCACAGCCAGGGCCAATACTTCTGACATACCGGTACTGGTTTCTGTTCCTAGGCCTCCAGCTCGTTTCTTTTTGAATGCCCCTTATATATATATATATATATACTGTATTTGTGACGCTTTTTTTTTTTAAGAATTTTTCGGAATATTTTAGAACTTTTACAGCTCAGTATGACGTCGCTTGCTCAATAAAAAATATCAGAAAGGTATTATTGATAT
>JAFIDM010004315.1:9486350-9496611 GCA_023159025.1 Thereuonema tuberculata | reverse complement strand
AGCGCCGCAAACGGAAATTAAAGTAACTAACAACAAAAACGCTTTAGACAACAAAAACGCTTCTAAGAATTTTTTATTCATTCATTTATTTGAAAAATTTATCTACAAATCTTAAAATAATTAGTTAGTAATATTGCTTTTTTTATATAAAAATCTATGATAAGTATATTCATTTAAAAAAATAAAATAAATAACGGATGACAGCTATCAAATCAAACTCAAAACTTCCTATAATTAATTTATTTTGAATTGTCATAAGATAACTTAAATGATTAATAATTAACGACTCCTATCTAGAAGAATTTAAATGATGAAATAAAATTATGATAAATATCTTAACTTTATCTTTAACTTTATATTTTTATAAATTTGAAATTTAAATTTATTTCGTAATTGTAAAAAATATTTATTTATAATTTTATTTGGAAAATCATTATTTAGGAATTTTGTAAAATAAGTTAATTTAATAAAACATCGGACGCGCAGTGGTGCCTTAAAGGAAAAAATACATAAGGGATCGTCCATTAAGGAAGGGGGGGGGGGGGGGGGGGGGGGGTCGTAAAAAAATCACGAAGTATCACAAGGGGGAGGGGGGGTTTAGCGAGATATCACGTGTATTTATTTTTGACATGTCTGGATTTTTTTTTTTGGTTGAACAGATAGGTTGGGAGGTTTTTTTTTACCAAAAAAATACACGTGATTTTGGATAGGGGGGGGGGGGTCACCTCACCACGTATCACCAGATGGGGGGGGGGGGGGGGTTAAAAAGTTCCTAAAAATACCTCACGTGATTAATGGACGACCCCTAATGAAAAACTCACCAATGAAAAAAACCAGTGAGAAAATCCATGTGCCAGCGAGAGCGGCCTCAATGAATTTTTTTAAAGCATAAGACTTGAAACTGCTCATTTGAATTGTTAAAAAAATTAACAATGGATGAGACAATGATAAGTTAATTTAAATTACCTAAAAAATCTTCAAATTTAGAATTAATCTCCAGATATATTTTAAGTTCTTGAATAAAAATATTTTTAAATACATTTTGACTGACTTTATTGTAAAATTTATGAAATCTATTAACTGTGAAATTAAATAATAATATCTTATTAACAAATTAATATATGGAATTTGATGATCAAAATAAATTCTTAAATCTACAAATTTAGAATTATCATTAGTTTTCTACGAATGAATAATGTTTCTGTAAATTTTGTTCAAATTATTCTAATTATTATGAGCTTTATCTATCGTGATAAAATGTAATTTTTATGGTAAATAGAAATGGCTTTTTTTTTTAATTTTTAATAAATTAAATTTAGGATTTATTTTAGAATTATTAATCCTACCTTAAGATGTATGTTTTATATTGTTAATTTTAGATAATAAATTTAGTTTCTATTCAATAAAGTTCTCCTATAATAAATTATATTTAACACTAATTTGTAAAATAAAATAAAATCATTAATAAATCTTCACTAAATATATTAATTAATTGTTTAAAAGTCTTTTTTGAGTCAAATCTGTAATTAATGTCTAAACAATAAAAAAAATTTTAAATTATATTACTAATAAAATTTATGTCACCTATTAAAATATGAATGTTATAATATAAATGTTCGATTTATATTTATCATCTTATAAATTTTATTTATATTTTGAATCTATATTAAAACTTAAAGTAGTTTTATAAGTGCAAATAAATTTACGAATTGGAAAATCATACTTATAAATAGGCATTAAATAAATCGATACTGGAAATTAAGATTTAATAATTCTTACATTAAATCTAAATTTTCATTAAGTATCTTACTAATGTTAATTTTGTCGAAAAATTAGAGGAAAAATGAAATAAAATTAATTCTTTATTTTTTTTATTAACTTTATTAAAATTTATATGAATTAATTTAACCTAAATTATATTGTTCCGTATTTGTTGGAATAAATCAAGAGAAAGTGCAAACACTGATGAAATAAAATTTATTTGTTGTAACTAATGTTGTAACAAAAAAAAAAAAAAGGGAATTTCCTATTTAACAACCAAAAAAAAAAGAAAATAAGCTGGCTGGTGGGGCCCCCTAGGCTGGTTTGTGGGGCCCCTAGGCTGGCTGCAAAAAACAATCCCAAAAAAAAGGGAATTTCCTATTTAACAACCAAAAAAAAGGAAATAAGCTGGCTGGTGGAGCCCCTCCCAGGCGGACCGCCCCCCCCCTTGCTACGCCACTGGATATATCATACTATTATCATACATTAATATTGTTTATTAGAATTTGGTGGAATTCATTGTTTATTTAATTTGTGATAAGAGGAACGTTTATTTTTCCTCTTTTATCTTTATTTTTGTAACCTGAAGAAGAATGGTTGAGGAAACATTCGAAATATCGTTTGTCATGGAGTAAAAGATTTTCGGAAAGAATTATTTCCGAATAATGGATTTATATATATCAAGACAGATAAGTATATATTAATGATACTAATTAATTTACATTGGCTTTTTATTTTTTTTATTTATTTTTTTTAGCTTTTCATACCAGTTATGTTGCTATTTCATATTTTTAAATAAATTTAGACTAATTTTTATATTCAATAACTTCAGATGTCTGGAGATTTATTCTAAATTTGAATACTTTTTTTAGACAATTTAAATTATCTCACTACTGAATTTCTGAATAATGATGTCCCAATTAAAATTATAAATAATAATATTTTATAATTTCAAAATAAATTTAAATTTCAAATTTTTAAAAAGAATATAAAGTTAAGATACTTTTATTTATCATAGTTTTATTTAATCATTTAAATTCTTCTAGATAGGAGTTGTTAATTAATAAGTATTATTTAAGTTATCTTATCACAATTCAAAATTAAATCCTTCAATTACAGGAAGTTTTGAATTTGATTTGATTTTTCATTATTTATTTATTTATTTTACATAAAATTACTTATAATAGATTTTTTATGTAATAAAACTAAATTATTTTAAAATTTATAGGTTATTTTTTAAGTAAATGAATGAATATAATAGAGCAGTTTTAGCATATTGCCTTTTTGTAGCCTAAATTGTTTCGTAAGTTTTATGTATGTTGATTTTCGTTTGTGGCGTTAATCAGGCGAAGATAAATTACCCATATCTTCGTGTAAACAGTGATAAAGTTTTGTATTGATTCTTTTTCAAATTCCACGTCGCTGTCCTGCTTTATACAGTAATGTAAGTTAATTTTATTCTTATGTTCTACATTATTCTAAATCGCAAATGATTGATTGAAATCTATGCTTTGCGAAACTCCAAATGCCAGCTTTGAGTTTTCCCAGTTCATTATAGAAGCCTAATTTTGTAGTTGATGTCTGATTGCTGGATCATTCCATGCCAAATTACCTAGGTTCGTTCATCTCAGATCTGAATGATAATTTTTTTCTAGGTACAATTGAAAATTGGTACAGGTAATTATAAAAGTTAAAAACTGAAATCTTAACTGAAACTTATCAATTCATTGTGAAAGTTGTGTTTTTGAAGTGAACCAAAACTGAAAATTTATTCATAATGGCAGCAAGTAAAAATGGTGAACCACTTTTTTTCTATTTTAGACTTCATTTCGGTGTTTAGGTTTCAATTTAATATTTAATTCAAATTTATTCGTTTATTTATAAGCATTCATTCATTTCTGCTGTGTTAGTTTATAGATATTATAAATTTAAAAATTTGTATTTCAAGTTTGCGTAGTAAATAATTTTGTATCTAATTTTTTTTTTTTTTTCAATTTAAGTTTTATTTCCTGTACTGAAGTTCTTCAAGTAATTTTTTTTTAGATAATTAGTTAAACCAAATTTTCGAATAAAAAATCATTTTATTGAATAAGTTTTGAAGACGAGATGGGCTTTATTTTAAGTAAAGAACGATGTTTAAAGTTTGAAAGTTTCGTAAAAGCAAACAGGTCACTACACAGGATTTTTCCCTTTGCCAATGAACCCTTCAAAGCGATACTGTTCTGTCATGTTCCTAAGTAATTATAATACATACGAAAAATTAGTCCTCAATAAGTTTATTTGTAAGTGATGGCTATCATGATTCAAAAACAGCAGAAGCTCGATTAGACATTACAACAACAAACCTGCAAACTAGGCTTATGCACTTGGTTGATTTTAGGCTTGGTTGATTTTACGGGAACGAAAACAACGAAACATCACTGTGAATGTTTAGGTTGCTGGTGCGGCAGGAAACCACATCAAAAAATACGCGTTGGCGAGGCGACCGGTGCTATCGCCCTGGGCGCCGCGGCTAGGGGAGCGCCTTGGCAACCGCAAAAGGAGATTCCGTTTTGTTTTTTTTTTTGGTTGTTGAATTGGAGATTGAGGGGGCGCCTGACGAAATCTCGCCCAGGGCGCTGCGGCAACGGCAACAGGAGATTCCGTTTTTTTTTTTGTTGTTGTTGTTGTTGAATTGGAGATTCAGGGGGGCCTGACGAAATCTTGCCCCGGGCGCCAACAAACCACGCGACGGCCCTGTTTCGAAATGTTTGGGCGGAAAACTTTCAAGCCTTATTACAACAAGTGAATATAATTTTGTGCTAAAGCATAAATTTAAAGGTTACCCATAATAATAATAAAATTTAAAAATAATAATAAAAAAGGAAGTACAGTAGAAACTCTACTTACGAAATTAATTCGTTCCGGAAGCCGTTTCGTAAGCAGAAAATTTCGTAAGTAGGAACGCATTTTACCCTATACATGCCCTAATCCGTTCCAAACCCCCACAAAACTCGGACATAATATTTGTATAAATTGTAAATAATGGTTAAAACCTGTAACAAATACATGTTAGAATTAGATTACTGCATAATAAATAGAAAAAGTACACATGGAAAGAAGAAAGAATAGAGAATAAAAGTTATAAAAAGTTAGAAATACGAACGAAAACAAACACTTGTCGTTCACTGAATTTCGCTAGCAACTGAAACTGAAACTTTCGAACCGAGCTGCCCATCCGCTTAAACGGCCAGCAGCGCGTTTTTTAAATTTTCGGTTTTCGGCCTTTCGTATTTAGAAGCATCTTTCGTTATTTGGAGCAATATTTCTACGAAAAGACGTTTCGTAACTTGGAAATTTCGTATTCGGAGTCTTTCGTAAGTAGAGTTTCTACTGTACATTAACATAAGGAAAAATTAAAAAAAAAATAGGACCAAATAAAAAGCACTTAGGAAAATAAGAAAAAAAAAGTAGATATATGGATTTGACCCGACAACCCTTAGCTCATGAGTCCGAGACCTTAAGCATCAAGCTACATTTGACAACTGAAGTCAGATAGTTGCATCTCTGTTTCTAATAGAAGAAATCAAACGAAAACAATGCCAAATATCTCGAACAAGGTGTCGGGGAGGGGGGCATTGGCCCCTCAAAATACCCCATTCTAGTGTTTGAGCCTCCGAGAACGATGGTGAAGTCCGTTCGTCAATTCGACCTTTCGTTCGGGCGTATTTATGGAGGTATAACGATAACAATACCAGATATTTCAAATATTGAGAAGGGGCGTTGGCTCCTGAAAATACCGTATTCCTACGATGTTTGGGTGTTTGAGGACGATGGTGAAGTTCGTTTGTCGATCCGACCTACCGCTTATAGTTGTTAGAGGTGGAAAGACACGGACGGAGGGACAGGACAACGCAATAGTTACGATTTTGGTCACTAACGTAATAGCTCCCAAAAGGGTCGCTGACTAGAACATAGATTTAATGTTTCCGATTGTTCAGCTTCAAACACATGGTTCCCTATTTCCCGGAAACTTTCTTTTCAATCTCATATTTTCGTTGAACTTTGATATAATAAATAAACTAATAATAAATTTGAAATTCCATTTCAGACAGTCACTCCCACAGTCTAAAAAAACAAAATTCGCATGTCGTTGCCTACTCTAGTGAACATTCCTGATTATGAAATCTTCAATGTTATCTTTATGCAGTCCTTTAACTTTTAGCAAATTATTGTCCCTCAGAGAAATTGCCGCCTTCTTCATTGTTTTATTTAGTTAATTTTTTTAGTTTACTTTCGTAGGAATCAATTATTAAATCAATCAGTCTGGTTGTATGTTCCCAAGCCCCCTATCCTCCTCATTTAATCTTTGAACCGCTCGGCAGATCTTTTTAAAACATCGCATGCGCATTTAAAGGGGAAGATCTAACTTATATGTTTTAAAATGTCTACTATAAATATTCAAAAGATACTGTAATTTAAGAAGAAGGTACTGAGAGAACAAAGTTATTTTCATTATTACAGACAGTCCCTTCCGCCATCCACGAAAAGAAAAACTATTCAAGTATCATTGTCTGCTATCATGAACATTCCTGATTACGATATCTTTATTTAGATAAGAAGTTTTATTGTCCCTCTCAGAAATTGCTGCCTTCTTCCTACTCTTATTTAAGTGTATTTTTTTTTTTTTTAGTTAACTTTCGTAGGAAGTTTATGAAATCAATCAGTCTAGTTATATGCCCCTCCCCCTCAATGTAAGTTTTGAATCGCTTGATAGATCTTCTTGAAACATGGCATGCACGTCTAAGGACACGAGATGATCTAACTTAAATATTTTCAAATTCCTATTATAAATATTCACAAGATATAATAATTTAAAAAGAAGTTACTGAAGTTATTTTCCTTTCATCTTGTGAAGGCTTTTAAAGAAATTAAAATCATGAAAATAAAACAAACGATATGTCTCCGTTTATATTGAAATTCAAATGGTTACTAAATTGAGAGATAAAAGAAACACCCCCACACAATTGACTACTAGGAAAGTTAGATAAAAGAAAAAGGAAGATGAAATTTTTGTATTATTTTCATTATTAAAAAAAAATTAAAAAGGCAAACAATGAAGAAAAGTAGGCTTCTACTTCTTTCAAGAACTTCTTGTTTATTTTTGCCACACAGAAAAACAGAGAAAAAAAATATTCAAGTGGAAACGTAAGACTTCGAATGCTCAGTCAGATTTTGTATTTCATATCCTTTATTACTCTATACATGGTAAATGTTCAGATATCCATTGCATAGACAGGATTTAGCACACAATGCTATGCAGTCACTTTTTAAAGATTGCATGGTGTAGTTATTAAACATAAATCTCCAGAACCTACTGACAGGAAAATTTCTCCAGTAGGACTGTAAAGAAAGAATTTGTTAGAAAAAAAATTGAATGACGTTTCTTAAATCGCGTTTCACAAGTTTCTCTACCAAAAAATGTTCGAAAATATTTTGAAAATATCGTAACTTTTGAAAATATCGTTTAACAAGTTGGGGACCATCTCTATTATAATGTGATATATTTTTTTAAATTTTTTATCTTTTCAGCATCTATAGAATGGGAGCTTCTTATCCGAAACCAGACAAACTGTACCTGTATGATGAAGTGTGTTCTATATTCATCACTGCTATCGCCACACACCACCCTAACAAATTGCTTTTTCCACAACAACTTGCTGCTTTTGTCACCCTAGGCATCTATAATGAATGGATCTATTTTCTGAATGGAAAAACGATGAAACACTTGAAAATCAAAACCCACGAAGTACAGAATTTATCTTCGTCTCCTTCAGATCTGAAGACATCAGTGTTAGCATCTACGCACTAACATCAGAAACTAATAGCTTGTGTTCCTTGCTGGTGTATAATAGAATCTGAAGGATGGAAACAATTTATTCGCATTCCATCAAAAAGAAAAAGTAATTTACGGAACAACAGAGTACTGGAAAAGCAAATATTATTACCAGTTTAATTCAAACTGGTAATTAATGTGAAGGATTAAGCTTCCTCTTTTCTCTCGATATTCATTCAAAATTTGGTTTAATTGTGGACAACTCAATTCTAATTCAGGAGTGGCATCCAACTTACTTCTGTATTTTAATTTTTATCGCAGTTTAGAGCGAAAATCCATTTCACAGAAGTACTTGATACTAAACTTCAACAAACAAGGATTTCATTTTTAATAAATTTGGATCTTCTTCTGTTAGTTACTTCAAAACTCGTTTAATGAAACTTCATTAAATTTAACTTTTATTTGGTTGTTTGATGTCGATGAACTTTTCATATTTGGAAGCAGATGGTTCCTATAGTTTTTCCTTAATATTGAAAGGATTGAAAACAAACAGTTATTGGAAAAGGAAAATATTCATTTAATCCCAATGTTATTGATTTTAGATGATTTTCGGATGTCAATTTTACAGTTCGATTCCAGTAAAGTCATTTAAAGTTGGAAATGGATCCATATTATTGTTTTTCAACAGCAGTCATCCAGTGTTGTAACTTTCGTAATAATGATCGTAATTTATCTTTTGTGTAGAAAATTATTTATTTTTTTCTTGAGGTAAAGAGAGAAAAAAAAATCATTCAATTTTGGGAATATATTCATCACATTTGTTTATTTTATTTTTGTATGTTTATATTTTTTATATTTTATTATTTTATTTTACTTAATTTCTTACAGTTCTGGTAGCTTTGCAAATAAAGAGAAGAGAAGGTGCTGAAGAGAAAGATTGAGTAATTAAATGTATGTACAAATTAAGTTTATTTACACCAAATAGTACAGAATAATTAATTAATCAAAAACAATCCAACAAAAACTCATTAAATTAATAATAAAATTAAAATTTTGTAAGAGTTCTCTACGGTTAGAGAATTTCAAAAACATCAATAAATATAAAGAGTGAAAATTAATGAATATACCCTTGACATTTTTAGGAAAACGATATTAAAATACGGTAATAAGTTAGCTTAATTATTCTGTTGTAAATTGTTTTATTTAGCTTCATGCTTACTTTGATATTATGTGATGATTATTACTTTGTTATATCATTTGTTTATTTAAATTTAACTTTTATTTTTTTTATTTACTAGTTTCTTCAAGAACGGACGAGGACTAAATTACACCTGAAGAAGACTGGAAAATTGGTACAGTCGAAATATTATATATTATAAATAAGTTATAAACATTAGTAGTAGAAGAAGTTTGTTGTCAAGATTTACATAATGCACGAGGGTCGATTCATAAGTCATGGAAACTATTTTTTATATATATATATATATACGTTTGAAAATATTGCAACCAGATGGAGCATGGATGCAGGAATCGCTGGGAGCATAGCAGGAACAAATATGAAATTTGAAATCATCGGTTTATTCACGTACAATCCGTTACATATAATGAAACATCACTGAGAAATCATTTTGTTATAAACATATAACATGTTTAACATTCTTCAAAGTAGTCTTCCATGTTGTGCACGGTTTGTTGCCATCGATAGGGAAGACGAAGAATACTACCGGCCGTATGCGATTCGGAAATGTGTGCCATCTCATGCTAAACTGCAGTAATGATATCCTGTGTGTTGGCAAAACGTTTCCCACGCAGTGGCTTCTTCAGTTTAGAAATGAAATCGAAGTCACACGGACTAAGATCAGGGAAGTAGGGTGGGTGTAGCAATATTCCCATCTCCCAACGCTTGCATTAATAAAAATAATTCATAAAAATGAATACAGATAAACACAAATAAATAATTTATCTGTTTAGCAATGTCTACTTTGTGAGGTCTAGCATTGTCAGTGCAAGATTATTCCGTTGCCCAAGAGTTCGGGACGTTTCTCCCGTACTGCACGACGAAGGTGGTACCGCAAAAATGAGATGGATACTGGGCAGTTACAGTGTCCAGTCCCGAACTGGATGACACACTAGCTCACCTTGACTGTCGTATGCCAGAATGATCATTAGCTTCATGGGGAACAGATTTTGGCGAGCCTTGTGTCGCAGTGGTGATCCAGGATGACGCCATTTATTGGACAGTCGCTTCAGTTCCGGTTCATTGGCTCATGCCCACGTTTCATCGATTGCAATGATACAATGTAGCATGTCGTTTCCTTCGCGATGAAATCTCTGTAGATTCATATTGTAATGGTGCTTGTGGGAGAGTCTTTAGGATCTAAAGATAACGAATCAAGTTCTGGAACTGAACTTGAATTAATTTATTAATATTGCTTTTTATAGTATTTAGTGTAATTTGATTGGTTAAGTAATTAAAATTACGCATAGTGATTGGATAAAAACATAACGAACTTTAATTAATTAACTTATTCAACGGCTGCAACGGAAAGTAATTTAAAAATAAACAGAACATCAGTAATTAGGAAATGCAAAGGAATAAATAATGGTTAAGGATAAAAATGAATACAGATTAATAAAAAGCGAGAAATCAAACGCAGCACCTGAATAAATTGAAATTGCCTCTCT
>JAFIDM010004315.1:9463567-9486250 GCA_023159025.1 Thereuonema tuberculata | reverse complement strand
AAATATATGTAAATAAATTTAAATGATATTTAAATAAAAAAAATACAAGGCTGTCGAAAGTCAGATTACTAAACAAAACTTTATTGCAGGTTATTTTAATGTGAAATTTCATTAAACATGATAGGCTTTAAAAATAAACATTTTATGTTGAAATTATAAATCAATAGTAAATCAATAGTATTTACAGGTAAATCAATGAAGTTATTACTCATACCAATACATCAAGTAACAACACATAAGATGTTTAAAATACTTAATATGAAAAAATAAGTATTAAAGAAAACAAATAAAAAGTCTTTTACCAATCAATAACAAAGCAATTTCCACAAGTGGAACTCGTAAAATTTAAAATTTTATTAGCAAAACCACATTTAAATCTCCAACACTATATCTCAATCCTTTGCATTATTATGCTTCATAATGCAATTGCCGTGAAGTTTTGTTTTAGAACAAAGCTTTGCGTAAGTCAGTTCTTTTCTTGAAGCTCCTGCATCTTCAACTAATGACTACACAAATTTATGTTTATCACGATCTTTTTTAATCACTGTTTAATACTTAAGATCTAATGGCAAATATCTTCATTTTTTCAGCATTCATTTCAATTTCTCTCGGATATCCTGCATCCCAAGTTTTTGAATTATTGTCTATGAAAATGTAGCATAATTTTTTAGAGCTTGTAACTGCATAAATTTCCTCAGATTCTGGATGAAAACACATTGCCTTGATAGATTCGCTCTTGGCGTCTTTCTTTTTCACTTTACCATCTATCCAAGCTTTAGAGTTTTCGTCGAATTGCACGAATATCTGATTTGTAAAATCAAACAACCACAGAAAGTCGTCTCTTACGAACCCATAAATGTCATCTGTGAATATATCATTAGGAAATGGTAGTTGAGACCATGTAAAGGATGGAAGAATATGATGAAAGATTTTGCTGTTTCCAATATCTATAATATATAAGTTATTGGTCAAAAGAACAATTGGATTTTTTAATGTATAGGGAATTCGAATAAATTCTTTCCATTCTTCAGATTCAATGTTATACACCAGTAAAGAACGCACGCCGTTAGTTTCTGTTGTTACTGCGTAGATGCTACCATAAGAGCTTACCATTGATGTCTTCACATCTGAAGGAGGCGAAGATAAATTCTGTACTTCGTGGGTTTTGATATTCAAGCGTTTCATCGTTTTTCCATTCAGAAAATAGATCCATTCCTTGTAGATGCCTAAGGTGACAAAAGCAGCAAGTTCTTGTGGAAAACGCAATTTGTTAGGGTGGTGTGCGCTGTTAGCAGTGATGTGTATAGAACACACTTCATCATACAAGTACAGTTTATCTGGTTTCGGATAAGGAACTCCCATTCTACAGTAACGGAAAAGATAAAACGGAAAAATTTATTCTGTTGTAATGTAGATAGTCTCCGAATTGTTCAACATTCCAGTTAAGAAAATTTTCAAAAAAAATTTCTAACATTCTTCGAGCATTTTCAATATAGAGAAAATTGTGAAATTTGATTTTGGAAACGTATTCCAATTTAATATGAAATAATAGTGAGATCAGGAATTTGTAAGGTTTTTGACTTCTAAGGTTATGCTTATGAGAAGTCTTACTATTCCACTTCAACATTTTTCTTCTTTGCTTGTCTGTTAATCTCTCTGTTCCTTAAATCATAACTGATTTCCAAAGACTTTCGTACTTAGTTTATTTATAATCCAACTTAAAGCATAGTTTATGTATAATGAAGTTTATCTTCACTCTTCCCATCCGTAAAAAAAAGTCCGAAATCCTTCGGTAAAATTTTTGACGCAACTTAAAATGTGAACACTATTATTTTGATCTCCACTTGCACCCATCCAGTCCGTAAAAAGTGACTTCACAGCATTGTGTGCTAAATCCCATCTATGCAATGGATGCCTGCAATGGATGCCTGACGTAGACTAATAAAAGATATGAAATGCAAAATCTGACTGAACATTCGAACTCTTACTATTCCACTTTTTCTTTTCTGTTTTTCTGTGGCAAAAACAAAAAGTAGTAAAAGCCTAATTTTCTTTTCTTGCGCTGTTTTTCATTTTTTTTGAATTACTAAAATAAAACAAACATACCATGATAAATCTCCAATAAGTTTTCTTCAACTTTTCTAATAGTTTGTTTTTTGTCTGTCTGTCTGTCTATGTGCGTTGCCTCCCAATTCAGTAATATAACTTAAATATAAACTTATCATTTGTTTTATTTTGCACGATTTTTTTTTTAAAAAAAAGAAAGAAAATAAGCTTCTCACGAGATTAAAGGAAAGTAACTTCATTGTCAAATTTAACTTCAGTAACTTATTGTTAATCCTTGTGGTAGGAATTCTAAAATTACCTAAGGTAATTGTCGTCATTTAAAAACATGGAGGACAAGGACGTTTCAGTCTGCCTGAAGATTATTTTCAACTGTCTGCAATGATAATGTCTGCAATGAAAATACAGGAAAATAATCATGCTGGACGAATCTTTTTGAAACTTGGCTTGACCATTTAAAGGCAGGAGGCCATGTAACTTATGAATGTGAAATGCTTTGTGTGTGGGGGTGTATGTCGTAAAGCAAGTGCATCAAATTGACAAAAATTTCTATAGAAAATATCATATCGATTTCTTAAACATTGGATATTAAATCGCCTTAATCATAATCCGATTTAAATAATTTAGGAAAATAATGTAGATTTAATTATTTTTTTCAGAAAATGAAAATGAAAAGGGGGGGGGGAAACATGGACCTTGAGCGCTAAAGAATATTAAATATATATTTTCACAAAAAGGTCCGGAAAGAATTTAAAGTTTACTTTTCTTAATATTGCGATTTGTTTCTTTTCTTTTCTTTTTTATTTATTTATTGTTAAAAAAAGTTAAGTCTCAGTTTCTATTTACATTATAATATTTCCTGATTCAAACAGTAGAAATTTTATATATTTTTTTTTATATTTAATTTTCTGAAGAAAATTAATTAAATCCTCTATTTCTTCCTTAAATCTTCTCTTTTATAATGTATATTATTAAACATCATCCACACATCCGAAATAAATGTAACAATACTATATTTATTACTGGAAAAAACGAATTTTCAAGGAGATAATTCACCGTCTCCTCTTTCTCAAGCCTTTTATATGATAACAATAATAAGCGAGATTCTTTTTATTACAATGACCTTAAAATATCATATTAACAATTAAAAACGTTAATATAATATTAAGAAGGAATCATATTCTACAATTTAATAATCACAAGTTCTTAACAATCAACGAAAAACATAACTATTATTATATATAAAGACTAATAACTATTTAATTTTTCAATTATTACCTTTTTATTAGAGGTTAAAAATTTTTTCGTTAACCATGTCTCTAGCCAATTTTACTAAATTTTCACTTACTTTAACTCCTTCATTTCTATTGAGACTTTTTTCTTTCAAATTGCGAACACATAAGCTTTATATTGTCCTTCTAATTTGTATATTCGTTTCATTATATAAAATTTTTACTTCACTATTAATATAATGTTGTCTGTCTTTACAATGTTCTGCAATTTCCGATTCCATTACTAATTTTTTCTAATATAATATTCGTGTTCCCCCATACATTCTTGGACCGTTCTTTTCGTCTCTCCAAGATAGAAAGAATCGCAATTCAAGCATTCTAATTTGTACACAACACCCATTTCAATCTTTTTGTCATTACTGTTTACTTTTTTGCACAAAATATTAAATTATAATAAATTCAAGATAAAGGAATTGGAAAAATATAATGAAAATAGATTTTTCATTCCGTATTTGAATAGAAATAGCTGGCGTTTAAAAGGAATTGGCAAAAAAAAATTGGAATAAACTTAAGTTTTGAATATAGGAATAAATTAAAAAATATTAAAAAAAAAATTTGATCCTCTCTTGTCCCTAAAATATGCATACCAAGTTTCAAGAAGATCCATCCAGCACAAAAATAAAATACGTGCACACACATATACAGACTTAACTGATCTGATGAATCTCGTTTTCCCATGGAAAGTAGGTCAAAAATGTATTTTTAAATCAATTTTTAAATCTACTTTTCAATAA
The DNA here is from genome assembly GCA_023159025.1 of Thereuonema tuberculata. Classification (NCBI taxonomy): domain Eukaryota; kingdom Metazoa; phylum Arthropoda; class Chilopoda; order Scutigeromorpha; family Scutigeridae; genus Thereuonema; species Thereuonema tuberculata. Next base: position 9,482,160 of record JAFIDM010004315.1, on the reverse strand, counting down.
GAAATTAAATTGGATATAAATAAAGTTCAATTTCATGTTTTCCTTTCTTCGTAGTTCTCTTTTACCGATTTTAGCTGGGATTCAATTTAATAAATGTAAATTGTAATCGATATCATTTACTAAGCTGTCATCGCATAGTAAAGACTGACTATAAAAGGGTCTGGCATCAATTTTATGGAGATGGTTCAGGGAGAGTGGAAAGGAGACCAAATTAATCGTGCTCATGTTTTTAAGGTGGACTATCGTATCAATTTTTACAAAAACTCTTCTAGCTCTTTTAGAGGAAAATTCGAAGTCAATTTTGAGGGATGGGAGAAGTGAAGACAAAATAAATGGACCTCTATGTTTAAAGTTGTTCCATAAATAAAGTACGAATCAAATTTTAAGGAAATCCTTAAAATCCTATTCATTATAAGCTGTTTTTATCATGATGCGCTGTAAAAACAGAAGGAAAATGATCAAATGGAATAGGAAGACAACAAAAAAGTTTAACGATCCATAAAAGTAATACAAAACAATGAAGAAATGACACAAAACTTAAAAATATCGGGGAGCTTTCATCGGGGAGAGTCGAGGACACCTGTGGACTCGTTAGCCAGACCCACTCCTCGACGAAATAGTGCAATGGTGAGAAGGCCAACCATTCTCGCTCCGGAAAGCGGCCTCCCTCCAAAAGAAAGACCAATTAAAAAATCAAAACAAAATGCTATGTTGCAAATCCTCGCCTGCGGCTCCGTCCGGCGCGGAAAACAGCCAAGTTTTGTGTCATTTCTACATCATTTTGGAATACCAAGAATAGTGCAATAGTAAGTTAAATTTTTTTTAGACAAGTAGTGTTTGCCGACTCCAAATCAAACATTGTTGAATTTCATTTACGGAAGTCTGCAAATTCAGAAATACCAAAGTACTCCAGAGAGACTAAATCTATCGAACGACCCCCATAGTTGTCGAAACAAAAAGCAGAGGAATGAAAAGAAGTATGGCTTTCGGAAGTTCTACAAAACCACAAAATAGAAGTGTGGAGTAACTTAACTTCTATTTTGAGATCTTACTCAGCAGTTACAAGCCCAGTGCAATCTTAACTGTAGTTAAAGCCATCATAAGTTGTGTATAAACCCCAAACATTTTTCACTCTAGAACTAAGTCCTTTCAGATGTATGTTTTAAAAATTATGTACTTACGGTAACTCAGAATAGGTAACGTGCAAAAATAGGTAACGGTATCACCTGTTCTAATGATATCATTAATTGTTAGAGAGATTACCTGGACCTTGACTTTCTTATCAACTCCCAGGTGACAAGTATTGTTTTACAGAATCAAATTAGATTAGATAACGAAATTTGATAACTTCTGAAAAGGCTGTAGTTTGTTATTTTAAGGAAATACGTTATAATTGCTGGATTCAATTATTTTCCTAATATGTGAATGGCCGTTATAAAGCAGAATCATTTCATCTTTATAAGGTTCTTGCTAAAGTTATGTCATTTTAGTTAGCATTTCATAATTTCATGTAAAATCGAAAATAGTGTGATTTTAACTGGTTTTCTGAAATGAGTATTAAAGATATGAATATTTTTCCTGAAAAGCATTTAAGGAATGCTACGAATCATCTGTGAAGATAGGGAAATCTTATCTGTATGAAGATTTTATTATGAAATTTTTCTCAAGTCTTAAGAAAAATGTATAACTAGTCTGATTATATTTTAAGAGAACTTGCAATTTAATTTCTCTTAAAATATAATCAAGATTGTTATACATTTTTTTTAAGACTTGAGAAAAAGTTCATAATTGCTGGGGATACATGTAGCAGAACCCTACTTATATACAGAGTGGTGAGCAAAGAAATGAGAAAAATGGCTATAAAATTCATAAGATTTTATTTGGGTTATTTTAAAACATTTTCCAAACTAATATATACATCGGCGATATCTATTATCACTCTATTTCTGAAAAGATTAATACTTTGATAGCATTGGTTTAATGTCAATAATTTCACTAATCTTCTTATAGTAAGAATCTTCAGATAACACAACAGTTTCACTAATGCGCAATATAACACACAACACTTTAACTGATTTATTTCTAATCTTCTTTTCAGTTAAATAAATATTCACACTTCAATATTTCACTATAGGCTATTTCGATTTAATCTCATTAAATCTCACTGGAAACTAGCTTACTAGAAATAACTTTTCACTTGTATGCACTAGATAAATACTTATAATAACCTTTCCACTTGTATGCTATAACAATTCACTCGTATCACTTTTACACCATGAGTAATACTTTCAAATACGATCTCTTATTTAGCTTTAAACACCTTATGCGCAATTGAATTATATATTTAATATGATAAGTCAATATCTGCACTTCACAAATTTGTCTTCACTTCTTTCTTCTTTATCTGCTATTATGGCACATCCAAAAGTAAGGTAATGAATAGTTCAGTACTTACAAATTTGAAGACCTTGAAGACTTCACCTTTAGTTCTATTCATTGCTGAGTTGAATCCACTTCTCTTCGTAGATTTCAGCTGCATAATTCAGAAGCACATTTACATCCTTGATTCGATGATTCGAATATGGCGGGTCTCTTACTCGTCATATGATGTCTCGTTCCCACAATGCAACGAAGGATTAATCTTAGCTTTCCAATACTTCTTTCTTATTCACGTAACTCTGTTTCGTGTATAAATATAATAAAAGTTCGCACACTTAACGTTGACTCTCTTCGACGTTAATAACCTCTTGAACAGTATTGGTAATCGGCTGAACTTAATTTTTGCTTATAGTTCAAACAGCTAATTTACTTATAGTTTATTTAATATTCGTTTAGAATATATGGTGGTATTTATTACCTTTAATAAATAAGATTAAAGTCCAATTATTACCACACTTAGAGAATAATATTAATTAGGCAGTTCTAGGCACGGAGCGTTCCACTTCTTCGAAAGGGTTCAGGTTTCTCGAACAGCTTCAATATTCGAAAACAGTTCTAATAATAATGTGACGAATCTTCCATTCATATATCGCTATAGCTTGAATACTTCTTAGTTTCTGGAAACTACTGTTTACTCTATCACTTCTAATTTTCTTCCGACTGCAAATTCTTCTCGAAATAATTATTCCAATTATTTCTACTTTGCGAACTGTAATTTCAAAGTTCCTTCAACGTAATATATCCTTGTGTTTTAAACACTTCACTCCTTCGAGTCTTCTTTAGATTAAACTTTTACAATCCAGGAATATCGGTTTAATTAAAGTTAATCCGCAATTTACTTCTATCGGAATTTTAACTTCGTCTTCCCTTTCCTTGAACTTTAGGTTCAGAGTGCTTTACCTTTGACAGGACTCGCTTCACTAGATTTCTCAGTTCCTTCTGCCTAACATCCTACCTTAATGGTTCGGTCCATCTCGGACTAACCGCTGACGGCTTTTGGAATCCATCCGTTCCAAACTAAAAACGTTCTTGTGTCACCACCATCGTTCCACTCTCCGTCACTCACTATCTCATATTAACCGAGGAGTAATCCATTTATGACGTCACATTCGCTTCTCATTATACACGTCATAACTTTGCATATTTAAATTTTCCTTCGATCACTACCATTTCAAAATAATAAAAAAAAATTTCTTTCAAGCAATTTTCATATCAATAAAATATATATAACTTGAACTCAAAGTAATTATTTTATTTGAATAATTTAATATATCACAGCAATAATTTCATAATCGGAAGTTTTCGTTGTGTCTCTTCACTAAAGTCTCTCTATTTTATTAAATATATAAACATGTAATATTAGAATCGCTATTACCAGCTACAGATATTATTTAAAGAACATCAAAGAACATCAAAATATTAATACAAAAATTAAGTAATATTACTCCATTGCCGAATGGAAGACCCACAATTTGTCTGAGAAATCAAAATCCCTCATTGAGACAACGAATTTAGTAATGAATGCACGATCAGTCTTTGATAATTATCATATTCTCCTCAGAAACTAATATTTCACGATTACAGAAATCAGTTTAAGTCTCTAAGGACCAGAATAAAAAGGTAGTAGTATCAAAGCTACCTTTATCTACAGCTGGAGGAACCGCTTTCAATCCCCAGCAGAGGTCGGGAATTTTACCATACCCTGCAGACGGATTCCCCTGCAGACGGTTTCTAGGTCCACCCAGCGCTCTTTAGCTTTTTTTTTTTTTTGCTAATACATGTTAAGCTTTATTTTCAATTAAAGAGATACAAAGCTTTATTTTTGTTGTTGATTATAATACAAGAAAGAGCATTATATCAGTTGATTATTTGGGTCATGTGAAAATTTTAATGTTTATCTGATTCCGCTGGGCCCAAAAAAAATCAGAAGAAAAATGCAAAGAAGATAATGGGACAAGATAAAACATGGTCAAATAAATGAATAAAAGAGATAACAGACATTGTATATGACTCAATATACAGTAAACAAGTTTAATAAAATGGATTAACATACAAGAATAATGATGAATAAGTTAATGAGAGATGAAAATAAGATATTCTGAGGAAATCACAGACAATAAGATAAATAAAAAATATTGCAATTAGTGCAAGAGAAATGCACGATAAGATGATCGACTTTGTTCTTCATAAGGATGAAACACGATATACTACAAAAAAAAATAATGTCAGGGAGAAATGCAGTTCACGGAAATCACTCGAGAGTGCAGATAATGCTGTTACCCAATAGTAATAGTCTCACCGATCTGGTGAGCAAGAAAGTAAAGATAAATTTACTTACAGTATTGTCCTAGTCCTACAGTCACTGGTCACTGCAGTTTGAACCGTAGTTTTGCTCATCTGGCCAGATTAGATGATTTCTTGAAGCACAAACACAGCACACTGAATTTTTACAAATTCCAAAGTTTGCTGAACACATTCACTTCGCAATGAAACAAAGTACGGATAAAATGAGCTCGTCCGAATTAAAATTAGGAGTATCCACCCTAGACGTTACTGATATCGTCTTGTAAGGTAGGAGACGACATTTTTTGTGTTTACTAGAGTGATCGTCGAAACTATCTCTGTGTTCGTTTCAAATTAATCTTAAAGACGAAAGGAGAGGGGGAGTTTCACAGAAAATAACAGCCTAAAAATAATTGGTTAAGGATGATAGAAGACAGTAAGAATTAGCCAAACACAAGAGAGATAAAAAAGTAACAAAAAAAGAAAGAAGGGGTCAAGTTCCCACCGAAAGATATGGTTGCGCAGTAAAGCAAAAGGAAGGTAGCCATAGTACTGGCGAAAGAGAAGGGAAAATAGGCTAAAAACAATTAAAATAGAAAAATATAACTTTTCCAAGTTAAAATAATAAATAAGGAAGAGAATTAAAAAAATGAGTTAAAAATATAGATAGATACATAAACAAAAATAGCACGACAAAATGTCAGTGATATTTGTTTAGAGTTTAGAGTTTAATTATGTAGAGATCCAGTAACTTGTGTGTTTATAGTACTGAGTCTCGTATAGAAATGGAAGATTTTTTTTGTTTTTCTTTTTTATGTTTTATTTGTTTGTAGATTTCAGAGTTGTTCCAATCCCGAAATCCAGTTTGGAACACTTTTGGAACTGAGTTTCCAAGGGTTCCAGTGATGTAATAATATCACTGGAATCCACAGAGAAATACAGATTATCGGCCTCTACACAAAATCAAAAAAAAAAATTACGAATGAAAATAAAGTCGAAACAAAAAAAAATCAACAAAAAATTCAATTCAATTAGCATCTACTTTTTTTCTCACTCTATCAATAAACAACATATTTTTTTCTATTCAAGCCAACTAGATCAACTTTCAGTTGAAACAATTCACAAAACTTTAATCATCAGACACATTCAGTCAACTGCTGGAAGAATACCTCCCTATTGACTTCCATTGTCGTTTTCTCTTCCACTCAGCGCACAATTTCATCCCTCCAACTTACTTTTGGAGTGGCCTCTTTCTCTCTTTCCAATATCTGGGTTCCACAAAGAAACTTTAGACTTCCCCATAGTAGTTCCTTTAGCACAAAAACTGCAATAAGTTCTTTAATAAATTCATTTATGTTTTTTAAATCAAGAAGATGACAATTATATTTAAATCAAGAAGATACTGGAGTATCTACAGTACGAGTATATTAAGGATCAATTATTTATTTACTTTAAACATAAAATATAAATTCACATCCTTTTGTATCAATCTTCCCACAGTTTCGATACTCTGCTCTTTTCCATTTTAGCTAACGCAAGCGAATTTAGTTACTTTTATATAAATCTTTTTATATGAATAATCATAAAACAATAATATCTTTGTAAGAAGAAAACTCAAAACTCACAAATATAAGAACAATAGGACCGAGAGTGAATCTGAAACAGCTATAACCATAAAGGCTTCCTTTAGGCTTCTTCACCCATATTTATCCTTGACAAAAGCTCAGATGGTGTGAAAAGCTTAACGCCCTTAAAGCCATTGACGCCCCGGAGAAAGTCCCCCGTAAACAAAACCACACAACAAGGCAAAATCACTTTAGCATGTACAGTCTCAAAAGCCTTGTCCTAACAACCGCCAGGCACTAAGGAATTTCAGTAAGGGATTTGTGGGCGATAATGGCTTCCTTAACTTTTTCACACACTCTTCGTCAAGGGTAAATCTGGCTGTAGAAGCCTAATAAGGCTGAAACAGCTGTCCCAGATTCCCGAGATAAAGGTTCAGGGTTCGAGAACTTACATTTCTTAAATTTGTGCATTTGTTGAGTTTTTTCTTACATTTATCGGCGTAAATTCAACTTTACTTTTTGGTTTTACAAATCCCGTACTTAAATTTTTTATTACCTGAAGGTTGCTAGGACAATGATTTTGAGGCCATTCGTATCACGGTGATTTTGCTTTGTGTGTGGTTTTGTTTGGTAGGGGGGGGTCTCTCTAGGGGGCGAGAATGGCTTCCTTAACCTTTTCACACCCTCTGAGCCTTCATCAAGGCAGGTACATAGCCAGGATTTTGTTAGGGGTGGGGTCCATTACATTAAATTTTTATAAATGACTTTGATAACTTTAAATGAAACTTTAAAAGTCAAATGATCGTAATACTAAAATCTTCTGCGAAGGGAGGCTCTTTGAACTTCATCATTTCTACAGACACATTTTTCTTTTTCTTCCCTGAAGAGTGGGGTCCGGGCCTCTGGAGGTCGCCTCCCCCCCCCCCCCCCCCCCCCCGGGCCCTCCCCCCGGCTACGTGCCTCTTCAAGGTAAATATGGCTGAAGAAGCCTAATATAGGTTAGGCTGTCCCAGATTCCCCAGATGAGGCTCAGAATGTGAGAACTTATTTTTCTGATATTTGTGCAGTTTTTGAGTTTCTTTCCTTATATTTTTTTAGCCCACGTTAAACTATATTAAATAAACTCTTTGCTTACTTATAACAATTACTACCTTAACCTTTATGAAGATACGAACTCCAAAATATTCAGTTTTTCTTCGAGTTGTTTCAGTGTAGTTAAATAACATTTCCTCAGTAATAGTATCTCTTTTAAGCTTGCATTTTTAATAAGATATTAGAACTTATTCTTACCTGTTTTTAATCAAATTTCATATTGGATATTTTAAAAGTTAAGCATTTATATTAAAAACACATCATAAAGTGCTTTAGGCTTCAAGAGATCAAAAACTGCACAGGGATGCTGAAAGAGAATACAGCATTGAAAACACGAATTTCAGATTTGAACGATCATTAAATACAACATTCAATAAATATTTGATCATGATTCAAGATAGTTGGTATCATTCATATGACAGTCTTTCTTAATCATCAATAAGAGGGAAAGGCAAGTATTTTTGAAGACAGAAAAGGATTCAAAATGTTTTTAGGTCTTTCAGATCAAGTCAAACACAAAGTAAAACCATGGATATATAACTTTTAAAAACATTACTTTTTAATCATTTAATGTTTTTCATTAAGAGCATGCATGAATACAATTACGAATTATGTCACTAAAGTTACCTTGAGCTCAATTTGAGTGGAAAAGCAGCGTTCCCATCAAACTTTTCACAACAACGAAAGTAATTAAAGCTGATAATCATCAATTGGAAGTTGAAGAAAGGTCAATTTCTGTTGAAATGCTTTCACTGCACCGTGGATGTCATGTCTATGCACAGTTTCGCCTTGCAATTGAAAATGAATTCATTAAGAAACAAGATAGGGATAGTGATTAGTAACCAATCACAGTGCTTCGCAACGACTTCTCAGTCACATCTTTACTTTAGAATAGACTGAGTCGGGATGGTCTAGAAAATGCGACCCCATGCTACCTTACCCACCCCTATTTATATGGAATAACCTTGTTAATACGCTAAATTCCTAATAATGATTTTAAAAAAAATTAAAAAAAATTGCCCATGAGGGGATCGATCCCACGACCTTCGCGTTATTAGCACGACGCTCTAACTAACTGAGCTAACAGGCCACTTACAACATTGAGACCACCTACAACTGAGATAACAGAAGCCATTGTGGGATATGTGTCCACAGACAGACAAACCGGGGATATAAGACGTCTTTCAGAAGTCTAAAAGGATGTCATCAAGACTGCTGAAAGAGCTAATTTCCATAACCATTCACTGATTGCAAGTAGAGACTGACTGTCTCTCGTTAAGAAAAATTTCAATCTTAGTTTTATTTTGATAAAATCACCAGATAACTTTACCATTCTTAAGTACCGTAGCAATGAAAAAAATAATACTTACGACTTGGCATTGTTATAATCATAAAAATGGAAAGATCCTTAAATTTGCAATGCTATGATCCTATCAGAATTTGATGAAGTGGTGAAGTCCAAATGTTAAATGTACCGTAAAGCAAGGTTACTTCGACCCTGCAGGGTCACTTGAACCCAAATTTCAATACCCATTATTTAATTTGGAACCATTTCAAATGCACCTTGCTCTGTATGTGCTGGTACCTAGCGAAATACACATTTAATTTACAACAAATAACCAATTGTTGAGTTGTGATAGTGGATTTAAACATATTTGTAATTTGGATTCAAGTAACCCTGTTTTACGGTATTTGGATCTTTTTTTTTTTATGTTCAGTAAGATGTTCCATTGGGTCGGGGGTCACGTGAAATGCACAGTGGGCTGCAATTTGCCTATCCTGATTTGCATCAGTATCTTCAGAACGCCTTTAGAAGTATTCGGGATGTCAGAATGAATCAATCGAAGAATTCATTAAAAGACTAACTTGGACAATGAAGATCTTATTTCTTAATGACATTCGACTGATCCTTTCATTCCAGTCAGTAATTCCAATTCACTAAGAATGGGAAGTCTCATTGTTCTATTTGAACATTTTTTTCATTGTTTGTTGATCTATTGTCTATCTGTGCTAGCATCTCACTAAACGCTTTGACCGATTTCGTTGCATTTTAGTATATCACTTATTATAGTCTAATTTAAAAGTATAGATTTTTTAATTATTTAAAAAAATCACTATTCAGACACCTATTTACAATTAAAAATTAAAAATCCCAATAAAACAAAAAACTTTTTTTTTTTTTGTTTGTGACAACGAACTCTGAAATGGAGGATTGCTTTTAAGGTAGGGGGGGGGGGGGGGTAATACTTGAAAAAAGAAACCATATAAGTTGAGGTTTTGAAACGTTGTTTTATTGGGATTTTTAATTTTTAATTGTAAATAGGTGTCTGAATAGTGATTTTTAAATAATTAAACACGACACGTTAAAAAATTGATTTATTAAAAGTAAAGACTTTAATCTCCTTCAAAGAGATCCATAAAATTCTTACCTAAAACAGCTTGGCCGATTTCTTTCAAATTATACATGATGCTTCTTTATAGACCAACTTTTAACATAAGCACGATTACTATTAGTCTCCATCTCCTAACCTCGAGAGAATCCCAAAATTGAGATATCCCCACTCTGTCATGGATAACTCAGCTTATATTTACTAAAAATATATTTATGCGTGTAGCGTGCACATGAATTTTCTCACCATTTGTTCTTTCGGCGACTTTTTATTGTTTGTTTCAACTTCTGCGGGCACCACATTGATTCCGACGTTTTTTCATATAGACCCGTGTACCGAGACGTGGTTGTGTTCTGATGACTACTCCTGGCTGATGATCGCCATAGTAGCGTGAAACAGCTGTACCAGGATATCATTCTGTATACAACATGGCTCACCCATTATTATTCAAATCCAAAACATATCCATCCTCTTATTTATACGAGTTCATTAAAAATTTGTATAGTTTCTTTCACATGAAAAAAAAATTAAATTCTTCTGCGATTTCTTATCTCCCAGATATTCTCTTCATCTCAAAATAGAAGGTAAAAGATGATAAATATAAAAAGTCGGTCTCTTACATAATTAACTAATAAAACTATTCATTTTTTTTTTTACATTTACAACAAAGTAAACTTTTAAATTATCACATCTTTTTTATTTATAAACAGTATTTCGTCAAGAGGATTTCTTGACTTCAAGCTGTCTTCGAAATATTAATAATACATAGATTTCAAATTTTACAACAGAATACAAACAGTTCACAGACATTCTAATATGCTTATTTTGTTTTAAACAAACTTTATTTGTTAAATAATTTACATATATTTTTGATATGCTTATTTTGTTGAAAAAAAAAATAAGTTTTAACAATTAATTGAATATCCACTTGAACAATTTTAACAATGTATGTGAATTTTGCTTTATTTTTTGAAAGTTTCAAAAAAGTTTATCGAATACTTATTTATTTGCAAACCTTTTGCTTTATTCATACAATTAAAACTGTTTATAACAAGAGTCTTTATTAGAATGTCTGTGAGTGTTTGTATTTGTTGTAAAATTTGAAATCTAGGTATTATGAATTTTTTGAAGAAAGCTTGAGGAAGTCAAGAAATCCTCTTAACGAAATAAAAAAAGACTAGTTGCAACCCGTGAAATATTCCAGAAAGTAAAACAAATACCAGAATTTTGAAATACTGTGAAATTTTTCAAAAACACTGGAATTCTTCCTACATTTATTTGCTGAACTTGTGCTATGGCAATTAGGCTTATTTAGCGCCACAGCGCTGACCGAAAAACCATCGTTATACGATTCTTGATTTTTTAGTAGCAACATGCTTTCCTGGCCCTTTCGGCGAAACAAGTTAACCTCCTGCCCTAAAATAATAGGCTCTTCCAAATTGAGCCTATGAGAGAGTGCCCCACAATGCCTTACACTGGCGTAGGAATTATTTCTACTTCTTTTTGTTTTATTATTCACTAAATGAATAGATGCAAAAGTTTATACTAATTTGTTTATACAGTTTCTTTTTTACTTGTTTTTGAATTAAAATTTTTGGATTGATTTAAAATAATTAAGGATTACTTTTTTTGTATAAACTTTGAAGTAAATATAGAACAATGCACCAACATTAAATCAACTAATTTTTTCTTTTCAAATTAATTAAAAATTAAAAATACACTAACAAAATTAAAAATATACTCTCTCTCCGCTCTCTTCACGTTGATGACACACAAACAAACATCCGCACATCTGTTTTTTGCCTATTAATAGTATGATGTGGTAATTTAAAATAAATGAAAGAAGATTGAAGTGTTGACTGAAAATATCATACAATAAAGTAAACTTTACTTACTACTACAAATAAAATAAGCATTCAAACAATTAAATCACGAAATGTAAGGATTTTTAACTTTCCTTCTAAATCAAAACTTTAGCCCCCCCCCCCTTACCAATGGAAACAATTTTAACAAAAGAAGTAGAAATAGAAAGCAATATTTTTAACTTTTTAAGTTCTTTTAAGATTACTTTTCATAAACAACCAACAAAACGACTACTTTTACTTTCTTTTTTTCAATGCCCCTCCAATATATATATTCATTTATAAATATAATATTTTCATTTACAAATATATATACAGTAAAACCCCGTTATTACGCTTCCGCTTATAGCATTATCCCGTTCTTTACGCTCCTTTCATACGGTCCCTGGAATTTTCTATGTAAATCTGTATACTTTTACCCTCTTATAACGCTTCAAATCCCGCTTGTAGCGCTTTTTTTATATCGGAAATTTTGTATCGAAAAGAAATGTAACACTGTAAAGATTCTTTTCTTTCCCTGGTAGGAGGGAATCTTTGAACTCTTTGAAGTGCGGGTCTGTGATACAGGAGGTTAGTATAAAATGTCGAAGCAGAAATCCCTTTCTATAAGTGAAAAATTGGAAATTCTCCGTAAATACGACGAGAATTCTAGACTAAGTCAGAAGGATTTCGCTGAATCTCTAGGAATTCCCTCATCCAGTCTGAGAACAATAATAAAAAATAAGAATGGAATTATCAATACAGCGAAGGGTGGGTGCAAACGTAAAAAATAAAGTGTGGAAAATATAAAGATGTCGAGGAAATCCTAATTGAATGGATTCATCAGTGCCATTAAGTGGCCCAATCATTCAAGAAAAGGCGCGTGAAATAGCGGGCAGTGCACTAAATCTGCTCCGAAAATATATTAGTGTTGCTCCTAGTGGTGTATCAATTGATGTTAATAGTTACTTGAACCGCATTGAAAATGTCATAATTCATAACAGTAGCACACCCACACGGCAAACCACAATCAAAGATTTTTAAAAAATAGGAAATAAGCTCACATTTGCACTATATCTATTGCAGAATCAAGTATCTTTCCTGTAAAATGATGTCTAATTGTTTCCCCATCTCATAAATCATTTCCCGTCTATAGCGCTATCCCGCTTATTAAGCTTGTAGGTCATGGTCCCTTGACGAGCGTAATAACGGGGTTTTACTGTATTTGTAAATGAAAATATTATGAGTTCGTTCCTTAAATTCTATTTTTATTTTAATTCCTTAAATTTCAATTTAAATTTTACTGATATTTTCAGCGACATTTCAGAGACCCATCAGCCAGATTTTCTCGTTGATTTTTTTTTATTTGTACTAATAGCGCTGTTCTTTAGTCAATTTATTCCTTCCATAGAATTCCATGTAATCTTGACAGCTTTAAATTATTGAACAAGTAGAAGGATTATTGTTAATTTCTTTGAAAAAAAATTGAATGCTTCTCCCCAATCGTGAGTGAGCTACTGCACCTGATGAAGATGTAGCTTAAAACCGCGCTCTTGATTTGAAAGAATACAACAGAAGTAAAATTCATGGAACTTCAAGAGCAACAGCATCAATAGAAACAAGTCAGTTGTAAGGATATTGCAGCAGCTGGTACTAGAAACGTAAAAGAGTTTTCTGGCAACAGCCATTGAATTGTAGGAACGTTCATCGTCAACAGAAACATTAAATGGTCTCACAGAAGCAGTGTAACAACACATGAAATAATTAATTAAAATAAATTTAATAAATTAACGGGTTGTGAATTACATTTAACCTTAACCCGCTCCAAAGGGATGTGTTAAAACAGTTGAGAGAGAATGAAGATTGCATTATTACTAGCGCTGATTAAAGAAGCGGCCGTGGTTGTGTTGGAACGGTCCAACTACTTAAAAACAAGGGATTATTTTATCAGTAATACAGAAGGTGTTTTCCATATGATAAGAACCACCAAGAAATTAACGAAGCTCGTTAATGCTTTTAAGGATTGGACAAATTCTTCGAGACCAATGTGATTTCATAAAGGATAAAATAAAAGATTGCATAAAGGATAAAATAAAGATTTCATAAAGGATAAAATTTTAGGTAACCTGAAGTTCCGACGGTTACCTAAAATCCACAAAGAAAAAACGGCCCAAGGATGATACTAGACGAGGCCAATTATAAACTATAGGGACACCTATTAAGTTTTTATCCAGAATTATTGCAGCCAAAATTAAGGAGATTGGGATAAAATCAAAATATGCGGTATCCAATTATATTGAGTTTATTTCTAGATTACACTGTGCGGATATTGTTAGGCCTAATCTTATGTTCTCTTGGAATGTTAACTTAGTCACGGCTATTTCATATGAGTTAGTTTACGTATGCTATGAATTATATTTTTCGAACTTGTGTTGAATGAGCAGGATGTAAGGAAGACATGGATACAAGCGGCCGAGGGTTTGATTTCATTGCAGTATTCGTTCAGCCAAAAGAAAGGTTTCTTTACGGGTTAGCCAGTTCAGCTGTTATCGCTGAATTGATAATGTTGTATATTGAAGAGACAGCTTTAAATAACCTCAGAGGATGATAATGAGATCCTTTTCTACGTAAGGCATGTTGATGATATGCTGTTCATTGCTGAAGAAATTAAATTCGGAATATATATTCCAAGACGTATTCCAATCAAATCATGATGACATTGTTGAAGACATGGAGATTGCCTTTTTAGATGTTAGATTGGTTCACCATAATGCCGGTTTCTCTACTGTGGTTTCTAGGAAACCAACTTATTCAGAGATCCTCATTCACTTCAGATCACATGTGGCCACCAGGTTAAAAATCAATGTCATAAGGATGATGGTGTTCAAGGTATTTCGTATTTCTTCTGAGCTACATTTGGTTGATAAAGAAATTGAATTCATTAGGAAGTTGTTGGTCAGTAACGGATATCCGGCGGCGTTCTACGACTCTCATTTAGAAATATTATAAGTTCTATTTACAATAATGCCAGTGATGTTTCTGGGTAGGCCTATGTTATGATTCCCTTCTATCACGACTGTTCAACATTGGTTACTATGACCAAGGAAACAAAAACATTGGTTGGTGAATTATTAAAACCGAATTTCATCATGAAGGCTGATTACCTTAAAAAATGGAAGTAATTTATGCATTGCAGTGTCAGCAGAATGTGTTTATATATCGGAGAGATAATTCAGTGGGTTGCGGGCATATGACAGACTTTGATAACCCTTGTAGCTCGTGAGGGAAACTCCTACAAGTTTATTCATCAGCTTATCTATCAAAAATTCATTTTTGAAGCACCAATTACAACATAATCTATTAGAATATAATGTATGATACAAATAAAGTTCATTTACTTAACTTTAAATATCATTCGGTCTATGCTGTTTTGTTAATTTTTTTCTTCCAAAATCTTCGAAACAAATTAACTGGATAAATAGGAACTGTCAGAAGTAACTGCTTTTTACTATCATCCTCAAAGGGTTTCTGAAAAGATCTCTTAGATATTTATCAGATGATTGTTTTCCTCTTAATTTATTTAAGAACTTAAAATACAATATATTGAAATCTCTAAAAACAATCATATCTTTATCATTATTTCTGATCTAGAACTCTTATGAAACATATCGAGATGGAGATAAGCAGGACGTTTCCTTTTGTTATTCGTACAAGAGATTTAATTCAGAGCCTGTCGCTTTCAATAACAAATAGGAAATTAGAATTTAAGTTTCTCATTCCCCATAGGTCATAGATCATTGAATTCCATATTTCTGGCCATTAAAAATGTCAGCATAACCCTTGAAGTAGATTAGAATACCAAATGGATCGTAGTTTGGAAATTTTATATAAAAAAAAAATAAAGCTTTTCTGCAACAACAATGTGAATTGGTTTGTGAACAACGATGTGAAAGGTAGAAACAACCTCAACAAGTGTTCTTCAGATGATTCCGCCGCTCACCTGCCTTGAACTTCCGCAGAGAAATCCACTTCCTGTTTTTTCGCACTAGTTGGATGAATCAAAAATTGCCAGTAGAATTCTACTGGCGCAAATCCGTTGGGGTTCAAGCGCCAAGTGATTCATCTAGCGGAGAGAAACATGTACAACTAAGTCACTCAGCGCCATTGCAAAGTAACCAGAAGCAGAGCGCTTAAGTAATATTAAATTAAATCACCTAAAAGTAGTATTGAATAGGTAGGCATTCTGAATATTGCTACAATCAAACAGTTTCAAATTAAGGAATAGCCGTTTGAGGACGAATAGGTTACAATGAAAGCATTAACTACTTAAAAATCAGCTGGATATGGTGTAGAATTCGAAAATAAGAATTTACTAGGAACTCGAAAAGTATTTAAATATTTTGTATTTACGAGAATCGAACTCTAATAGTTTCTCCTTCATTTACATATTGGAGTAAACTTAATCGAAAAATTTAGCAGACTACGACTAATTGTTATACAGTAGCATTCAAACTATTGAATGAAAATTATTAAATAATTCCTATAATGTAAAAGACATGATATGCCATGTGAAACAGGATGGTATTGTTAGCTTTGTTATTATGGATTGAAAGTAAAAAAAAAAATATTTTTTTATTTTTTTTGCTTTAGAAATAATTTCTGAATTTTCCCCCTCAATTGGAAATAAA
Organism: Thereuonema tuberculata; assembly: GCA_023159025.1. Taxonomy (NCBI): domain Eukaryota; kingdom Metazoa; phylum Arthropoda; class Chilopoda; order Scutigeromorpha; family Scutigeridae; genus Thereuonema; species Thereuonema tuberculata. Next base: position 9,465,862 of record JAFIDM010004315.1, on the reverse strand, counting down.
ATTAATAAATGTGCAATTAATATAAGTTTGGAATCGACGCGTCGATATCAATGCAATATTTATGCAAATGAAGTGACAACAAAAAGGTGGCGGTCGAACCCAACAGGGGCAGTTCAGTGAGAGCCGGCAAACAGCTAACTTCGTGTTTCCAGCCAACCACATCCATTTCTCAAATAAGGAGCCCAGGACTGAAGACTGGCGAAATCAAAGCAAAAAACTGTGAAGCAGATTTATGAAGGTTATTGCATTTTTGGACGAACAGTGGATAAGTCTAAAACTTAAGAAGTTTGCCCTGAAGACAAATAAGCGATACAAGAAGAGAAGAAATTACTTCACGCAAGAGCCTACCTGCAATTAATTGGAGTGGTCGAGTAATTATCCTGCCACCTAATATTGGATTAATTCCTGCATATCGAAGGCCTGCTAAGTGTTCAAGTAACCAGTAAAATATATCTCCTGTGGATCCGAGAATTGGATAAATGTGATTTAACCGAATTCAATTTTATTTGTGTGTGCTTCGAGTGAAGGAAAATTCCGGCTAAATTTTTATTGAATTCGTAAGTAGGAATCAAACAGTGAATGTGTATTTGTGTGCGACGAAAGGGACAAATCAACCCTTGCATCCCATTCCGACAGGAATATGCACAAGGAGTGCGTATTTAGAAGTAAGTGTCTTCAAGTTAATTTTAATAGTTCTTCAAATTTAAGTAGCAGATTAATACAAGGTGAAAACCAAGTTTAGTGCCAGTGTTAAAGCGGATACCTTTAAATTGGAGAGTTACACTTTGCAGTGCGGGTGTGTCCGGAGCCAGAAGACGGGGCGCATCGGACGACATTGGACCGAAGAAATTATAAAGATTTTTTTCGTTATTATTGAACTTTAAGAAAGTATCAAACAATTAATTTAAATTGTACCTGTTTCTTTATGAGCAAATAAAGTTAGTACAGTGTTATCAAATTCACTCTGCTAAATTATTCTTTGGGTAGAAGGAATTAATAAAACCCTCCTTCAGTTATAAATAATGACACATAAAATAAGAGATGTTCCTTATTCTTGTATTCTTGTATGTCGATTTTGCTTGGATGGATGAATGAAGATATACGTAGTCATGAAGTCGTCAAATGAAAACTCAGAGTTTGAGAAAAGCTTTTTCGATTCAATGAGGATATGTTGAATCTAGGAAAGAAGTTAAATTTTCGTATTGTAATAAGCTGAAAGGATTAATACGAAATTTAGCATCACGGTTACGTTTATAAAGAATTGGTCGTTGCTAGGTTACCAGACGAAACGAAGTAGAAGCTTATCGATTCTATGACCATCTTTGAATGTCACCGATTATGTACCTGAATGAAAGGATATATTTTCAGTATGTTAAGGAGCTTTAGGAAGAGCGCGATAATATCTGGAAAAGAACTTTAAGTTGATTTTTTCCGTTATTAATTTCCTACATATGACACATTCATTGCCGAATAAATGGAACGATAGAACAGGCTGTTTACACTAAAGACACGACGGGTTAAGCACAAGAAATGATCAAGTTTAAAGATTAATGCAAGAGTAATTCTGCTTGTGAGAACTTTAGTATTCAGAAACTTAAGAATAAAGTAAAATCTTGTTAGTGTTAAGAACACATACTTTGAAAGTTAGCTATATACATGTTCAAAGACATTTTATGCAAAGCATTAGTGAATAAATGCAATCACAAGGTGAAAGCTATTTATGGAGACTACTAGTTAAATATAAGTGAACAATTTAAGAAAATTAGATATTTAATAAGTAACAGAAACCGTGATGCTGCATAAGTGTCAAATGTATTGAATTATAGCAGATTGTAGAAGATAATATTATTAAGCAATCAATATATATGTAAATCATTTGTTTACTTGTTTTTCTCATCATTCAGTGTCAATCCTACTTCGAGCAAGTATCAGGTTATCGAGCTTAAGTAAGAGGTCTCACCGCATCTTAGAGTTTACATATACATCTCAATTCTAGTTATGTGCTCTCTCGAACACTAATTTGTATTTGTTTTTTAACTTCTAACTAAATATACAAAATAGAAAATGATTACGTGTCTTCATTATCTTTTCCTATCTACTGTACCTTTGTAGAAGAAGCTGTACGAAATAATAGAACTATTAAAGACTTAGAAAAATGCAATGGACATATTTATGTTATGGAAACAGTATAAAATACAAATATAATTAAGGAAAAGCATTATTATATAATTCCCAACAGTATAAAATACAAATAATTAATGAAAAGCATTATTATATAATTCCCAACAGTATAAA
>JAFIDM010004315.1:9372948-9453198 GCA_023159025.1 Thereuonema tuberculata | reverse complement strand
ATCAGATATTTGTGCAATTCGATGAAAAATCTAAAGCTTGGATAGATAGTAAAGTGAAAAAGAAAGCCGAGAAGACTGAAGCTATCAAGTCAATGTGTTTTCATCCAGAATCTAAGGAAATTTATGGAGTTACAAGCTCTAATAAAGTATGCTACATTTTCATAGACCTTGGACATAGACATTTTCATTCAAGAACCTGGCATGCAGAATATCCGAGAGAAATTGAAATGAATGCTGAAAAAATAAAGATGTTTGCCATTACATCTGAAGAATCAAGCAGAAAGATAAATAGAGATCTGTGTTTTCAGTCGTCTTCATTCGACAGAATTTGAAGGCGCAAGAGCCGCAAGAACCGTCTCCACAAAGATTCGTTCTGAAACTTAAATTCACGCCTTGAAGATTGAAAATTGCCTCATTAAACAAGTGATTCAGAAATAGTGCTGGATATTTAATTAGTTTTGCTCGTAATAATAATTCTCACGAATAACACATGTTTAATCCATAACTAACAATGCATTCACGTTTGCTATTTTTTTATGGGGGTCGCCCAACAAATATGAGTTGTAGTAGAAAATCATTGTTGTGCTGATCTAAGAAAGAAAACTATCACTGTTACTGTTAGCCATCTTACTCTATAGAAATCCGAGACAGACCTTATATTTTGCAAATATTGTACTTTTCCAACACTGCAAAAACGAGTTTTGTGAATTGGTCATTTTCACTTTAACATTGAATAATTTCCTGAAATGACTTACACAAACTTTAAATAGTTCTTTGAAACATAAAAAATTTAAATAAAAGAAAAATAAGAATCAAACAATCTTTAGGTCTGTATTTGTCCTGGTTTTAATAGATAATATTTCTGCTCTGTTCTTAGCGACAAACTAAAATTCCTTTGTTATTGAGGTATGAATTTGGACCTTCATTTCTTTTCTTGAATACTACTATTTTATATTAGGTATTTAATTAACTTATCTATTTTTTTAATTGTCCTGTTTGTATGAGCAATAACAGAATGTAATAATATTGATTTCTATTCCTATGTAATCTAATTCATATATTATGTTTCCATTGTTTCAACTTAAGTGCATCGTATGAAATCTTTATCTGGAAAAATAGATCGTGTTTATTGAGATTTCAGATTAAAATAAGTTGCAATTATTTTTAAGATTTCAACAAACTTATGTAATTTGTTGATCTGTACTACAAAGAAACATTTTAAATAAATCTAATTAATCTCGTGTTGGAAAGCCTTGTATTTTTTATATATTTTATATATTTCAGATATAAAAAAATGTAACCAGAAAATTTTGTCTAATCTAATAGTGAACTGAGTTACAAAAAAAAAAAAAACATGATAAAGAACAGAATGTTTTAACTTAAATATCAAAAATTGAGCTCATTTATTAATAATAATTACCCATTACAAATTGAACCGAAATCTTCCACTGAACCCAAATCTTATAATGACAATCTTTCAAAGCTTCATTCAAAACGACTACAACTTTTTGGTAATCAATTGCCAGCTCCTAAACGTGGACTGCGGGAATTGATAATTTAATAATTAACTGTGGAATATAGTCTTACAAATATGCAATCGAAATGTAGACTTTCCAAAAAGAATAAAAGCTAACGTAACATCATACAAGTCTTTCGAAAAGTACTCTTGATTTCTATACAGTCCATTTTGGTTGCAGCCCTTGTAGTTCCTAAGAGTTACGTAAGTATACGCTAGGTCGCGCGGTTGGCGATGTCGTTAAGACACTGGCCTCTCACCTCTGAGTCCCGGGTGCGGTTCTCATGTGGGTTTCGTTGATGTGGCGATCTGCGCTGGGCAGGTTTTCCCGGGGTTCTCCCGTTTCCCCTGCATTTCTCACACCTTCCTTTCTCAGTCTTTCTCTCCGTCTGTCCTTCTTTCCGTGGGATAGTACAAAAGATCTTTCAGGTTGACGTGCTCGGCAGTCATGCCACCCACTTTCAATGAATCTAATCAAATCTCAGTATATGCTGGTATTACGACATGTACAGTACACTTTGATTGCAGGCCTGTAGTTCCTAAGAGTTTTGCAAATAAATGCTGTTATTACGACATGATGGGTTCCAGGCCGATAAGTAAAGTCAAAATCGCCAGATTGCGGAATACTGCTTTTTTTTTGGGGGGGGGGGGGCTGTTTTCCCACTTCCCGAAGTATGTATTGCACTGCAATCATTACATACATGAAACTCAAAAATTGTCAGACTGACTCCGATACACGACGCAAAGGATTAGTTATTTAATACTTAAGTCGAGGCAATTGTAGGGATTTTATTTCGCCAAGAAAGAGAGTGAAGCCAAATTACTTAACTAGCCAGCAGTAACCAAAAAAAAACCTCGTTTCAAAATTTGGGGACAGGGACCAAGATCCCTTCAAATTACTATTGAAACGAAACAAAACAAAACAAAGCAAAGCAAAAATCCACGAAGCAAAATAGGGCTAATCTATACATGGAGTTCCACCAGCCTGAGGTGCATCACATGGCGTCGATTCTGTTCCCACAGGGCGAGTAGAGACGCGCCGATATCTTAAATGGCATTTACACCGGAATATTTTCTCCCAACAGAACACTCAGCATTTTCGACTTGTTTATGACAATTCTCGTGAAGTTTTGACAGTGGCAGCAATACCAAATAAATACATTAAATATATAGTGGATAAAAAGTAAATAAATTAGATTTATTTTATAAAAAAATTTATAAAAAAAATAACATATACATTCTTTGTAAATAAACTTAAATCGTCCAACAGAAACAAGAGAAGCAACCCGAAAAGAAAATTTAAAATAACAATAATAAAAAAGTTGAAAGATTAATGAAAAAAATAAAAAGGTAACATTTTAAGCTTACAGAATTAGATATAATAAACAGACTTCAATTATTCAGATATAAAAGTAAATGAATGAAAAAAAAAAAAAAAAGGAACGAAGAAAAATTTTGAAGAAAAATTCTCTTACTTCTGAAGATATAAGAAATTTAAAAAAATGGTAAGATCTTTCAATACTGAAATGTTACGATCGTATCAGAATTTGATGAAGTGGTGAAGTCAAAATATTAAATGTATGTGGATTTTTTTTTATGTACAATAGCATATTCCATTGGGTCGGGGGTCACGTGAAATGTCACAGTGGGCTGCAATTTGCCTATCCTGATCTGCATCAGTATCTTCAGAACGCCTTTAGAAGTATTCGGGATGTTTGAATGAATCAATCGAAGAATTCATTAAAAGACTAACTTCGACAATGAAGATCTTATTTCTTAATGACATTCGACTGATCCTTTCATTCCAGTCAGTAATTCCAATTTGCCGTGTAATTCACTAAGAATGGGAAGTCTCATTGTTCTATTTGAACATTTTTTTCATTGTTTGTCTGTTGATCTTTTATCTGTCTGTGCGCGCATCACACTAAATGCCTTGACGGATTTACTTAGTATTAAATATGTCATTTGTTTATGATCTAACTTAAGACGTAGACAGATTTAGTTTCGTCTCTTGTGGAACAAATGATCCACAAATTTCTCCTGAACCGATGTTTTTAATATTAGATACACTGCTTATTTATGGTCCAACTCATAACATGAGCCCGATTAGTTTTGGTCTCCATGTCCGGCCCCAAAATTGAGTCCCTACTACGTGATGGATATTATAATTTAAAAAGAAGTTATTGAGAGAACATTACGATATTTTCCTTTCATCTTGTGAAGGCTTTTTTCCTTTTAAAGTGAGCGTACTGTCTTTATCTCATATCCAAAATATCTCCATTCTCTTATTTTTACGAGTTCATTAGAAATTTGTGTAAAGTTTTTCTATCACCATTTTACTTACATTTTCAGAGATGTTCAATGACCGTGCTTCACTCCACAAAACAATTGATGATTGATTATTAAATTTCCCTCCGAGCAAAGTTGTCCAAAAGATTTTTTTTTATTAGACTAATAGCGCTATTTTTTGGTCATTTTATTCGTTCCTTAAGAGTTCCATGTAAATTTTCTACTTTAAAAGTATTCAGCAATGAAAAGAGAGGGGTTACTGCTATTTCGAAAAAAACTGGATGGTTCTCCCCAGTCATGGGAGAACTCAGTTATTCACCTGATGACTTCAAGACAAACTTAAAAGCAAGTTCTAGATTTTCAAAGAACACAACAGAAGAAAAGTTCATCCTTTGCTATAAGATGAGTTTGTAGTCATTTCCTTCAGTATCAAAAGAAGCAAGTCAGTTATGGGGAATTATAGCAACTAGTACAAGGGGTTTTATGACAATACAGTAGCTATGAACAGTTAGGAGCAATTCACAAGGGTTGGACGCAGAAGCTGTCTAATATCAAAAGAAATTGTTCATTGATTAACAAGGCAAGTCATTTCATGAAAGCCCTCAAACAGATGACATTAACAGATACGTAACCAGTTCTTCAAGGAATTGGTTTTGTGCAGTTCGCTAACTCGCTAGCAATATTTATTTATTTATTTATTATCATTCATTACAAAGCCTTAGTGGTTGTTTGATTACTTAATTTTTAACTGTAACTTGATTCCCATCTACAAATTTTGCGATTAAAAACATAATAATTTTTTTCTGTTTCCTTCTAGTTAAGACCAGCAGAGTCATCTTTCAAGCACCAATTGAACGCAATCTATTGGAATATATTGTACGATACTAAATAAAGTTTCATTTTCTCAAGTTTTAAAGATCATTCGGTCTTTTTTTTCCTTCCAAAACCTTCCGAACAAATTAATCGGGTGAATCAAAGAATCCTGACAAGTAATTGTAGCAGCCTTTAAACTTTTATCCTCAATGGTATCTGAAAATGTTTTTATGCATTCATCAGGCTTTCTCTTGATCTGTAGTCACGAACTTTTAATTAACTGAAATCTCTAAAAATTATACACCTTTATCATCATTTTTTGCAACTACAACTCTTAGGAAATATATCTTTTGGGGGGACGTTTCTTTTGATTTTAAGAGACTTAATATAGAGACTTCTAATAACAAATACTAAGTTAGCAGATCTTTTTTAATCCCTTTTGCAAATAAACTTCATCCAAACAGCAAAATAACCTTACAACTTCAACATTGGCTTCATTTGTAAAGCATTTTGTCCGCTTCCATCTTCAAATTTTCGAAGAGTCCTTGAGCATAGTCTTAAATCGATGAGATTAATTCCAACATCCCATATTTATTTATTTATTTATTTATTTATTTATTTATTTATTTATTAATAATATTTATAAAAAGTATTCAAAATCAAATGCTTTTTTAAATTGATCTAATTCTTTAAATAATCCTTGGAATTCTCCCAAAAAGTTTTGGTTTTTTTTTCTCCAAATATGACGAAGAGCATTCATATTGAGAATGAACTTGTAAATGCCAAAAAGTTTGTTTTTCTTGCAGATCGAAAACAGAATAATATTTTTGGCACCAATAATGTTGGAAGACAACATGCCACTTTGTGCAACAGTTTTATTATACAGAGGTGCGCAAAAAAAATGCATCACATGCACCATTCGCTGTTTGATACTGAAAACAATAACTAAGCAAATTAAAACCACTGTAAACTGTTGTAAATAATAGAAAAAAAATTTCGATACTTCTTATTCGTAAACAAACATATTTAATTTATGAATTAATTACACCTTACTAAAACACCTTTAAACACAACTTGTAAAAGCAAAATCAGTGCTCTATCTATCGTGAACAAAAACAGGCGTTAACCCTAAATATGAACTAAAAGTTAAAAGGTGTGTTAGCATCTGCTGGCACTAATATTTAGTGGGGCCATCCCTGGCCTTGATGACGGCTGCACAACGATGGGGCATAGACAAGATGAGATTTTGGATATGTTGACGGGGTATTTCATGAAACCACACTTTGACAAGTCCTTCCTTTAGCTGCGTCAATGATCCAGGTTTCTTGTGCAACACCTCCAGACCCATCTTGTTCCCCAGATTTTCAATCGAATTTAAATCCGTACTGTTGCCAGGCCATGGCAAGGTAGCGATGTTATTGTCTAGCAGTAATTTTTTAACATATGAAATTGTAATCGGAAATAACCCCAACACACTATGCAATGTAATTGATGTATTTTGATCATGAATGTTGTACTTAAGTGGCACGGAGCCGAATCGTTCTGGAATATGCGTTTAGATACATTTCCCTATTGCTCTTTAATATAGGCAATCTATATTAAAGAATGTCTATGTATATCTAGGTACCAGTGACAAATTCAAGTCGATCTATCCTTCATAAGAAAAACACCCCTAGACATCGGATGCTTCAATGTAAACATGACGCAATCACGGCTAAAGTCTTCATCGACGTCTTCGCCGAACCATCAAGCGGACCGTTAAGGTTGAATTTGGACTTATCTGAGAAAATAACTCCTTTCCATTGCTCAGTAGTCATTTTAACATGTTCTTTAGCCCATTTAAGGCGATGGGATCTCATTTTTACAGTCAGTAACGGCTTCTTCCTTGGGCGGATTCCAATGAACCCTTTTGAAATCTAACGCCTGCACACAGAACTATTGCTTACATTCACTGAGTCCCATGCAGTCCTGAGATGCGTTGAGGGCGCTTTTCTGAGTGAAAGACGAACAAGTGCTGGTGATGATTTCTTTCGGCGTCCACTTCCGGCCTCTGTGTTTACTCTGCCAGTTTGACGGAAATTAATAACCAAATAAGCCACACTGGATTGATTTCAGTCGATCCTTTCTGCTACATGTAGAAAAACCTTCGGCATTCAATGCCAGCACAATGCTTTTCTTACGAGGAGTTAACTGCACAAAAGGAACCATCACACTATCTCAAAACACAGCTTACAAATGACGGCCTATTTTTTTTTTTAATAATTTATTCTTAACAAATTTTAAAAAAACAAAATTTTTATTTTTTAAAAAATTAACTGTTGTACTAATAATAAATATTATAATTACAAATCATTATTTTAATTTTTTTATTATTTCAGGTTTTTATCATTTCAGGTAAGTTGAAAATACCGAGTAGTATGTCCAAAAAAAAAAAAAAAAAAAAAAAAAAATTGACCGTTTTTGAATTTTAATTAATTACTTGCAAAATATTTTGAAAATTGAAAATAGAAAATCCCAGATGCTTCACAAGCTCATATTTCAGAATTTTAGGTGCTTTGGAAAAAGAAATATATAAAAGAAATAAAATGTTTGCAGTCGCCTGCAATTGCTTGAGTACAGGATCTTAAGGTAAATATTTCTAGCTTAGAAGATGAATTCATTGTTAGGAGGTGAAGATTTAAATTGCTTTAGATTTTCGTTTCATTAGCTAACTGTAAATAATATTCAAATTTCTCTTATGGTGATTCCAAGCACAAAAAAGATAAAAAAAATTCAAGAGCTTGGTAACTATCGAGATATTTTCAATCGATTCAATAATAAAGTAGACATGAAATTTTGATAAAACACAACTTAAAAAAATAAATCAGATGAACACTTTCAATGACTAAATAAAAACTTACAAAGAAGCCTTAATTCAATATAAACGTGATTAAAAATTCATCTTAAAAACTCAGTATTAAACGAATAAATAATTGATATTCATTTCTCTTAGAATGTGTCTTCTGTCGTATCAAATTTGGATAGACGTAGGAATTTTTTTTTTTTTTTTTTTAATGTAAACTTTTGAAAATAAGCTATGGCTGCATCATAAGTTTTTCTTCAAAATGCAAATATATGATTAAAACGATTCGTTTTAATAATAAAAAAAACCCACAGTATTGTGGAAACTCGTCTGTATTTATGCTGTAGATAAATTATCAAAGGAGAAATCAAGGCATCGAAAACAAAAATAAAACAATCCAAAACACCAATTCCAATTCAGCTACAGAAACTTCCAGTCGAAGATGCTGCCATCTAGTGTAAAGATGTTAAACCATTGACTTTCTCTTCGGTAGGTGGTGCCATCTATCGAGCTTTACAATAAAAAACAAAAAAGAACAGAATAGAAGCTTAGTCTTAGTGTGCAGTTAAGTTTAAATATTGATTTGCATTTTAATATAAACTCAATAACAACTTCCTACAATTAATACAAATACATAATTGCACCTTTTTCTGTTTTGTAATTTGTTTCAATTGTCTCTTCTGTCTTTTTTTTATGATTTTTAGATTTTTAGATTTTAATGCAACAACAACAGGATATGGAAAGTGCAATGTTGCAGCAATCCCAAACAACCGTTGTTAATATCATTTCGCTTCTCGCCTGCTTAAACAAAATGGGAAAAGAACCCCACTTTTTCTTAGCAGATTCCTAAAAATAATTAGGGATTACAATAGAAGTATTAACTAAAAAAATCGTGTAGAAATATTGTAGAGTTAGAAGAATAAGAATCTGAGAAGGTTTTAAAATATCTTCTATTTATGAGAACTAAATATAGAATTGTTATTTTTTCTCCTCTGTTTATAAAATTGACAAACAAAATTAACCATGCATCCATTTGAGAAATATAATGGATTCTGACTAAATTTTTACTTTTTACTAAATATCTAAAATAGAAAATCATTTTGTGTCTTCATTTGCATCATCTTTTCCCATCTACCTTTATCCTAGTTGTAGGCAAAACTCTTTAATAAACACTTGAGAATATATTAAATATTTAATACAACAAATATATTTTACAAAGCTATAATAGGAAGAATAACTGAAAAGTTTTACTATATATTAATAATTTCTACTAAATTTAATGTAATATATTACTATTTAGCAATTACAGTTAATTGTACTGTATTACAGTCAAGGTTCCTCTCCCCCAACCTTAAAATGCTCCGATGTCTGCGCGTGATACATTCATCAACCTTCATGAATGTCTCTGTCACTTTTGTAGTTAGAAACCAAAGTAATTTACTTTTATGCAATGTCTCCACTCATTCTATTGACGTTTGTGTCTAATATGAAAACATCAATATTGTATTTTTGCTTCTACGCACTTCATCGCTTACGCAACCAATGGAACCAGGTGTAGTAGTTTTCTCAAGGCGTTATATTAAGTTTCAGAAATCAACACAGTCCATAAAAATAGTGTTCAGAGTTTAGTTATTTTATTAATAACGATCCAATTTTAATATAATTGCAGGTTCTTTTATGCCAAAAGTCACTGTCAATATAAAGAAAGATGAAATGCAGCCGGGCTCTTCTGAAATTCAATCAATCCAAGCTACCCTAATCTAACCAAAACTTAACCCTACCTAACTTTCACTAAACCTTTCCTTACACAAGCCTCACTTAATCTAACCTTATCTAAATTAACTAACCATATGTAGTAAAATGTCCTGCACCATTTGACAGAATTCATCCAGAGCTTTCCAACGAGGTATAAAGTTTTTCCAACGGGAAAATAAAGGTTCTAATAATACTAAAAATTTCACAAGAAATTGAAAATTTTAACTTTAAAATACAAAATATATTTTTTTTTTTCCAAAGTGAATACATAACAAACTCATTTTAAGTAAATATCTGTATTTAAAACAAGCTATTAAAATTTAAACACGTAAAATAAAAAATAAAACCCTTCGGCAATTAAATAAAATATCCAATATATATCCAATATTCACTAAAAAGTCCTGTCTAGGAAAGTTAAAATTTAATAATTAGTGTAAGAATGCAATTCAAACTTCAAAACAAAATTAAAAGTCCATCTTCCTTTAAATCATGCTTTTTTTTTTTTTTTGTCTTTTTTTAATCAAAGTAAGTAAACGACATATCTCCGTTAGTTTTTGAAGTGTAATATACGCTGAATTCAAAGAGTAGAAATTTTTATATTTTCTGAAGAAAATTAAAAATAAATCCTGATTATTTTATTATCGTTTAAATCCGATTAATTGTAATTACATTAAAGTTCGCGGAGGATTAAGGGGATTAAAAAAGCGGATTAATATTCATTGTTTAAGAAATCGATAAAAATCTTAAGCTCTGTTCAGTGCTTTAATACGGAAAGTTTTATCATCTGCACGCACTTATTTCTCTACGTGGACGAACACTGGAAAAATTTCAAAGGAAAAAATGAGATCGCCTCTCGGCTTTCAATATGCATGTTAAGTTTCAAGAAGACCCATGCAGCGCTTTAAAAGTTATTAACTCACATACGGACTGATTTGATGAGACTCACTTTAGTAAAGGATACTAAAAATTTCCTTTTGATTTAATTGGATAAGTGGTAATAGACTTGGGTTGAGGGAGTCTAACAGTTAGATCTTAAAGAAGCACCAAATTTTAAAGAAATCTATCTAGCCCTTTTAGATCAGGATTTCACTTTAGATGGAAAAGATGGAGACGAAAATAAATAAAGTGTTAAGTTAAACCATAAATAAGCTACCTATCAAATTTTAAGGAAAGCCGTATTAACTATTTTAAAGTAATGTCCATACAATTATCCCTGTGACATTTATGGATCCCGAATCGTTGTTGGAACCAAAACACAGAGGAATGACAAAAGTGGGACTTTGGGAAGCCCAACTAAACCACAAAATTGCAATCTGGAGTAACTTAACTTCCATTTTGTAATTCTGCTCAGCACTAACAAACACAGTGCAATCTTATACAGTATGTAATTAAAAGTATCAAAGATTATATTAAATCTGTAAATTAGATATTCACAAAATTTTTATGTTGTATGAACTGCAAACGTTTTTCTACCCTACAACGAAGTTCTAAAATGTTATTTTGAAAAAAAAAATCACTTACTACAATTAATAAGGTAACTTTTATCTAATCTAATTTGATTCTGTAAACTACTTCATCACCTAGGAGTTGATAAAACAAATCAACGTCCAATTCTATTATAATTGATGATATCATTGGAACAATTACCAATGTGACATGAATTATTAATGAGAACGTTATCAATTTTCACGCAGGAACCTACATTCCATTTTTAATTAGATAAATCTAATCTAATTTGCTAATGATTGGAACGGCTGTGTTGAGATATTTTAAAGAAATAAATTGCTTTTGGTGGTCGAAAATTTTTCTCGAACTTGTTAAGGATGTTTTAAATTGCAGACATTTCCTAAATTTATATATAGTTTCAGTTATTATTACTTCAAACACAAATGATAAATCGTGTAATTTTTAACTGGTTTTCCAATATTGATATTAAGTTAAAGTAATGGATAGTATTTCTTCACTTCGTTATTAAACAATATATTTCCTAGAGCTCTTAAATCCAATCTGTGTTAAAAGAAATCCTGTTCTTATCAAGATTTCACTATGGAAGTTACTTTAGGTGTGATCTGATACTGAATAATGTAAACTTCTTAAGACTTAAGAAAAATATATAACCAATTGACATACTTCGTAAATCTCTATATCATTTCGGTTAAACTTTAGATTACGGTACCTCCAGTGATCGTCCGCCGTAGGGACTTGCTACATACTGTTATCTCAAGATCGCAGTTAGCCAAATGAGGGTTAATTTTTCTAGTAATAGCTCGTGCAAAACTATTTTAAAACAAGAACTCTACTTTTTACTAATTAATTGTCCATTTCACATTATCCGCCGTCTTCAAAACAGTGTAACGGCCGCAGGGGATACCGTAATCTATAGTTTAACCATTATTTCTTTAAACTTATAAAACACATCTATCTTCTTTTATTACCAACAATATTTCGTTTTCTTCTGCATAAAACTTCATCAGGTTGAAATCGAGGACAAGAAATTTCCTCTTCCTCTTTAGAATTCGTTAATGATCTGTTTGAAATCTTTTTACAATAAACGCATACAATTCAAAATATCCGTATCAATGTAATAAATAACAATTTTCAAAAAAACTTCTTCTATTAATAGTCGTGCCCAAGCATTAATTTACAAAATACCAAGTTTAACAAATAACGCAACAAAACTTTTATAAAAATCTTTGTCTCTCTCTATCTTTGATACTACTCTTGAACCATTCGTATGTCACTTCACTAACTTTTAAAAATGTATCTATTTACACATGATAACCAATTTATTACACAGGATTCTATCATTAGTCTTTCCTTTTCTTTTTTGTGAAATAAAATGTCTACTATTGTGTCTGGATTATGGCCCAATTCCCTACAGTGATCACCCCAGTCTGATACTCTGGATCTGTTATTCTTGAGTGCTCTTACATGTTCTAATACTCTTTTACTTTACCTTTAAACTGTCATTTTATTGTCATTTACTATTTTAACTTACTTTGTAGTCCTTCTTATATTTCATGCTTTTCATTTTAAGGTTTTCTGAAATTGTCACTTGTTGTTTGTTTTTTAATTCTCGATGTATTAAAATGTATTAATTATTCCCGACATACTTTATCGTTCTTAGCGCAGCTCAACCGCTAATCGCTATTCCGCCATTAAGCCCCATTAACCAACCAATCATTATTTCCTCTTCAAAATGAAAAAACTTCACTTACTTGATAATTCCTCTCTTCTAAAGAAAACGTCTTCACTTCTCGACCGTTCGACTTCTTCTATTCAGCCAATCTTTGTCTTACTTCTCGATCACGAGGCTGGAATAGTCCATCTTCACAGGTCAGGTCCTACAACTCCAGTAGCAATTTCCCTCCGTAGTACAGAAGAAATCGCCTTTGCTCAAGTCAGCAGTGAAGTGACCTCAATCAACGCAACAATCCTTCAAGTAACAAATTAGAACAAACGTCTTTCTATTCTATTTCGAGCATCAGTTACTGTAATCATTAACATACACTCATAGTGGAGGGAATTATAAAAAAAAAAAAATAAACTATTACACAGAGTTTTACTGAATTTATTTGTTCCAGCTAAATAAACTAGCTTGGAGAAGAGTTATAATGTTAGAGTTTTTGTTTGCATATTTAACTTGATGGAACTTAAAAGGAGTTTTGTATTTGTTCTTGAGAAACTTAGTTTTTCTTTAATTATCCACCTAGAAACGTAATCGAACAACTGAAATGCTAATGATATGCTTTTGCTGGGTTAAATACTCTGAGATATGAATTACTGTTTTAGGTATTTTGAAAATTAACAATTAAATTGCAATTTCTTTTTATACGATAGGAAACTGAAATAATCTTTGTTTAAGAGCAGGTAACTGTAAAGACCAAAGCTTATAAAAGAATTTTATTTTTAGATTAATTAGCAAAAGATTCTTCTAATGTATATTTTAGGACATTCCCAAATTATTACCATGAAATGTTTCAGATTTTCCAGCAGCCGAAAGGAACTCTTTTGGAGATTTGATATGTGGTTTTAAACGTAAGCTATGATCTGTTTTTAGTTGGAGGAAAAAACAAATATTCATTTTGTACGTGGGTTGCAAACCAAGAAAAAATGTTTTTTTACTATCTCTTCATAATAGAATCAAATCATGGCAAATAAAAATAAAGTCTCATTATAAATCATTTTAATGAGGATTTAATTTTTAATTTGGGAAACACTTAGTTATATTTGTTATAAATTTTGTAATTAATATCGTCAGTTTTAATATTTTCATTTTGTTTTTCCACTTCTCTTTAAGTTTTACTCTAAATGCAGTGAGGAAAATATTTTTCACTATAAAAATATTCCACAACTGTTCAATGTTTACACTTTTTTAAAAAAAATATCAGCAGAAATATGTTGATAAAAGAATGTTTCTTTATTATAGGATTAGAAATCTGTTAATCTTAAGGTAAATATTTTTTTAGTTTCGAAAATAAATTCATAGTTGAAGAGATGAAAATTTTAGTACATTTTATTAGATAACTTTAAATAATATTCAAATGTCATTACTCTTATGGTGATTCCAAGCAAAAAAAAAGGTAATAAAAAAATTCAGGAGCATTGGTAAATAATTTGTTTTAATAGTAAAAAAAGATCTAAAAGTGTTATGATATGGATAAAATACTATAGGACAAATCAAGGCATCGAAAATAAACAAAAAATAGTAATAAAAAAATCCATTCTAATCCAGTAATAGGAACTTCTAGTGGAAGATGCTGCCGTCTAGCGTGAACATTGTAAACCACTATCTTTCTCTTCGATAGGTGGTGACATCTACCAGTTTTACGATTAAAGAAAATATTAGAAATCTCGCAATAAATAAAATACAGTTATTTCATCTTTTCTGTTTTTGTAATTTACTTCATTTGCCTCTTTACCTTTTTCTTAAGCCTTTTTGTAATTTTGAAAAACTGAAAATAGATAGTAGGGTATACATAACAATGGGTGTTAAATCGTTGAATTCCTTGATTTCTAGCTTTAAAAAGAAAGTCAACATTAATCTTTAGATATTAAATTGATCATAGTTTTAGTAATAGACTCTGACAAAAAATCGACATTTCAAGAAGGAAATGATCCAATTGAGACAAAATTTGGAACGTTCAATGTACTGTACATGTACAGAAAATGAAGTGATTAGAATTTTGGAACAATTGAATTATTTATTGGACAGAAAGAGCTACACAAAGTAAACAGGTGAGTACGGCGTTGGTCCACCTCTGGCCTGGATACAAGCTGCTACCCGATGTGAACTTGATTGATACAGTTGGCGGATGGCGTTCTTCGGGATTTCTTGCAAAACGACTTCCAATTGGCGGCTAAGTCATGACATTCTGGGATAGTCGCAGGCGACGCCCCATCACATCCGAAATGTGCTCTGGAGAGATATCTGGCGATCTTGATGGCCAAGTATGTGTTTCGTATGAGATTCGCTCTTTATATACACCATTCCCATGCTCAGTTCCAATGCGCTGTAGCTTCGGCTATTCATTCTTTGGGTGCGAATTTTTGATCATTTGCATATTCGGTCGAAAGGTTGTTGCGTGTGAAGTTTCATTACTATCGGATTATTTTTTTCGGGGTACGTCGGTTTTTTATCAAAGAGTGTATATAAAAAGTATACAGATTTCTATGCAACAGCAATTGGATGTGAAAGGTATATAGGGTAACAGCAATGAAACCAATGGACCACTTTAGGATAGGCGGGGCTTCGTAGTTCCAAAATATCCCACCAGTCTACTTTTTGGCTTGTGGGATAAACAAAGCCATGTGCTTCGTTTTAACCCTAATAGATATAGAAGCTGAACTAAAAGATTTGATTTGGATGCAACGATTGTAAGTCTTCCAAAATTTTCATATCTGATGTAGAGTTCATTATCGCCTATTGAAGAAGACGACAGCAATATATTTTCAAAGAAAGATATAATTTAATGGACCACTTGAGGATAGGCGGGGCTTCATGGTTACAACATAGCCCACCAGGCTACTGCTTCGCAAGTGGGATAAACAAAGCCACGTGCTTTGTTTTAACCGATTTAGATATAGAAGAAATATTGTATTAAAGAAGGATATTCCAAGCGTTTTTACAGAATTATTGAAATAAGGATCTGCACAGTACTGAACCATCCGTCTTGAAATATCAAAAATCGACGATTTTTTAAGTTATTCACACAATGTTATATGTTTGTTTATCCCTCAAGTTCTCACAGCATGTGGGATACACGTCATTCGTGACATCGATATGGGCGTAAACCTCAAGTGGTCCATTGTTATTGAGGTCATTCCGAAGCTCACATACCATAGAAATTCTCCCCTGTTCCGTAACAGGTTGAATGAACTTAAGATCGTATCTGGAGGAAAATTAACCAGGGCTCGAGTCTGACTCCTTCAGAGAAGTATATATACTATTTTACAGGACTTTTATTCAGAAGCAGAGTACATCGTACCAAATATTAGGTTTAGCAACGCCGAAGAAAATAGGTCGCTTAAAGTAATATTAAATAGTTAGGAATTCTTACTCACATTTGTTACTCAAACCAAAAACAGTTACAAGTTTTTCATAGAAATTCCTATTTCGTTTCCAGCGGTTACATTTCGTCAATTAAGGCAAGCATTAATATTAGGAAGGCGAAGTCGTGTGAGATGATGACACATAATTAGGGTAAACGAGAAAAAAAATAACTAGAAAAAGATACAAACATTTCCTAAAGAAAAAAAATCAGGGAAATGTTATTTTCTAGTGATGTAAGAAGCTCCCAGTCTGAGAAAGAAAATATTTAAAAAAGTAAATAAAGAACAAAAAATCGAATGGTCTTTTTTTTTTGCTTCATTTATAAACTTGAAAACCAAACTAAACCAAGCTTTTAATCGAGAATTTGAACAGATTCCGACTAATTTTTAGTTTAATTTACATCCCAAATAAAAAACCTGTCTTCATATCTACCATTTTCCCATCTTACGCTGTAGTGCTCTATTACTGGAGAAGCTCTCTAAGAACAGTGGAAATAATAAACATTTTAGAACAGGTTCTGAACATATTTATGGTATGGTATACAAATAATTAATCAAAAGCATCTACAAAGTTCTTTTATGAGTCAGTGTCAAGTGGAGTATCCGTGTCAAAAGCAGAAGATTCGAGTTCTGTTCTGGCTTTTTATTATTTATTACATTTTACACAATAATGGTTAAGTTGCAACTTTCTTAGAGTAGATGCGAATTTGATTGTAACATATTCAGCTACATTTATACTTTAAATTTCAACATTCAATTTTGAAAATTTTGTTTTACAACTGTATGTTTTCAATAACATAAATTTCTGAAATTTTATGAAAATTTTTGGTGAAGAAGCGGTTTCGTATTAAATTGATTAATTTAGATGTTGGACTAAGGTAGTTTATAATTTACATAAAATTTTTAAGAGTAATCTGGTTAGACCAATCCCTCAATTTCTTTCATTTATTGATCATCGATTATGCTAAATAAAAAAAGCAAGGTAAAAAAAGGATTGACATCACTGAATCAAGTTCTTTTAGTAAGTCAAGACTTTGTATCCGTACAGGAAGGAAACATTCCCGAAATATCTCCGTCTTCCGGTGGATCAGAAACACTGAGAAGACAGCAACATTCCCAGTTATTGCAGGCGTCATCACACGTGATTCTACATAAGTGTCCTTTTGATGACACGCCATACACTTCATCTATACCAGGGTGATAACAGACGGCCTGCAGGGTGAAGGTATCTTGGCAGTGGTACTCGTAGTAGCTCTCTTTTTTCATCGAGATTTCTGAAATCCATTCGTCCAGGTCTTCATCGAAGCACAGAAACTTCTGCTTCTCATAACCAAACACATTCAATTCGCCATCTTTCATAAACCAGTCAATTTTTCCGGTAATTAAGTACTGTGGAATGGGGAACCTTAGCCATTCCAGCAAATCGACATCAAATCGCAGAAACAAGCTATTTTCTCCGTCCAGAATGTAAAAATGTCTATTTTTCATGAGCACGGGATTGCAGAGCTTCACGGGAATGGGAACGATCGGTTTCCAGGCTTTAGTATCATTGATGTACTTCATAAGACAATTATCTTCATCGTCTATGGCTATCCCGTAGATGAATCCCTCTTCGTCCACTAGGGCGGTGCTCAAAGGACACGGAAGTGATGTCAGAGTATCGATACAATGGTTCTTAGTGTTCAACGTCTTAATGTCAGTTTCGCCTAAGCAGTAAAGTTCATCGTTATGAAGTCCAAATGGTTTCGTTTTTGAAAGTTCTTCGGGGAAATGTAATTTAGGTGGAACCAATTTACTTTCTGGATCGACGTAGAAACATAACTTCTCATTATACAAAAATAATTTATCGCCTTTGCATTGAGGTAGGGCTGGTCGCTTGCGGGAATACTAAAAATAAAGAAAATTAAAAAAAAAATCATATACTATTATTACTCTAATGTACAATTATTACTATAATGTAAATAAAAACTATTAATTGAAAGCAAAGTCCCATCAAAAATTACTAGATACTAATAAAACAAATATGAATCCTAAACTATGAAATTCAACATTTTTTTCCACTTTTTTTCTGAAACTCATTTAGTACATTGGCGTATGGAGGGGTTTGGTAGAGGTTGTAACTCTTTGCATCCAAAAACGGGAAAAAAATCTAGGTTTTTAGTGGGGAAGTTCATCCGCTTTGATTATAACTCTACCCTCTTTTCCGAAAAAGGACCTACTGTTTTTTTTTTTTGGTTGACTGTGATTAGTACATTATCTTCCCGTCAATTTTCATACTAGTTGGAAAGTAGTAAACATCAATTTTCTAAGAGCGCATCTAGAATTCTAACATGTGTGGTATATCAGTGTACGTTTCGCGAACAATAAGTTTCAAGACATGTTTTCGAGAAATCTAACTCTGTCGTTACGCGAGCTACGACAGTATCGAAATAGAAATATTTCGGCGATTTTATTTCAATCGATTTTATTAATAGTCTATTCAAAAAGTTTTTCAATTTTCAGCTCTATTACCCGATTTTGAGTTTTCAATTTATTTATAATCTAATCCCTTACTTTTCTTTTTTCGTAAATTCTCTACTGAAACCACACACATGCGAAAGACTGCACTGAGTATAAAAGCCGGTCAGAAGACGGCACGTTCTCCACCCCTGGTCTAATACGCGTATATGTTTCCTTAGGTTTTTTTTTCTTTCGGGATGACTTCAGCACCTAAGCAAATCAGCCTGCGACGTTTCAAATTTTTACCTTACCGGGAAGTTTAAAAATAAAGTAAAATATCATTATTCGATATGTATCAGAATCACACCATAAAGCAACTACTAAAATTTCAGTTCTCAAGGATATCTTCCAAAAATTTACGAACCTTGAAAAAACAAATATTAATGAAGGTTTGTAATTTCATCAATGTTTTTCTGATGATGTCATGGTGATGTAAAAATTGAAAAAAAAAAATTAGGGTACCTAAGTAATTTAAGTCAGTGAAAAATTATATTAAGGCGTTAATTACAAAATAAACACGTTTCATTTATTACAATAATGTAATACGTTTTTATATTTAAAAAAATGCTTATTTAGAAAAAAATGTATCTCAATTTTCTTCTAACACTTTTTTCTCTGAGACACAAATTTAAGGATCTTACAAATGTTAGACGACATGTATTAATAATCTACGTTAGTTACCTTGTCTTTATAAAAAATAAAATCCCAAGTGATGATGTAAACGTTAGCTTTATTTTTTTTCACAGATAACTCTCAAGATAATACTTGCGAAAGTTTTTAAGTATTTCTTAAGGTTTTAGGGGCAACTAACCACAAAAAGCGAAAACAAACCTCGTTCATTTACTCCATTAGCCGGTTCTTCTGGTGGCCTGTCTTAATCATTGCTGAAGATTCTTCATTGGAAAACATCCAAATTTGGGAATCTATCACTAAAGAGACTTCTACATCACCTAATCAGTAATAATATAGGAAATCCTTCTTCGTCGCCCTTTTCAATCATCATTTGACTTCTTTCCAAGAGAACTAATTTTTTTGCTTCTATGTGAATTGGTGAACCCGCCCACTTCCTGGTCCCAAGATACCGGAAGGATCTTGTTAACATTCCAGAATCTGCTGGAACTCTGTTCAATGTCAACATAACTTTGCCACTATTTTTTTCCCCCCCATCTTCTTCTCAGCAACTTTACTTCAGCAATTGCTTACCACGCATTTGAGTGAAGAGTTTCAGTGAATAACTGAATTCTGCAAAACATCAAAGAAAAGGCACTTCTTGAAAGCTTTTTGTAACGCTGCCAGCAGTGAAATCTTTAAATGATTTATTATAGATTAGAGTGTCTTCTAAAAATAAGGGTCGTGAGTTAAAGATCGCAGCTTTTACAGAAGCACCCTTTTATATTTCGCACCCAACGATTATTCATCAAACCTACAATATAGATATATCTACAATAAAGCATCCATGTCAGTATCCTCAAAGTAGAATGGGAACTACATGAATAATTTCATGAAAGATTTTATGAATAATTGCTAAAAGGTACAAAAAGGAAGTTAGAATGGTCAGATCAGCGCTCGCCCATCTCATTTCAAAGAAAAGAAAACGGGTTACAATTTGATAGGGTATTTTTTGTTTGTTTGTATTTTATGAATTCTATGACCTGTATCGAGGAAATATAGTCTCCGACCAACACATTCGGTATTTCTTTAATTCTATCAATTTGCAAAAACATTCGAGAACAAATAGAATTTGTAAACTATGCAGAAACGTTTTTCAAAATATAAGTTTTGAAATTCATTGGTCACTTTCTTTTTATTTGGATTCTGGACCAGACGCTAAAATTCAAATTATTTCAAAAAGTGGAAATTAAAAAGGAAAATTCCATTCGTTATTTGACAAAGTTTCAGTTATTGCTCATTTTTTATATAAATTACACATTTTTTCATTCATCAGAAATTTAAGGTGTTTAGGAAATTATATAAACATTAATAAAACATTATAATTTATTACAAAATATTATAATATTTTGTAAAATACCTTCTTGATGATGAACTGTTTACGAATTGCATAATTGCGCTTTAACTTTTTTATAATAAAGTTTAATGTTTCAATTACGTGTAAACTGTTCCTACATACTAAAATAATATTCATTTTAATCTTATTCTGCTTCTAAGAATACAGTTTATAATTATTTTATGAAATTACTGCAAAGTTTTAATATTAAGAAAATACGGCAACATAAATTGAACATACTGGTGCTGAAGTTGAAACAACTGACACGAAAAGCGTCGAGAGGTTCAGTCTAACTGTGTCCGCATCCATTTTTAATCTATCTTTGCCGTGAACTAAGAATTCAAGATGTAAATCGTGGAGATCGTGACATGTTGAATTTCTTCTTTATCATTAGTTAACGTTAACATTATAAATTTTAAAATTTAACTAATTCCTACCAGATTACTCATTTGCTTGTAGGTTTACATTCTCCTTGCTTTATCCAGAAAGCTTTGCCTCGTGCAACAAAAGGTCTAAGGCCAGTAACATATAATTAACTCTTCAATTGTTTTCATATGAATCCCAGTCACTGTTGTGGTAAGACACGACGTGGAAGTTTCCTAAAACACACTAAAATCCAATCACATAATAAATACTTAACATACACTGAAATTTCTAATATTTTGTTCTTACAAGTTCTGTAAGTAGAACATAAATAGATATTCATTGCAATAATTAGATTTTTTTTTACAGAAGTATTGGAGATGTAAACAAATTTCGACAATATAAATAATTTCTTTGTTGGAAAGCAAATGAAAAAAGAACAATTTTTGAATTGTGATTAACAATTAAAAAACTATTAATAGTAAAATGCTTGATAATGCTTGATTTCTTTTTTTTTTCAAATTTCCCTGATTTTTAGCCGTGATTTGAGGACGATCTCACATTGATATTTTGAAATGTTTTCCCAAAGGATCCTCATTGAGAAGTTAGCGTAAGAAGATGACGAAAATTCCCAAGAATCTAAACAATGGCTTTTTATCCAGTTTCTGTTAACATTTCGTTGAATTTAAACAACAGCAATTAATCTTTGTAAAGTGATTTCTTGTGATTAAGATTAAATCTATTGATACAACGTAAGTAATGCGGGTTTAATTATTTTTCTCAGAAAATGGAAAATGTCTATTATTCGTATTCAGTAGATATTAGAATTTGAATCTACTTGTAGGCTTTTCGTTCTTGTCGCTTTCACGACTTCAAAAAGATAGGTTTTCATCAAGTTTCGTTCCGATTCGATCGTATTTATCGGAACCGATGTTCAAAAAATCGATTATTTGATATTAATGACACTTCTGAAACAAGATCAATAGATATATAAAAATTTACTGAAATTTGCTGCTCACTTTAAAAGTTTAAAGTAAGAATTCTGTAGTTTTCAGACCCAATGTTTAAGCTTCACAAAAAAAGTAGAGATTGAAAAATTTTAATGACAAGAAAATCGATAAATGCCTATCGAAAATGTCGAAAAGGAATAGAAAAAATATAAAAGAATCATTTTTTTTCCTTGTCAAGGGAATGCCTCACAGTATCCATTTTCTTTTCTTTTTTATTGTATCTAAAAAGAATGCATTTTTTACTGTTAAATTTTCGACTTTTAAAAGCATTGATTTCCAAGGGAAAAAAATCTACAACTTTTCTCAATATTATGAAAACAGATAACTCAACTTTTGGGCTTAAATCCCATTTTAATGATCCATCAGCAATAAATTTAAGATTATATCTTCTCTGGCCGCGCGGTTCGTGTTGTCGCTAAGACATTGGCCTCTCACCTCTGAGTGGGTTTCGTGATGGTGGACTATCCGCGCTGGGCAGGTTTTCTCGGGGTTCTCCCGTTTCCCCTGCGAGCCTCCTACCATATTTTCTCAGTCTTTCTCTCCATCTGTCCTTATTTCCGTGGGTTCGCACAATAGATCTACTAGTCACGGTGCTTGGCTTCCGCCGCCCACATTCGCCCCATTCTAATCTAAATTTAGATCTTCTCTTATTTCCAAATAAAATCTATCTAAGAAAGGTATTATAAGATCTTAAATAATATTTAATATTTTTAAATAAATCCTGAAAAAGAAAAGATTTAAATTTTTCTAAATCTTGAAGTAAATAAAATCATTAAAGCTTTTCTGCAAACTATTCACACTCACAATGGAGTATCCGAAACAAAACATTTTATTTTGGGGTTGAAAGGAATATATTTCAAGATTTTAGTTTTTGAAAACTGAAATGTGCAAACAAACAAACAAACAAACTAAAATAACTCAATTTTTAAGTTTTGTCATTTCACTTTTTCCTTGAATACTGGGGGTGGTAGGGGATTTTTCCACGGTTATTCTCCTCCAGACGGACGTTAGATTCACCCAGAGCTCTGTCAATTGGGTATCGGTTTTCTTACTCGGATTAAAAACGAACGGGTTATGGATTGACCTCTACTCAAGCCCCCCCGCATCAAATTCAGGGTCCAGATACCAAATGCAGTTACCAGGTCTTTTTCCAGGTCTACCCAAAAGTTTAGAAAAATTTACTCTATGCAAACATTGTAATGCAGAATAGCTCTATGCAACAGTTAAATCAGACAAGTAGTTTATATAAAAATAGACTTTGTTATATAATAAAAAAAAATCTAGAAGTGATAGGCTAATTCATACAACTTTTTTCTTTTTATGGTTAAGACCTCAGTCCGGGTCCTTTTGACCACCGGCCCCGGTGCTGAGAGACCAACTGACCCTCCCTTTATGGGAGCCCTGCCTCTACTTATTCCATTGGCCGAGACTCGCTGAGAGCCTCACTTCCCGAGCAACGAAGGGTCTGCATGTTCTGTACTGGAACACCTTTATCTTTTACCTTGAATACTGTAGCAATTTATATTGATACTCCAATCAGATGAAACAGAAGTAAAAATGTTTTTGGATCAAAGGAGAATGGTGGTCCTGTCACACAACTCATAAGAGCCTTTAAAGTTGACAACCTTGCGATTTTCATGTTCTCATAGGTTTGAAGACCTTTGGCCAATCATGCTCTTCCTTAGTGACTTAGTACGAATCAGAGAGAAGACTGAAAGAAGCACGACGCCATTTTTGTTCTCACTTCAACTCAATCGAAAGCCTTATAAATTAACTGTCACAATCAGGAAATTATCTTTGAAAAGTAACTAATAAATATACTGCAATATTCGAATATATCAAATATATTTTTTTAGAGATTCCTCGTCATTTTTTTTATTTAGGCATACCTCGGTTCGCATGGTATTGTGGGATCTTCATGCAGAATCATATCGTTTACATACTTTGTTCAGCATTGGAAAAATTGAACTACTGTTAAATTTAGGTGTTTTACATCAACTCAAGTCTTTTAGTTTCACTGCTTATATTTTCTTTCTTTCTTTCTATAGTATTTGTATTGGGTTGGCCAAAAGTTCGTTGGTTTTTTGTTTTTTTACTTAAGTTGGCTCTAGTAGTGCTTAGATGTCTGTAACGTAATTCGACACCATTTTGTTAGATAGTATTGTGACAGCTGTCATATCAGCTTCCATTTAAAACAACAACTTTTCAAAATTGGTGAATTTTATGTAGTCATTTTAATATTGAAGATGGAAGAAAAATAAGCATGCAAGATTGTTACAGCTTGGCTGGGAAGTTCTGATTCATCCGCCGTATTCACCAGACATTGCATCTTCGAATATCCATTGATTTCGGTCTTCTTCTCTTAATGGAAAAAATTCTCTTAATGGAAGAAATTTCCAGGAAATTCAATACCTGGAAGACCGCAAAAGACACCTGAGATAGTTCTTTGCTCAAAAAGATAAAAATTTTTGGGAAGCTGGAATTATGAAATATAATTCTAAAAGATGGCAGAAGATCGTGGAACAAACCGTCGAAGACGCTGTTCAATAAAGTTATTGGTAGAAACTGATAAATGTGTCTTTTATTTTTACTTAAAAACCGAACTTTTTGGCCAACCCAATATATTTGAACCTGTCTTTTTTACGTTCTTTTAGATGTAGTATATTATATGCACAGTGTGCTTTGGAAATGCTACACAAAGCGAAGAGATACGGGTTCCAACGGTAATTTTGCAAATGTTCTATGTTCTTTGGGAATGGTCCTAAATTACTCAAAGAAAGTTTGAGCCCTATTCTTATTGCGAGGTGTTACGGTCATTTCATTGTTTAGTCGTAGCCATGACTGCTTTCGGATATTGCAAACGTAATTTTATGAAGGTGTAGTGCGTCGATACGGTGAGAAATCTTGGAAGGCAGTAATCCGCAGACCACAGTTATATTTAGAACATGGAGGCGGCCATTTGTAGCATTTTCTTTAATTATCATACCTGCTTTCAGTCATGATATTTGTTATCCGGATTGCTTTTTGTCAGAAACCTTTACCTTATTTACTTACATTTCCTAACTAAAACTACGGCCCAATTGAAATGGCGTGCAACCGGGTGAGTGCGAGCATGGAACAACGTGTTATGAAATTTCTGGTGAATGAAGGCTAAAACCTACTCACATTTACAGAAGACTACAAGCACTGTATGGCGATGATATTCTCAGCCGTAGTAAAATGGTGCAAACATTTGAATGGTGCAAACCTTTTAAAGATGGCCGTACGTGAATGACTAGCCCGGCCGCGATGGTTCGGAGACCACTGCAGTCGTTCCGGTGTTTAAAGTTCCCACAGAAAGGTTAGTCTCTTGCCCTAATTAACGACAAGTTATCCATCGATTTTCAAGGATCATGTATTCAACTTGCTCAAGAAATTTGATCACCAAAGGCAATCTATTTTTGCAGGACATACGCGACATCATACTGTCTACCGCACAAATTGCAGACTACAGGAACTCGGCTGGAAGTTTTTGCCATATCTCTCTCCCAGTCCGGACCTCGCTTCCAGCGATTTCCATCTGTTTGGGCCATTGAAAGAGTTCTGGGAAGCCAATATTTCTGCTGTGACGATGACGTGAAGCAGGCAGTCCGATCATGGCTCCTGCATACTAAGAAATCTTTCTACGCTGATGGTATCCAAGCAGTACTAAAACGCTGAGATAAGTGCTTTAATGTAGCAGGGGAATGAACTTTCTTCAGTCAATTAGAGCAATTATCGTGGTGTGAAAGCAAACTTTCCTGCTTTCAGGTTTAAGGGATATTTTCAACCTCCTGAGTCACGTGGATGACCCTTTCAGCTCAGTTTATTAAGGCTTGTTTTTTCAGAGATCTTTTCGCCCACTACAAATGCAACATAATCTTCAAATAAATATCGATAAATAAATGTAGTTTCCACTCTCTTTTATGTTACCGGTATTCTGGACAATTAATAGTCCCGGTTTGACTTGAACTCACCTGGTATATGAAACGACCTGATGAATTTTCGTCCAATAATGGATCCAAATGATACAGCATAATTTATTTGAAGATTACGTTGCATTTATAGCGGGCGAAAAGATCTCTGAAAAAACAAACCTTAATAAACTGAGCTGAAAGGATCATCCACGTGACTCAGGGGGTTGAATATATCCCTTAAACCTGAAAGCAGGAAAGTTTGCTTTCACACCACGATAATTGCTCTGATTGACTGAAGAAAGCTCAGTCACACTCCCCCAAAATGAAATACTTTGGAATTTTGAATTAAATAGACATGGTATTATTTTGGACCATAAAAAAAAAACTAAAATATACATTTATAATGTTGATTTTCTTCTTTGGCTTCTTTCTTTCCATCCTTCTACCTTCCTTTATTTTTTTTTGCTTTTTCATGTTTGAAAAAAGAGCGGATACAACGAAAGAAGCTACTTGCACCCCCAACCCTCCCTGTCGGCTGTCAAGCGTTCCCTCACCTTCTGTGACACTTTAATGTCAGCAATTTCCCTGTGAATACCTCCTCCTAATCATCGCTGTGTTCAGAGATCTGCTACTCTTCTGTCCATTTCCGCTACTCTTCATCGACCAGCATAAATGTAGCCAAGATCTTTCTGATAGAAACATAAAGCCAAATTTCCTTAAAATGTTAGTTCTTTAAAGTTCTTTATAATTTTTCATGTTTGTTATTGGTTTTCTTTCTTTTTTTAAACGACACAAACGAAAAACCTAGTTGTTCTTTTTTTCAAATTAATATCTGCTAAATCTAAACTATATAAATTTTCTATTTTTTGAAAAAAACATGAAAAAAAAATTCTGCTAAAGTGTAAAATTTAGGACGATCCATTAAAACCCACGGGGATATTGAACGTGTGCATATTCAATTTCAAGAAAAAAAAAAGGAAAAAAAAAAAGAGATTAATTTTGGGAATTCTTTCTGGACAACTACTGATCCGATCGACTTGGAATTTGGATATGCTTTAATCTGGAGTCTACTACACAATGAATTTCTTTTTATTTCTGCCTATCCGGAAAAATAAGGAAGCAGTCGGTATGTACGCAACTATTATAAATACGATCAAATAAAAATAAAGATTGTATAATAGACACTATAAACTAAAGCATATCCAAATTTCAAGTCGATCGGGTCAGTAGTGGTCCAGCAAAACTTCACAAACTAACTGTTGACTCTGTCCGTATTTTTCCGGATATGCAGAAATAAATACCCCACTCCTATGGTGTTTGGGCCTCTGAATACGACGGTGAAGTCCGTTTGCCGATCTTCCGTTCGGGGATTATTAGGAGAAGACACGGACGGACAGACGTACATGACAAATGCACTGGCTACCAAATGGGTCGCTAAAAACGCGAAGAAAAAATACCAACACAAGAGCCAAAAGAAAAAAAAAGCATTTCAAGGAAAGGAGGCTATAAGTTCTTTCAAGAAATTCTTGTTTTATTAATTTTACAAGGGAAACGTTAGAGCACAGATATATCTTTAAGAAAATTCTTTAAGATGAAAAAAACTCAACAAAAAGAGAAGACTGGATTAATAAATTACTTGATGAACTGAAGGAACTTTGAGATAAGATAAGCCCTACACTTTGTGGGCTTTGTTTCGGTTTCATAGTCCTTTTATGATTCTCATAGCTTTGAGTAGAGACCTGCTCTGGATTTTGGAATGGGAGGCCTACGACGGTTTTAGATATTCAACCAAAAACCAAAACACTTCCTTATTGCTAGATTTATTCCATTTTGGATGCAATGGGGTTTACATCTCCCTCCTCGATACGCCAATTTTCATCAATACTCCTCAGAGTGCTTCGGTGAACAGATGGAACAGTCTCGGCCAGTTTCTCAATCTTGAAGTCTTTGTCTGAAACTTTTCTCAGGAGTGTAGTTATAATCCTCAGAACAATTCCTCTCTGAATAACTCTGAAGTTTGTAAAAAGAAACAAGACAGTTATTAAAAGAAGTGTGAAAAAAAAATCGGACCTTATAGGGAGGCGTTATAATAGTCGGATCATCCACCAAAAAAAAAAGGCCTTTCCATTTCGGGAAGGGGAGAGTTACAAACAAAGCAATGAGCTATCTAAACATAAAAATAGGCCAAAATCCTAGATGTTTCTATTTTCAGATGCAATGGTTCCTGGATAGAGCTTCTTGAAGCTTGGCATGCACATTGAAGGACAACTTATATAGTTTTGTATTTCACTTAAACTAAACGACTGGTCATCGTTGCAGCAAGGAAAGAGTTAGGTGACCGACTAACCAAAGGCTTTGCAGTATTCATATGCCAAGGAATGTCCCATTACAAAACAATGGGGAGGATCAGAGGCTTATCTGT
This sequence comes from Thereuonema tuberculata, assembly GCA_023159025.1. Classification (NCBI taxonomy): domain Eukaryota; kingdom Metazoa; phylum Arthropoda; class Chilopoda; order Scutigeromorpha; family Scutigeridae; genus Thereuonema; species Thereuonema tuberculata. Next base: position 9,425,197 of record JAFIDM010004315.1, on the reverse strand, counting down.
ACTGATTTATATGTTATGCCCTTTCTTATTTATTTTTATTTATATATAATTATTTTTCTTTATTGGATATTTATTGAAAAGAATATAATATGTAAATGATTAGAAATTAGTAATTGAGAGATTAGTAATTGATTTAACTCCCAAATGTTGTTCAAACATTTATTGCTACCAAATTAAATTTATTGAAATTATTGTTTAAATATTAAATAACATCTTGAATTACATGTTAATCTGGGAAGCGTTAAATTAAATCATTAATACCTTACATTTCAATTTACATTTGCTTGACTGTTCAGGGCTTTTCCTCGTCCAATTCGACTAAACAAATGTGATGGTGAGAACGCCGCCATTACTGAATTCTTAAAATGATTACTGCGCATTTTCCAAACCCTACTTTTGCAATTAATACAACATAAAATGTTACAGTAAATATTAATTTTATAAAAAATTCACCTCATTATTATTGCTGTAGTATATTTCATATTAAATGTTTTCTTTGGAAATATTTTCTATCGCTCAATGAGAAGTCGTAATACGACCTCTAACACAACGATGACCACCCGTTTAGTTTAGTAATCCTATTAATGTATGCACGAACTTAAATACTATTTAAATTAATTGAATCCAGACAAATTAAATAAGTAGTTCCGGATTTAATTTTTCTTTTTGAGAAAATGAAAAAAATCTCTATTTGTATTCAGAGATATTATAATTAAAAATAAAAGATATTTTTCATTTGCATTATTTTCAAGACTTTCAAAATACAAACATAAAAAAAACCGCAAGATTTAAGGAAAGTATGCTTTAAGTCAAAATAACAAAATTAGAAACAAGGACAGCGCAAGAATAAATAAATTGCCTTTCTAGTTCAATTAAAGATCGGGCTGATTAGTCCCATGCAGGATGAAACGGCCGTTCCCGATTCCCTCTCATAATTGAACCGGAAAGGCAATTTATTTATTCTTGTGCTGCCCTTGTTTCTTATTTTGTTTTGATTAAAACTTCCAGCACGTTCAACGTCCTTAAAGTAATTCACCTTGTAGGAATTTTAAGTTCCTTACCTTAAAAAGCCTTCAATCCTATCACTTATTAGGAAAAGGTTCGTCGTTGTTCAAACTAGCACAACATTTATTATTGTTGATTTTTTGGTTTTTGGGGGTCACTACCAGGTGTGATGGTGGCCTTAACTTAAGTTCTTGCCTTTCTGGGTTCTTTAACGGGGAGGGGGGATCGGGCTGATGAGTCCCACGCAGGACGAAACGGCGGTTCCCGATTCCCTCCGATAAATTAATCAGAAACGCAATTTATTTATTCTTATGTTGCCCTTGTTTCTAATTTTGTTGTTTAGATTTAAACTTCCAACACATTAAATTTATTCCTTCTGCTTTAAGTCTTTCAGGACTGTTTCATCATGAAGCTTTGCCAGTAAAAGTTCAGTACTCTTTCAGCATACTATACTTAATCCGATATAAGTGTTGCTGGAAAAATATTAATGTTACTGCAGTCCTTCATTATATATTCGAAGGCCAAATTTCCGAAAAAAATGCTATTCGTGAACATTTGAACAAAGGAATGAGCATTTTCAAAAGGATAAAATCAAATTTCTAAATAATGGACTACTGCAGTCAACAGGTTCTAATAAAAGCGAATATTCTTAAACAGTTCAACAGTTAATGGAACCAAAGAAAGTTTACTATGTAAGTTATTCAAAATAAGAAGAATAAAAGTCAATAATTAAATGAAATTGATACTTAAAAATATGTTGATATTTGAATTTATAATAATACGGAATTACAGTAATAAACAATCTCGCGTTATTTTTATATTTATTCACAAAATATTTAAACATATTCAGGTTTTCGTTAATAGATGCTGAGAAAGTATTTGGAGTGATTAGTAATTGCCACGGCCCTTTGATAATAATCTTTCGTGTCCTGAATTTCAATGATTATTCAGGAGCTGCTTGTATAAAAAATGTTTGATTCTTTGTTCAATTCGACAAGATCGAGGCTGAGACAGTGCGAATAGGGATGGCTACCCACCAAGAAGAATTCCTGTCCCAAATACATAATTATGAATGGTGTTTGGCGCTTCAAGGTAGGGCGGAAATCCTTGGAGGAGGGTATCCACAATGTTTCTGGGAGTTGGCTTCTACAAATTTACCTGTTACCGGGGACAGAAAAGATTTCTTATAGAAACAGAGACATGCGAGATCTGACGACAGACGTTCTTGATATGTCTTGATGCACAATCGTTGAAGATGATCTGGTTAGTTTCAATGGCGCAAAAGCATCTTCGGCTCAACTGCGCCAAGAAATTATAAAAAGTGAACTAAAAAATGTAAGAAGGTAAAAAAGTTATACATAAAAGCAAATAAAAGTTATCAGTAAATCTGAAAATTTTAAATAAAAAGTGGCAACGAATCTTAATGAAGGAATGACACTGGTAAAAGATCATTCTCATTTAAAAACAAGATAGAACTCTGAGGATAAAAACAATAATCGAAGATGTTGATTAAAAGCACGACATACAACTAAAATATGATTAATGGCTAAAATACCCTAGTATTTAGAATATCTGGAAAGAGAATCATCTGTAAGATTGCTTCATTCAATGGTGCTACCACTTCCAGTAGTGTTTAACAGCTGACACTTCAAAGATGGTTATAATACAAGACTTCATCAGAAAGACAACACATTTCTCGAAACTATTGATGTAATCATATAAAATTTGGAGACATTAGAAAGATATTCAAAAGTAATATTTTCTAGCAGCAAAGTAAAACAATCACTTATTTATCATGAACAATTCTAGAAATATTAAACAATCGTATTGGACTCACAAAGTTTGGTACTCATTACATAGTAAGTTTCATCAAAATTCAAAATAAGAGAACGGCCATTTTTCTCCTTGAATCGCCATGGAATGGTATAAATTCTATTCTAAAAAAAATAAAATTTACTGCTTAATAAGAGTATATATGAATCCTTATTAAGCTTTTGCAAAAGATTGCCAGTCACTAAATATAAAAAAATAAATAAATAAAATAAAAAACAAGTGAAGCATAAATTTAAGGGCGGCCCATAATAATAAAATAATAAATAATAATAATAATAATAATAATAATAATAATAATAATAATAACTACACTCCTCTAAATTTATGTCAGATAAGAATGCCATACACTCCAGTTTCTCTTGGGGATATAATACATACCTGGAAAGGAAAAGGTTTACATGGAAAATACCCTACAATGTTAAACGAAGAACAGGCGACTAAGAGTCTTTCGATACAATACCTAACGAGTGGCTACCATCACCCAGAAACGGAAGGATTTATTAATGCCATTCAAGATCAGGTGATAAGCACAAAAAATTATCAGAAGTTTATTACCAAAACATTGGACGACGACTCTTGCCGAAAATGCCATTCAGCTTCGGAAATTATAGATCACATAATTGGAGGCTGCTCGATGCTGGCAAATTCATATTATTTGAATCGACACAACCAATTTGCTATAATTATTCACCAGCAATTAGCTCTCAAATTTGGAATTTTAACTTCTGCCCCGCCATACTATAAATACAAGTCGGATCCAGTTCTTGAAACAGAACGGTATCTCCTCTACTGGGATAAACCGATTGTTACTGACAATACTGTTGACTTCAATCGTCCGGATATTGTTTTGGTTGATAAAGTGGAGAAACAAACATCAATAGTTGACATTTCTGTCCCACTGTCCCAAAACATTTCCAGAACTGAAATTGAAAAATGTACAAAATACGAAAATCTGGCGATTGAAATACAGCGACTATGGAAGCAGCAACGAATTCAAACAGTACCATTGGTGATATCGGCGACCGGAATTGTTTCAAAGAATTTTATTGATAATTTAGAAAAAATTGGACTGCAACAAAATCTTGTCAAAAATATTCAGAAAAGTGTATTATTACAAACATGTCATATCACCCGTAGGTTTCTACAACAGATGGCTTGAGATGAATTTCTCCGCCTACAAGGCTTCCGGACTTTGTCTGAGATAAACACATGTATAAGAATAATAATAATAATAACAATAATAATATGGTCCTTGACCCGCCATATTGTTTTTGCTGGGGAAACCCAAGGTTTGAAACATACAAACGTAATAATAATAATAAAAATAAGAAAAAAATAAAAAAAAAGTTATAAAAGAAAAAGAAAAAAAATCCACGCAGACATTGAGAAAAAAAAGATTAAGTGAAAAAAACCACAAAAAAAAAAAAAACCCAATATACTTAAGCAATAAAAATAAAACTTAAACAATATACGGATTCGAATCGACAACCTTCAGTATATGAGTCCGAAAACTTACCAATGAAGCTACAAGGTGACAACTGAAATGAGATGGTTGCATTTCTGACATTGAAACTAACAGCGGAAATCCAAATATCAATAAACAATGCCAAATATCTCGAACATGTGGGGGGGGGGGCGTTGGTCCCTGAAAATACCCCATTCCTATGGGCCTCTGAACGCGATGGTGAAATTCATTTATCGATCCGATCTTCCATTGGGAAGTTGTTAGGAGTGAATTTTACATTTTTCTGATGACGATCACAAGTTTAATATTTTTTTTTTTCAGTTCTATTAGTATTATATTTTAATTAAGTCAAATACTTTTACAGAACAAACAGATACCCGATACTTTATTATAAAAAGTAATATTTATTTCAAATTATACATTTTATACGTAAATAGCGTTACTCTTTTATAATTAAAATACATTACTTAAAATTGTCTTACATACATTTTGTAATAAAAGGGACGCTACGTACGGGTTACAAGCAACTTGCAAAATTGCAAATTCAAGTACAATCATTTACAGTAATTTGTTATATACAGTAATTATAAATCTAAACACTATGTAGTTTCTGCTATCGTTACAGAAATCGGAGACGATTGATGAAAATTTCCAAACGAATCTTTTTTTTTTTTTAATCTAAAATCAAGAAATGTTTCATTACCATATACAAACACTGTACACATTTAGGAGCCAAAAAAAAAAATACATGGAAAGAAGTAGTGATACATTCTAGGAATGCGATGTTAGAAGTTTTATGTACAAAAGAGATGTATAACAGTTAGAGGCAGTGGCTTTAAGACATGACTGTATCGAGGTACAAAGTACTCCAATGTCCCAGAACTGCAGGAGAGTATCTTGAAAAAAAACCCAGAACCAATTTTATTTCTTCAATCCCTTATTAAGGGTTTTGATCTTTGTGGAAAACCGAACAGTGAATATAATTTGTTTTACTGTAAGTTATTGATTCATATGTATTTTTTTTTTTACGAATTGTAGTTTCATCTAAGTCAGTTTTCCTGGCATTTAGTTAAGCTTTGTGGAAGTCTCCGAATTACAAATGGATATAAATTTTGAAATTCAAAATGTAGACGAGGTTAATCGTGTTATCAAAATTTGGGGAGTGGTTTTACGGATTCATAAATTGCAGATGATACGTTCGACTCAGCCACCTTCGCTTCATCTTCAGCAGAATATACAGGAATAAAGCAGAATATACATCTTATCTTCCAACCCTTGGTCAAATTAAGATGACTGACGAATCGTTGAGCCGAATATATTGAAAAAATGTGGAATATCGAATCCCTCAACCACTACCTTTGTTTCATATGTTGATGTTAATTCTATTTTATCTAATGGTGCTCTATTAATGAAGGTAGTTAGTCCATATTGTCTATGAGAAAATTATGAAATTAATTTTCCAACACACAAAACACTGAAACATCTTTCCAAATATTTAAACAACCACTATGGAGAGGCCGTCCACAGCACAATTCTATTATCCGAGTTTTAGGTTAGCGATGCTCATCTCACAAAACCCACCAAAATGAATGGTCAAAATTGGTTAAATCTTGTTAAGCTTTTCATAACTCCGAGACTTCCGAGATAATTTATGCCTTAAAATATCTCCCACACAAAGTACATCCTTATCACAATTATAGTAAGTTTTTGAGTAGGAAACAAAGTATTTCAAATTTCAAGTTTCAAATCTAATTACTTTACACCAAAATTTTATTCGATAATAAGTTTAGCAATTAACTGTAATAAAAACCAAATTAATGATAATCAAAATTTAAATGTTTACTTTCCATATACAAATATTCCTGTAATTTTCTGCTTAGTGAAATCCACATTTAATAAAAATAATTTTTAAATTTTCAAATTTCGAATTAAGTCTGATTAAAATTCTTCTATTCTTATATAGATTCTGTGAATTCATGAAAGTATTCCAAATTTGTCATTCAGTAAAAGCAAGAGGTCATAATTGGAAATTTTTTTTAGAAATGTAAATGAACAGGTGTGTAATTACATCTTGCCAAAAAAAAAAATAAGACCAGAGTTTAAACTGCTCTGCTACTTCTTGTTTGCAATTATTGTTTACAAAATGTTTACAAATGTATTCTTTACTTCCTATTTATATTGTTTTTCGTCATAAGGTCAAGAAAGCATTGACCACCTAGATCCCCGGAAGTAAATCTTGTTGTAAATCTTGTTACGGCTAAGTCTTAGCAGTAACTATTAGTGAGTAAGCCTTAATAACAACATACATTCAATTGCTATCAAATTCCCTTTTGCCAATACGAGTACAAATAACGTAAGTTATATTTAATTTTATATTGTACTGACATAAAACTGTAGTAGCAATTGTTGTAATTTTTTTTTCTACTCATTTTAATATAGTTACATGTCAATAAATGTCTTGCAATTTTCTTTTTCGAAAAAGTGCTTATGGTATTCTCAAAATAACATCTAGACATTAATAAAAATCCTAACATAATTCATATGTAAATTAAAAATATCATTTACATGTTTTGTTGTAATTAGTAAATTTTAATTATTAACATTCTGGATAATGTACCTCTTCAAAGCTTTTAAAATTCTTTATATTTTTCATTATAGGCCTTTTTTTAATTGTATTTGTAATATTTAACCATCAATGTGACGTCATTTCATTAACAGTTTAAAGCATTTAAATTAATTAATTTACAAATATTTTCATTTAACAAGCTTATTTAAACATAATAGTTTTAATAATCAAATGTTTTACATATTTACAATTATAAAATTTGTTACTACAAATCACCTAACTAGTAGTTTAAAAATTTTAGTTTTACAAATTTTAGTCACTACTTGTAGACATCGGAATGTTCTGTTACAATCTCAAACTCACGGATTTTCAGATTAAGGTTTGTTTTTTTGGGGTTGTTTGTTTTCTTTAATTACTTTTGTTGTCCTTCTGTTTTTTCCTCTGAAAATGAATAAAGTGCAGCTTGCATTGATGGTAACGTATGAATGGGGAAAACATATGAGAACGAATCTGTAAGAATGGTAGATGTGATCATGTCTGTAAAATCTCCGTGGCTTAGATTTCGAACGTTGGGTGATCGTAACGACTTTCCGGGTGCCTCCGGTGTTTGACGGGCGTCGTGAAAGAGGGGTTCCCCTGAGGAGGAAAGACAAACGTCGTCTCCTCTATTCGACGGAAATCACTGCAGGAAAACAAAAACAAAGAAGCAGATAAAGTAATACCAATTTCAAAGATCATCACTTTGTTGGCCATTCAACTATTCAATAATCTGCTTCCAATTTCTTGAGGCAATTGGATGGTGTTAGGCATCATTTGACCAAGCACCAAAATAGATGTTTTTAGATTATTGCTCCACCTACTAGCGAGAGGTGTAAACTCTTTGTAATATATTGTTCCTGCTTTGCTATCTCAACATAATTCTGCGGAATATTAATTTTGAATAAAAAAAGTCAATCGACTAATCGTAACGAATAAGATTTACATCAGTTGACTAAAGACCTTTGAAGGATATTATTAATTTTGATAATGATCAGAATTGTCCTGTGAAAGTATCTTCATTTTCATTTACAACACTCCTCATTCAATAGGAAATCTGAAGCAATACATAAGCTTTTGCGTTTAGGCTAATATCTCAAAATCGAATTTTGGCACTTGGTCAAATGATGCGTAACACCATTCAATTATTAGATAGCTAACTAAGGGGATTCAATCCTTGGTGTAGGTCGGGCTTTTTGCTCTGTTTATTGTTCTCCTCCAGGTAGTCCTCAGGGCTCTCCCAGCCCTCTGTTGAATGGGATAAGGTTTCTAATCTAGTTCGGTAACAGTAGGACTTATCTTCTGCGCTGTCTTATCTTCCAACGAGCATAAGGACATGATAATGTAAAAGTTAATTGCACTGGTAATGTTTCTCTTACATTAGATCAGAGTAAAAACTAATTTTATTAATTACTATTCACTTGACATATTAGAAAAAAAGCGTACCTCAATGTTCCATTGAGCCAGCTAACAATGTTGAAAAATAATTTTAAACTGACTATGTTTATCTCAAGGCGCTACATCAACAAAACTTCCCGACTGCTGTTCCAACATTTACGATGACTTTGCATTTATTATCCAAACATTCTATGCATGCCTAACGTTCATTATTATGTCTATGTACTAAATGTAAAATCTTTATACAGTGTATTCCTGCAGACACACTCCACATATAATTCTACACATTTGAAAAAAAAAGTAATCATATTTCCTTTATCTTTGAATTTGAATATGGAAATATGAAATGGTAATCGTTCTCTGAAACAAATTTTGTCGAAAGTTTTATATAAATAAAATATAATATCTATTTATATTCTCCTCTATTTATATTCAAACTTTGAAATTTCTCAAGCCAAGCACTATTTTAATATTTTTAATTCAAAATCAATAGTTTAGTTAAAATAATTAAATTTTTGAAACTTTTAAATCTAAATTCTCTAATTAAAAAAAATACAAAAATACAAGAAACTGTAAACAGTAATCTCAGTATTATTTTTTTGTCTTAATTTTGTTTTCGGGGATAGGAGATGAAATTAAATATGAAAATATTAAGTAATTTTAACGTTTTCGAAATTTTATATATCAATCGTGAGCATAAATAGATTCTTCGTAGAATTAAAACAAACAAAAAGAATTCATAACACGACAAAATCCAAGTGCCCACTCCTTACTGTCGGTTAAAAAATTTTTTTTAATGGTATTAGAAAATATATATACATGATATAAATGAATCCATGCAACAAACTTCTAGGGCGCATAGGCGTATGAAAATGGAACTTTTTAGATAAGAACATGGGTCCGGAAACGTACCGAGTCCTTTCACACCCCTGTTTTATTCTCTTCAATATTGTTAAGTGATTGGCTTGTTTTACTTAAAGCAGTAGATGGTTGCGTATATCATTGTTGTCGTTAGCACAATACATATGATCACGTGAAATCAGAAAGCGTTATGACACGCTCATTTGCCTTTCATTGTTTACCGATGTTATGTTCAAGCACAAAATGACTGCGTTTACTTTTGCTGTAACGCAACAGTTGGTGGCCCTTACTTCGAGCATCTCTTATAACCATGACACAATGAAACAACGACGACTTCCTGCTACGCTTACTGATTTCACGTCCTCATTATGTGTTATGCTAACAACAGCAATGGTATACGCAACAAACTACTGCCCTGCATTAAGTAAAATAATACCCAACCGATCAAACTATTGAAGTGAATAAACCAGAGTGTATAAAAGGGAACCATGTTTCTTATCAAAAAGTATTCTATTTTCACACATCTATACACTCTAGAAGTGTGTTAAATGCATTCACTTACGCCCTGTATATAAAAAAATTATCATTACACATTAATTACTGAAAATGAGACGTCGCTGTTGAATGAATGGTGACTCCTGATGATGAAACCACAAAGCAAGAATATTGGTTACATTTCATTTCGCAACAAACCTGCAGGAATTCACTAACTCGCATAATGCAACAAAGAAATAGCATCAATTCAAAGCTTCTAAGAGCTATTCTTCGTATCCTTATAACATCCTGAATGTTTTATTTGCAATTTTTATCAATCAATGAATTTGAATCTATTTCATTTTTAATTATATATTGAAATTTTGAATTTGTTTCCGCCAAAAACAGGAAATATTAGAATAGTTAGTAGTAAGTTGGCGGAAGGATATGTGACATCATTTAAGTAACTCTTATCCAAAGAAATGTACTGTATAAATATAAATCCAAGTGTAAAAGACACCACTAGAGTTCGGAAAGAAAGTGTTGCAGTGAAAGCAGCCTGTTTTCTATAGAGCTATCAGGGGCAGCTTCATTTTGGACGGAAATTACCCTCACGCATGCGTAAATTTCAGATAAAGATTTCGTACTCGTGTGGAATCGGAGCTTTCTTTCCGTATCCAAAAAGTAATCCAATATCAAGAACGTCCCCAGAGTTTGTGATGCCCCAAACAATTCTACATTTTGGAGTCTACTGTTGCTATTCTTATTTTTTTAAAAATCTCGCTGTATTTTAATTTTTTTCTTTTAAGTTACTGTTTATTATCAAAAATGTTGAAGTGTTTACGCAATTTTCTTCTAATTTTTTTAATTTTTGAAGTTTATGTTTTGTGTAGCACGAAATTCAAAATGGTGCAGTGTCCAGGACAAATGTCCCACTCTTCAGTAGTAAGAACATCTCTGCTTGATATCATCGTTTTCCTTCTCCAACCCTTTTATAGCTATTTCTAGCTAAAGATCTCTCTTAGAGGGGTGTACTAAACTAACTCCCAATCCACTGACCAGGTGAATACGTTTTATAGCTACTACAGATATTGAGGGAGTTTTTCAGGCCTCCTTTTGAAACTATCATGGAATGGCTTCAGTCCGGAAGAGAGTGAAGAAAAACCATAGGAAAGGAAATAAGCATCCATGCCGGCGACGGAATTCAAACTAGGTTCAAAATGTCAGTCTCATGGGAGGTCGCCGCCTGGACCACAAGGCTATGGCTGGAACGGCTCTGCTTGATATGCATCCTTATCATTAATATACATATAATTCCACGAAGTCAGTAACTTGATTAAAAAAATTCAATAAAGATTAAAAATAAGTATTCGTGTTAAAAAGTGAATAAATGTACGCATCTACGGCAATGTTAATTCTCAAGGGATAAAATTAGGCTTGACTTCAATGCTCTTTTCTCACCGTAAATTGATGGAATCAACAATGAATCTGTGGAAGGTTACCTTCTTTATACACTACACTGTGCGGTTTTGAAAGGCAGACCCACCACTGCCGGACGATTTTACTCCGCAGAGGAGGATACGCTGAGATGGGCACTTTCCTAAGAAATTCTTTTGGACATTTTCGCTTTTAAAAAAAAAATAACGTGGAGCATTTTTGCAATAGTATTAATTCTTTCCATAATTCTTTCCCGAAAAGCGCAAATAGAACGCGGCTACTAGTAAACTAACATTATAAAAAGTAAACATCCCCTCTTTTTTTTCTCCTCACCCCTATTTTGAAGAAATCGAAGGAGACCTGACGCATGCGCAAAAGCGTTCAAGGCTCTCGTAAACAAAACCGAACAGTACTTCTTATGCTCAGCTCCAGACAGAAACAAAAACAGAATAGTAAATATTATTCTCATTGACTGATATCACATTTACTTATTTATGTAATACATGTAAAAGGCGACTTACCTTTCAGACGGATTCTGCTGTAAAGAATCCGTTCTGTAACCAGGAAAAGGCGCAATTTCTGGCGCTGAAACAAAAAAAAAATGACGATTCAGTTCGAAGTTTATTTACAATTTAAAAGGAAATGAGGTTCAAAAGACAATTTTCTATTTTAAAAAAGGGTAAAAGATTCATCGGCTTTACTGTAGCAGAAAAGATCTCACCAACTGTCATATCAGGATAAAGAGATTTCCCCAGCAGAGTACCTGTCGTATGTGGACTAAACCAATGCGATTTAGTGGGTGTTGTGCTTCCTCCTCCTCCGCCACCTCCGCCACCATCTTTGTTCTCTGGAAAACATCCTGGCAACTTCGATGTTGCATATGGACTTGGTTCCATCATTCCTAAAAATAAAAATTATAATAACTTTGTGCATCGTAGCCGGGAAGAAAAAAAGACAAGAAAGTGTGTAAATTCAAGTGTAGTGGGTGTAAATTCAAAGAGCCTACTCTCGCCGAAGATTTCAGTACTGAGATCATTTTACGTTTAAATTTTCATTTAAAGAAAGCAAAGTCATTCATAAAACTTTAAAGGAAATGGATTCTCCTCCTCTTTAACAAAATCTTGGTTATGTGTCTGCTATCGTCCTCATAGACGTAATTTTGATAAAATGTGGAGTATTAACATATAGTTGTTATCGTGAGGCTCGGAGGTTTCATTTTGATTTTTTGGTTGGATTTTTTTAGTTTTTGCGATAATGTAATGAAGTGTAATATATATAGTATATATATATATATATAGAGAGAGAGAGAGAGTATGATGATATAATAATTCTAAACATATACTGCACTACAGGCATTTCTGACAGAATATACGAAGTCTTACGATTTCACTTGGACATTTATAGCCTTCTATGGTTGTCTTAACGCATCACGCTAATATGACTGGACATATTTCCTTAAAGTTGGATACGTTCCTTATTTACGATCTAACTTAAAACAGAATCAAGTTCTTCTGGTTTCCAAACTCTCCCCCTTTTCCGAAAAAGAAATCGCTAAAACGGTTGGACTGATTTTTCTTAATTCTTTATATGTTGCTTACTTAAGGCACAACTTAAAATTTGAGCCCGATTATTTTGGACCCCCATCGCCTACATCACTCATAATTTTAGCAACCATTTCTTGGACATAAAGTATATCTAGAACAACATTTCAATATAATTTGTACTTTTGTTTCCAATAGTGAGGAATATCGATAGTAGGTCGAAACATGCGAGCAAAGAATGATGAGAGAGCCGTATAAGGTAAAGTGGCCAAATATCGCACCCCACTTTATTTTTTCATCGTAATTTTTCTAAATTTTCATATAAAGCTTCAAAAAAAACACCATTTGATTACTTATTTATTAGTGTATTAATAAAAAGAAACAATATTACGCTTTTTAAGCAAATAATTGTAATGATGAGCTCGAAACCTAAATAATAGTTTTCTCAAATTTATAATTGTGTGTTCCTAATGTCGCCCCCGGGTACGGTATTAGAAACACATAAGTAATGTACTAAGAACAAATTTTGTACTGCAAATGTTTTTAATTATTTTCTATATTAAAGTTACAAAATCATGTTTTATCACAAAGTAAAGTTTTATTCTTCTATATTAATTCTCCAAGCATGTAGCACAAATGAACATAGGATTTTCGCCTTCTTCTGCACAGTCTTCATGGCATCAAGTAAAACATTTCGTGCATCTTATCCTATTTTCTCCACCTCGATCTTCCGAAAAGTTCTTCTCGCAGAAAGGGCTTGCTAACCAAGCATCATTGTCATCGCTGTCTTCGTCGCCTGTGGAAACCAATGGAGGTTCCTCATCTGTCTCGTATTCCGACGAAGACTGTCTTTTCGAACATGTCTTTTTTTTTGGCAGCTGAGCTTTTATCTTTACCATCAAGTTCGACTCTTTCTTGAACTTTTTTGTTTTTGATCTGCCTTATTTATTTGCTCTTGCTTCTTCTATTTGTTTTTTATGAGGAGATCTTTAACAAGCATAGTACGTCCATGTCTAGTTGACGTTGAAGGCTTGATATTTGGGACTGGTCTTGATTGTGCTGCAGGGTCAGTATCTCCTACAGTTGGGGAATCATCTATGGTGGGTGGCTGATCTTCAGTAGTTTGTGCTTGTTGATCTTTTGGTAGGAAATCAGCATCCGTATTTTTTTTTTCTTTTGGAATGGAAATATTCCAGTGGCTTTACAGCCATTAATGGCAGTTTCTCAGGTTCTCAGGTAAGCTTTACCCAAAAGTTCATTTCGCTTTTTTTAACATAGTCCTTTAAAGTGGATTTAGGCACATTGAATTTTTTTACCGCCCTTTTTTAACCCATCTCCTTTTTTTCTCACTGCGTTCACTGCTTTAATCATAGCATCTGAATCCTATATTATCTTCTTTTGCATCTCAAGCAGGCCCCCCACATCAAATTCCGGGCCCAGGTACCAAATGCAATACTGGGCCTTTCCCCCCCTCCCCGCATGTAATGAACAAAATAAAAAAAAAACGGAATCTCCAAATCGACAACCAAAAAAAAAGGGAATCTCCAAATCGACAAGCCCGGGCCCCTTTGGATCTCAGCCCGGGCCCCGGTGCTGAGGGACCAACTGACCCCCCCCCCCCTTGTGGGGGCCCTGATCTCAAGTAGAAAAAATTAAAAAAAAAAAATGTGTCATTGAAAACACATGAATCATTCCTAATATTGTGCCTAATATCGCACCCGGGGCGATATTAGGGACACCACTGGGTACGATATTAGGCTGTTTGACATTTTTCCTTGACCAACCAAAAAAAAAAAGTTTACAAAATATAACCTAAAATTTTGATGAATCCGTTTAAATCTATGACAAAAACGTTCTAAAAATATAGGTAACTATATTGTATTATAGACAAACCCTTTCACTATACGTTACTGCAAAGATTTTGGAAAAAAATTACATTTTCGATATAATTTTATTTTTCTTCTGCTGGCGACAATTTCTGTAGCTCCTTCCTCCTTCCTTCACAAGTCAAAATGGCCGAATCACGTGACCTGTTAATTGGTTTCGCAACTGGATTTCATAGGGCACTGCCTGTTTTCAAGAAACCAAGGGGTACGGAAATAGGGCCGGTTGCAGTATTTGGCGACCTTACCTTATTATAGCCGTTTTACATTTACCATTTCACTCGCCGTAACCTCGCCATAATGGTCACCATCACCTCGCCATCACACATGGCGAGGACATTGCGATACACAGCCCGTGCTCTATTTTTGAAGAGATGGCGCCATATCAGATGGCGCAATGTCATACCAACGCTCCTGGTGGCGAATTGTAGAACTTGAAGTCCAATCGATTAGTATCTATTTATCCGAAATTACCGATTACAAAAATGATTTTCACGATCGGATGTCATCTTTTCCTTATATTTTCGTGGATGCTTTCAGAAAACGTTACATTAGTAATCAAAATCATTACAGAATTTCGGCTTGAAAATTTGAATCGACAAGCGACTGAAATCTCGAAAACATATCGTGGGAGGATCGAGATTTAACGAGAACTATCGAAACTGAAAACAAAGAAATACAAAACAATAAAAAATAAATATTTAAACGACTATTTCCTATTTTAATTAATTAAAAACATTCTTTCATCTATTCAATGCATTGAATACATGATTTTTATATTAATCAATGCAATTTTTTTCGTAAATACACCGTAGGCATGATGACAATTGAGAAGTGTAAATTTTCCGTGTGATGGAAGGCGATATGGTAAGTGTAAAACACACTAAATCACTGGCCATCTACCCTGACATGGCCTGCGTAATGGCTTGCATTATGGCGTGTGAAATTAGTAAATGTAAAATGGCTATTAGGGAGTCTACAGACATCGCAGCGAAAGAGGCTATTTTAAATCCCCAGTCGTCTGACTTTCAACTATAATAAGGGATCAAATTGTAGATTTGCTAAATTCTTTTTTGAATGGAATTAAATACTGACACTAAATTGCATTGAGCCTTTCAATAATTATCAAAAACACTTAACGAAAATGCAAATTTCTTAGGATTAAATTATTATTATTATTATTATTATTATTATTATTATTATTATTAAGTTGCATTAAATACTGAAATTATTATTTTATAGAATTAAATACTGACATAATATTGAGAGCATTACCTCAAAAATTATTTCAAAAAATGAACTAAAAAGCATATTTTACTAATTATGTTTTTTCTTGATTAAATTAAATACTGACATTGAATTGTTTGGCATTGTTTTAAAGAAAATCCTGAATGAAAAACGAAACGAAAAATACTTCGATAAAAAGCATTTTATTAAACGTCTTTATGTACGCAAGCCTCTAAGCAGCAGCTAAAATGGCGTCCAATAATCACGTGACATAACGTTAACCAATAAAACACTGAAAACAGATAATCATTATCAGTACTCTCCCTGTAATATTTTCACTTATAATCTAGTTGAGAAAGTGACAATATGATGCAGACAGCTTTTTTTGGGTTGTTGATAAATTGTTTCATATTTTACTAAATTAATTAAAATTCACTTTCACTTGCGCTGTGTAAATATATCTTATCCTCATTTACGATATTATCTGATGAATCATTTACTTCATTCCTCCTTGGGTTTTAACACAGAGGTTCCCAAACTTGTTTCAAGGGTTAAAAGAAATAGCTAACAGTTCTGTTTGCTCAGCGTCAGATCCAAAGAACTTAATAAGTATTTAAATCCTAACGACTTTTGAAGTCAGAAAGAATAATACATGGAAATTGAAAGGAAAAAAAAACAACAACAACAAAATATTTTTATTTCAATTTGAAATATAACGCGGCGTGTCTGTCAATTCGCTACGGAGCATAGTTTGGGAACCCCTGCTTTAACCTTGCTTTTTACAGTGCTACTATAAAAAATAAAAGATAAATAAAAAAATCAATAAAAAAAAAGAATCTATATTTATCACTTCATAAATACTGTGGGTGGCATTCCCAATGTCACATTAGCTGCCCGATGCTTCCCCACAGTGCAACAAGCTCTCCGCTCTTAGACTGTTTTAAGGAAAGCAACGCAGGAAATCACTACTTCGCAATATAACATTGGGAATGCCACCCACAGTGCAACATCTGAAATACGTGTGTAAATACTGCAATAATACAGCTAGTTAAATTACCCGTAATTCAGGTTAGGAGATACTCCCTCCGTCCGAAAATATGGTATACATTTTAAAATTATTTCTGTTTTAAAATGTATACCACATTTTCGGACAAGGGGAGTATAATATAAGAACCACCCATACCTCTGTTAGTTTTTCTGGCCAAACTGGCGTAATTTTCTTGCTGCTGTTGTTGTTCTAATGCTTCGACCGATGCTTGGATCGCATTTCGACTCCACGTATTCCCATTATTTGTGGGTTCCGAGAAAACTGTCAAAAATAAAAAATTAAAAAAAAAAACTATATTCATTTTTCTGTTGAAACAAATAATTATTAAGTCACAAAATAAAAACTAAAATTAATTTTTAAATAAAGAATGCATAGTGTGTTCCAACTCTCGAATACTTGCACGGTTTATCCTAACTTCTTATCTATTGTCTGGATAAATACCAAAAGCAATAGGCGTGTTCCTTTTAGTAATCTAAGCCTAGCTCTGAAATTTCAGCCTCATGTGATATATAGCATTTGAGTTATCATGCATATTAAGAGTTTGCAAATATTAGATTCAATCTGTAATATAATGTAATACAATTCTACATCTGCTCTTCCCAAAAACAATAGCCAATAACAATTACAGGACTCCATTTTGCTGTCCCTTTATACAATGATATTCAAACATACGAATCCACTGTTTCATTCAGCCCTGCCTCACGTTGTACATAAATTTATAAGTATAAATACTAGAATAAGGAGAAAGAGAGTTTAAGTAATATAATAATGAATATATAACCTTCAAATAGATAATAAAAAAAAAAAGATGTATTTATTCGTTCCATAAAGAAATTCCTTACCTGATGGTGTTCCTGTACTTTCATTTCGTCTTCGTATATACAAACAAACAAACAAAGCTATAATTGTAGCTATAATTAACAGAGCTACAGCTGGAATGAAAATGTAAGGATCCAAATAAAATATATATACAGGCTCCACTTCTTCAAAGAGTTCCGGTGCAATAGTCCCTAAAGAAATAAACGAAAATAAAATTCAGTTACATATTATACATAAAACGCTGTTTTTAACAAATAGCAAACGTCCTTTTGCAATTTCGATTTAATCTCGACAATTTCAGTGCCATTTATAAATTTTCATTCAGTAAATAAAACGTTTACTATATTTTAACGGTTTATTTCATATAAGCGGTAATTGATCAAAAATTATCAATCTTCCGGAGTGACATTGGTTTGTTTACACCCGAAGTGCATTTACATCTATTAGCCTATTGAGATTATTTGACATATAATTTATTTCCCAGAATCGAATAACAAATAAAAAATATAGGACACATTTAACAAAAAACAAAAAAATTACTAGATGCCAAGAAGTCTTCAGCTTGAAAACTGCCAACAAAGAGCTCTTTGTTTGGTAGTTTTCAGCTGAATATGATCTTGCAGTTTATCGCAGATCGAAACGTCCTTGTTTATAGTAACATGTTATTTTTGTCTTTTTTGTTATTTTTTTTAAATGTGTGCTATATTTTTTTTTTATTATTTTGTTATTCGATTTTTTGATAACTATTCATCCCATATGTTAAAGTTGAATTCATAATTTTTAATTCTAATTTCCGAAATAATTCTTTCTGAACAGCACTGTTTTTTGGAATCTATCTGAATTTATAATTTCATTCTGTGAGCACGGCTGATCCAAGTCACTTTCAAATTTATGTTTTATTTGCAACTAGATTAGCAAATCGTTTAATACAAACTAATGAAATTTCAGCAGTGACTTTCAGTTCAGCACAAATGAATGCATGTTGTAGTTTTCAAATGCTATTGACATAACAAATAAATATTGTAGAGTTGGTTCGCGGCAGATGGTAGAACACGGTGAGACAATCAACATTAACTACAAATTATACATGAGTCTAAACATCAATGGGCGAATCGATGCTCCGAAAATAAGTTAAGGATTCGAATTAAAATTTCACAGGTTAAATATTTCGAGAAAGTTAGTAAATCATTAAAACTATCGATTTATATTTCTGGAACTTCGCTTTAGACTCCAACTGCCTAAAGGATAACTGATATCTAGAATTGCAACTACATTTCACAACTTTTGTTAGTGCTGGCAGTTTTGTATTTATCATTCGCTCGTTCAAACTTTGAAGAACAAATCAAGCAATCTTTGTAGTTGCGCAACCTTTGAAAGAGGCATTTATTCAAAATTGCACCTCAAAACTACAATGAAAAAAACCATAAAATAAGATGATGAGAAGAACAACCACCATTTTGAAGTTTTACTTTACTAAATTGTAAAACCATTGTTTTCCATTCTCATTATGCTGAGAACTTCAATTCAATTCAATGAAAATAATGATCGCCTTTCCGTGAAATCAGCGTCGTAGACATTTAAGTCAGTATTTCGTGCTGTGTTGTCTTGTTTTGGCCTCTGAAGCCATGTTTAAAAGTACATTTCAGTTTTGCTATTTTATACTTTGGCAACTTTGTACATACTGAGCATTTTCCAGTAAATTAACATTGATTTCAAGAAAGAATAAAAAAGGGGTTTGGCAATTAGTAATGAATTAATCATTCAGTTATCTCTCAATGACATCTTGAAAAATGACTATAAAACAACGTGATGTATTGTGTACAATTGATTATTGTATACTTAATATTGTAAATTCAAATACCAAATATTGGTAATTTATTTCATTACCAATTTCATTTATTGTTAAGTGAAATTAATTAACATTTGTCTTATTCATATTTTGAATAATTACTGTTATTAGACTTCCAAGTATGATTAACATTAATGGTCTAGGATGATGTACAATCAATGTGAAATATACCAAGATTTTTATAATATCACGGATTTTTTTCCAAGGTATTTTCAAAGCTCCTCCTGAAAAAGATGTTCGGATTTCTTGATCAGGATTTAGAGCGGAAAATCACCCGACATTAACTTCATCTCGGACGTCGAGAATCGTTGAAGCCTTTCCCTCCAACATTGCAAAGATCTGCATTTTTTGAAGGTGAGGGTCCCTTTGTAACAAGATTGAAATAGAAATGATACTGTGTGCATGAATGAACGACAGAGTCGTTTTAATTCCTCAATAATTCTGTGATTGTTATAAACTTGATTATCAATGAATTTTTGTCATAAACATACATTTCGAATTGCAAAAGTAAAATAGAAATAACTTCTCTGATATTCATATTCCTGTAGACAAAAGAAAGGCAAATAGCCTTTAGAGGGACCCTATTCTTATACAGCATTGTCACGCTTGAGATGTAGCATCCTTGGCAGGAGCATTTCTTAATTTCATGTTTTCTAGCTTTGACCATTTTTCCAATGTTTCAGGTTTGATTTCTGGACAAAATATCATGTTAAAAGGAATATTTAACATAATGGTTATAGCCCGGAGCTATCTCATATATATATATATATATATATATATATATATATATAGCTAACGCAAATGTGCAAGAAACAAACCGGTTTTCAAAGATTAACATTTAACACATACAATTAAAAAAATTTGCAAATTAAAAACTGACGTTTCGGCACCTTTAATCAAAGTGGCTTTGGTCACTTTGACGAAGGCACCTCAGTTCATGGTGCCGGAAACATAATTTTTTAATATGTTAACTTTTTAACTGTATGTTGAATTTTAAGTTGCTGTATATGGAATTTTTTTTTATAGAATTTATCAGTAGCCTAAGTAGTACATTATTCTTATAAATGGAATCTAATCTTATAAATGGAATCAAATCGGTAGTAATTTAATTTTGTTGAAAGTTTATGAAAACACAGTCAGTCAATCGTCGTACTACGTGGATAATTCGGTCCGAAGATGAAAAGCCGTATAAAACGAATGATACCTAAGTGGTATCGAAACAGCTTCTGCGTAAGGAAAAAAATCTTGTAAAAAACGGAACTTTATCCAAACTGAGTATTTGAATATACTAAGTTCAAATTGGTGATTGCTAGAGGGAGGGGCCCCTTACAAGTGAGGCAACCTCGCCTTACGAAAACTCGTAAATAAGAGAACTTGCTGTAAGTTGAAAACTCATCGTTCATAATAAAACACCGTCATTTGATTAAACTCTAACGGTAATAAATACAAATATCAAATAGAATTTGACAAATGATATTTTACCTCCGTTAATAGTGTGCGTAGCAAATTGGTATTCAGAGACTAAAGCGCCGCCACTTGTGTGACTCGTAATACGTAGAATATACCACGTGGCCGAGGCCAGATTAGGAATCACCATCTTCTTCTGTGTTGGTTTAATGTTGGTTGACGCTACTGTCCAGTCTTTTGACGTTTGCTGTTTGTATTCCACACCAAAATATAAAATGGGACAACCGCTCGTTGGCCACGAGTCAAGATTCACTGTTATAAACGTGGTTCCCTCTCGAATCAGTTGTTCTTTAGAAGGGGCAGAAATTTCTAGAAAAAAAAAATAGATAGTTTAAAGTTAACAAAAAAGTTCCACTAATCTTACAAAAACTATCAAAAAAATTTCCAATTCTAATGTCCTTTTAATAAACATAAAAAACAAAGCTAAATAAAGAACGTAAATAAAATTAAACGGAATATATTCGAAAATATTAAGACTGTTATAAGGCTAAAAGAGAATTTATTTTATTTATTTAATGAGTCTATTTTGCTACGAAGTGATATTCGACAGATCCCTAAGTCTGAGTGTTTGTATATATTGTCTCCTCAATTACTTTTGAACCGTTGAATGGATTTTCTTGAAACTTAGTATGGGTATTTAAGAAATAGAAACAAACTAGCTTTAATATTTGAAATCTTTCCCAAATGGGTCCTTGTTCAAAAATTAACAGCGAGAAGGTGAAAAATTTCCATAGAAAGTTAATCAGATTTCAAAAAACTTCGGTAAATAATGAGGATTTAATTTCTTTTTTTTTCATCTAATTACAATTTTCACAGTTTATATTCATTAGATATTAAAATTTGAATATTAAAGTTTGTAGCAAATATAAATTTAGGTGTATCGTTTTTGTCTTTTTCATTACTTTAAATAAAATCAAATACGTAAAAAAGAAAATGAAATTTTAAGAAATACCATTTGAATAGTAGGCTTTAAGTTCTTTAGAATCAATTAGGAATAGAGTCAGAGATTAGTAATAGATTTACAAATGAGTTATATTGAGCTCTCACAACTGATGATGCACCTCGAAACAGGTGCGTCCTGAGATGCTTAAAAGATCTTTAAATCCTGAAGCGTAGAAGATTTCTTTATTTACCTAATTTCCTAATAAATAAAGTAACAAGAGAAAGTGGAATTTTGTAAGCCAGATCTTCAGTACATTCTTGAATATATAAATAGCATTCCTTATTTCAGACTTTCTCATAATCTTAACAGAAGTAAAACTTCTAAAGACTGCCACTAGATGGCAGCCATGTTTCTTGGTCTGGGGCCAATTCTCAGGATTTGAATCCAGAATTGTTTTAGATCTTTATCACTTAAAATTGAAAACAGCGACTTCACAACGAAAGAAACTAACATTAACAGAACGTCGTTGAGTTTCTCAAAGTAGAGAGAAAACAGAATATACTCAGAATGGAAGAAAACAAGAAGTCCCTCAAAGAACTGGAAAGCTAATTTCTTTTTTTTAAAACAATGAAAATAATACTAATGACAAGTCTCTGATTATTTTTAATTTATAATATCTCCTGAATAGAAACAGTGGAAATTTTTCATTTTCTGAAAAACTGTTGAAATCCTATTATTTTTAATTATATTAAAGAAAGAGCAAATATTAAAGAGGATTAAAAGTCGGATTAATAGCCACTGTTCAAGACCTCCATAGAAATGCAATGTTTCGGTTCTAATGCATTTATGAGGGAATTTTTATTCCTTTCATTTCTCCTCAAAGACAAATTCTGGAAAAAAATTTAAAACTTTATAAAAATAGATCGTCTCTTGTCCTAAGTTACATCCAGCGGTTCACAAGTTATTAGTGAGAGACACAAACACTACCTTGATGATCCTCACTTTCCTAAGAAAAAATAGAACAAAAATAAAGGATATTCGAAGGTGAATGATAAAAAAGTTCAATATAAATATCCTGATATCAACACAAGTCCACTAATAATTCTTTCTTTAATTTACTTCAATTTATCTACCTTGTTGGTATTTAATTACCTTGTTGGTAATTACACAGTATAAAAATATCATTTACGCTTGGAGTATGAAGCCCAACGTCCTTTTTTCAGACTGTAGTTTCAGCATATCGAATTCTGATAAAATATCTGAGATTTAAAGATTGAGTCTTCAATAATAGTAGAAGGCAATGGAAAATATTTTACATTAGTGGTAATATTTACACTATTTTTTTAAATCCCAATCATAAAATGTTCATTAAATGTTTCATTTAATGTTCCTGTGGAGTTTTAAGTATATAATTTAGCATTTATAGTCAACAGTAATTAATAAAAAATTCGCAAATTTCGGAAACGCAATATCAAAAACAAAAACAAAAAATACATTCAAATATTCAATAATATATCTAGTACTCCAACGATTAGATCAGCATTTCGAAAGGCAATATATAAAAGTCTATTCACAGCTTTTATTAAAAAAATAAAAAAAAAAAACTACATGTTTTCATGAAACTTCTTTTAGTCAGATTTTCTACCAATTCTATGACTTTTTTATCTTTTTAATTTCTTAATTCCACTCTTATTTTTGGTGTCTTTCAATAGGAAAATGCCCTTTTTACAAAGTTTTCATCAACTTCAAAGGTTTCTAATATCTTTTAAATTTAAATGTTAATTTTAATTCCTCTTTTAAATTCTTGAGGCCCAGTGGTTGCTAGGCATTAGACTGAGGGCTAGAGGATCCGTATTCAATCCCAGGCGGAGGTCGGGATTTTTTCTGAGGTTGATTCTCCTCCTAGAGTGACCTTCTCTGAAATGGTTTCTTTCCTAAGGGTAAAGTTGGGCGAACGTCGAACTAATCATTCAATCTCAACTATAGTTCCGATTGTCTTTGAAATATCAAAGTCTATACCTTCAGCATCTCATCAGTCCAGAAGACTCGTATGGAAACACCTTTGAACTCTCTGTGGAATTACATTAGCCATTTCGCAAAAAACATATGTGTTTATGAAAAGCATCAAACTCTTATCCTCATTAGAGCGTAGAAGGTTAAGCTTCTGCGATCATCAGCCAAACAGGACGAAGTTGAGATCATCCAATCCGACGCAAGCCTGATTTTTTAACTCCCAGATAAGAAGCCCAATGTATATTTTACAGAATTTTGGGTGAACTCTGGCATCTCTGCAGGCGCAATCATCAGGGAAAAATTCTCGGCCTAAGGTGGTGATTGAACTAACGAGCCTCAATTTAGTACAATTCGATACTTCTAATCAATAAATAATTAATAGAAACTAGTAAAATGAAAGTTTGATTCATTTAGATAAATTTTCTAGAAAATATTATACTTGGAAGGATACTATAAATTGATAAATATTTTATTAAAATATTTATTTTAATGAATATTTGTATTTTTTTTTCGTTAAATACAAATCATGTTAAGAAATACTAATCTCAATTGAAAGGCAATGCACATGTATTTCCCTTTGGAATTCATTGCCATATAAGGGAAATTTCTTTAATGTTACTTGATCTTGCATTAAAAGGAAAAAAATACAATAAAAAGTTATTAAATAGGAAATAAATATTAGTTACCTGCTCCTTCTGTCGCGACGGTTATAACATCACACGGTGCTCCTGTACCAATAGTGTTAAATGCTTCCATGTAAATCTGGTAAGTGGTACCACATCCTAGCCCATCTAGGCTATAAGATTCCAAATCTGGCCGAAGTTCCTTCGCTTCCCATGATCCACTATCTCTTTTGTAATGTAAAATATACCCTTCAAAAGTAATGAAATAATCATGAAACCTCATCAGATGAAAAGTAAGTGTTAGATAGTACTTAAATAATGTAAATAATATTGAAAAGAATTTACTAATATTGTATACTTTATATTTAGAATATCTTCTTAAGCCAGATAAATAAATGAACGAAAAGTAAAGAGTGTAAAAAAAGAATGTGATATTATAAGCAGAATAATAGTATAATGTTATTAATTTATTTATTCACACTTTATAGTCCAGCAAGAGGAAATGCATGAATAAAAAGCCCTCGGTCAGCCGGTTCTGATTATTTATATAATATACGCTCAATAACCTTATATATATATATATATATATATATATATATATATATATATATATAAAGATTAATTAAGATTAATTCATATAGTTTTCTTAAGAAAATATTCCACATATGTAAACAAATATTTAAAAAATTTAAAAATTAAAACTGAAACAATATATATTCAACAAAATTACTGCTTATTATACAATATGTGATCAATTATACATTTAAAAAAAATCTCAATATTCACTTTAAATGAGAAATATAATAAAATAAATGGTGAAATACACTGAATTACAGAAGATTTATGAAAAATACAATTTTTTTTTCTTAAAAAACTTGGATAAATAAAACTACGTTTTGCAACAGTTAAAGACTGCAATTATTTTAGTTTTAATTAAGAGTAAGTATTAGGTAAACAGAAAAGCTATAATAACAAATTGTAATTATAATTCTTATATACGTATTTGTAAAATCCACAGGTCGTTATACTCTCGACTTGATATCTGGTAAAATGGACAAATACCGGATGGTCCGGTTTTAAGTTTTTACAAAAGAACCGATTTTTCATCCTATCCACTGGTGTAACTGGGTTTCTTGGAGCTCAGGGAAGTGATTGAAAGGCTATCTAAAGACCAAGCGGAAATTACCTTCCACCCAGACGAGAAAAAAGCGACAACAGCGAGACCTATTTGTCCACCACTTCACACGGTGTCGGTTTTCAGATCGCTACTAATCGCGTCATTTTATTAATTCATCTCTACAGCTCTTGATATGATAGTTTAACAACACGTTCCTCAAGAACGTGAAGAACGTGAAGTCTACTTTCTTTGAACCGCTGTTGTTTTATTTTTATTTTATTTTTAAAATCGTGAAAAAAAAAGTCATTAATTCTTTTTATTTAAAAAAAACTATCGTCAATACAAACAGTACAAATTTTCCATTTTCTGGAAAAAAAAAACCCTAGTTAAATCTCTAATAATTACTGAAGTTGTATGAATGCAACTAATTCGAATCATATTTTCATGATTCTAAAAACGTAAAATTGTTTTGCTAAAGCATCGACAGAAATTCCATTCTTTTGTTTCGATAGGAATTTTTGTTTCTTTCACTTGCTAATTTCTCGACAAGGAACAACACGGAAAAAATTTAAATACAAAAGTTACATCGTCTCCTGTCTGTAATTTTAAGAAGGATCTACTCGGACGTGGAAAAGTAATTGAGGGGCAAGGCCTACACACTGACTTGACGCACAAAAGACCAGTCTCTTCACGTGATCACAACTGAAAATCGCATACAACAAAGTCAGTAGATTAGGAGAAGCACTTGCGCAGGCGCAGTGAATTTATGGAAAACTCTTCTGCAAACTATACTAAACCGATTTTGTTATCTCTGAGCAATCAAATTCAAAAATTTAAATCCGATTTACTGATGCTATACATGAAACTTGATTATGGTTTCACATATACGAAGAGATCACAACTTAAAGTTTACCTCAAAAATTTAACAAACAATGAGTTCCTTACAGAACTTGAAACCTTCTTAAAATCTTGTCTTTACTTTTTTTTAAGTCAAGAAAACAAACCAAACATTATGTCGTTGTTATTATTATTATTATTTTAATTTACACTAAGCGCATACAGCAAAGACTTTTTTCACTTTATGAAACATAGTTAAATCCGCTTTACTTACTTAAACAGTCTGAATCCAATTTATTTAAATCATTTTATAGCTCGCGCAGGCATTACTAAGCCTTCAGTTTGTCCTTCGCACAGGATACACTGAGGGTACACTGATAATACGTTTCATCCCGATCTAAAGTGGATTCTCAACTTGTAAGGAAGTCGTGCTGTTGGGGCTTGCTGCATCCCAAATGCTGCCGACGACAGTCACAACATTGCTGTCGTCAGCGCCTTTAAGCACCTCTCCTCGTTGCCGTTCGAGACCTTGCTCGCTCCGCTATCGAGTCGATAGCAACGCCTAGGAAACCCACGATCTGTCCCGATTGTCTGTCCTGTGTCGCTAGTGAGAACGCCGGAACATGCCGGAACATGCAGCTCGAGAAAATTATCCGAGAAAAGCTTGCCAAGTACTTGTGAGAATCATTCGGAACAAGGCTATGGAATGTGTGACTGTGAGATTACTAAGCGGATTATTATCCTTTATGTAAGACCCCTTCAGAAATCTACGTTTTATGGTCCTAATGTTTTTCAATGAAAATTGGTGTGGCCTTCTCGCGCTAGTTGGTCAACAAGACCCACATGGAATAAAATTTAAATAAAACAATTAAGATGACTTATTGTCCTTAAATGTTCATGCCAAGGTTCAAGCAAATTAATCTAGCGCTTTAAAAGTTATTAGGGCAGTCTTACACATACACACAAGACCGACTACTTTGATGAAGCTCATTTTCCTTAGAATATAGGCTAAAAATCAAAGATATTTTCAACAGCTAATAAACCACAGCAATTTAAGTAGAAAAGATTTGTTTATTTCCAAAAATAATCAAATAATCTTTAATGAAAGCTAAATTGACTGCAATTCATTACGTTGCTCTTGTGTTGAGTGAATCAGCAAAACAGAAGAAATCCCCGGGTTCATTAAAATAAATTAGTATTCCAGCCTCACGTAATTCTGCTTTTAATTATTCTCCAATCAATAATTAGTTAAACATTTTTCACAATTTATTAGTTTACTATTCTTTTTCTCTACGTAACTGAAAGTCCACTGGTCTTTAATTAAACGGATTCTTGGAATATTTGCTTCCGAGTTCTCATTAGGGCTTCCGTAGTTTCCATTCATTCCAATTTCACTCAGAAATTCCACCTACAATAAGAATATTTACGAGATCTCCACGGACACCAGGTCGAAGAATTTTTCCATATCATTTGCGTCATATTAAAGAACAGAGATGAAATTCTACAACGAAATTAACAAGAATTTAATATAAAATTTAGGTTTATTAATAATGAAATGCAAAACTTTTTTCTCTCTAATTTGAGTTACGGCGCTATGAAAAATCCTGAAAATTGAAGAAATGCATAAACTTACTTCTCTTGAGACTCTCTTAATTGTTATGAAAATATTTAGACACTTAAAGTGGTGCGCCTCCATTTCTTGACAAGTAAGTTTATTGGTAGCATCTTATTGTAAAAGAACGCTGTATTTTCCAATAGTAAATGGAATGTTTGATTTAAATGTTTAAGAAATGTAGGCGCACCACTTTAATGTCTAAATATTTGATTTCTTTAAATTAAAATATTCTCCTTTAAAAATATTCATGTTTTATCAAAATTCTCGCCATTCTTATTTATTTTCCATTTTAATGTTGATATGCAGTTAAATTCTTTTATTATTAAGAGAATTAAGTCTGTGTTGTTTTCTTTTGTGAAGAATTTCTGAATGTGAACTGAAACTAATGTGTTGATAAACCATGGGTGCAGTTGCTAACTACAGAGTGTAATGATAATTATCGAAATCTCACTACCTGTGATACCGAATTACAATGCGTCATTATTAAATTCAAAGCTAAGTTAGTTTCCTATAATAAAAGCTTAAAAGTTTGTGTGCGTTCCCAGAAATGGGAATCAAGCCACATTGTCAATCTTTCGTCTTAAAACGAGTCTAACGGACATTAATCGATGATTAATGATTACTTTATAATTTTTAGTTTTATAATTTAAAATTTGCTGAAATACTTCAAATTTGGACGGACTATATGTTGTGTGAAATAAGACCTTTAAATGTTCTAGGTCTAGATATCATGTTTCAGCCTAAATTCATGGTCCCCTACTACCAGTTTTAATATTAGATTCTCCTCTCACCTGACGGTCCCTGACACCTTATAATCCTTATCAATGTATATTCCTAATATTACTTTCATCTGTAAACCTTTAGAGTGAAAATGAGAAAGCCATATCTAACTAATACATTTCGTATCTGGGCCCTGAATTTGATACGGGAGGCCTGGCTTAATTGGTAATCGTATTTCATGCAAGATGATTGCACGTGGAATTATTTTTTGTACATGACTACATTTTGGCTTAAGTAGTCAAGTAATTCCATTGCATCCTGTGAAAGACTTGACTTCTACAATGTTCTTGTTATTTATGAATTGTAAGACTCTGGTTTGGTTAATACTTTAGCTTCGATATTCGATGCAGCTTCTAAATGGTTGCCAATGTCTGTGAAGAGATTTGAATGCTTTCTGAAAAGCTGCAGGAGAAAGTTGTAGGGGTTCTTATAGTCAAGCCTAATTCTGCATGTTTGATGTTCCCGGGGTAGCCACCACATACGCAGTCTCGTTACTATAATTTTAGTAACGGTCCCCTGAGTACTAAGTTATGGAGGATCCTGTATTGCCACAGAATCAGATTAATCAAAAGTACAGTCTCACCTGGGTGTCCTCCATTTCCTGGGCCCAATACTACGGTATTCGCGACAATCCTCCTAAATATATCATCTGCGCTGGGTATAAAACATAAAATACAGTATCTTAAATATTACTGTTTTATTACGTTATAATCGTACGCTTTAAATCTCAGCCATGAAATCTACATCATTTAATAAATTTGTTCTGACTTTCTTCAGAAAACAGAAGATAATCTGACAGTTTTTTGCTCAAACCGTTCTCGATGTAATTATCTTAGCTGCAGAATTCTAATGAGAATGAAACAACATTACTAGTAAGGCAGCTGCAGTTAATTCACCAGATTAAAGTATAAGGGATCATATATAACACTATCCGGTTAATTATTCCGACAATATCCCTAGTGATAAATCAGAAAACTGCTTTAAAGAATTTGTTTACTAAAATACTTAAAAATGTGAAAAAAAACAAAAAAAAACAAAAAAAACACTGAAGTTTTCTGATGGTACAGAAAATTAGAATTCAATTGATTAAAATCTTAGAGCGATGTAACATATTCATATCGCCTCTTAACCTAATTTTGTGTGCATCAACATTCATCGGTCGCTAAATCGCTGTTGAATCATCAACATTTTGCAGCCCAATTTTCTTTTGCTAAATTATTCCACAATTAGAGAACTCCCATCAGTCCCTCATTGTTCAACGTTAAAGTAGCTTAAATCGACTCGTGTGATTTTGACAATGAATTAGAAACTCCGAAAATAATGGTAGATAAGGCTAATTTCTTTGAAGATTCTTGCTTTGAAAACTCTTTGTCTTCTGAGGATAAATTCGACCGAAGTGTTTTTTTTCCTTCTTCTCCAAGGAAGCTGCCATTTTGAGAAGTACTCGCGCATGCGAAAAGTAATTCCGGAAATGACGTTAGTTGTTTTAACAAATCGCAGCCAGTACTAGAAAGAAGATAAGCTATCAATAACTCATCAGTAAAGTTTTCTCTAATTGTGCTTAGCAACTTTTATTTGAACCTCAATTACGAATAGCGGCTCATCAACAGACAACCGCTTTGGCAGAGCATTGAGGAACGCCGCTCTTGCTATTTTGATTTTGTTTGTTTTTAAAATGTTTACATTACAATGGTCTTTGATACGAAAAGTAATAAATGTAAATTGAATGTTTCAAAATTTGCTGTACCTCTGCAAAACACATCAATGCAGATATGTTTTTTTTTATACAGGGTGATTCACGAAGATATGAAAAAACTTCGGGAGCTCATTCTACATGTAAAAGTAAAGAAAAAAAGTTATATAAACATAGGTCCGGAAATGCTTTGGTATCGAGTTACGGCTAGCGAAAGATTTCGCCCATAATTTAGGACCCTGGGTGAAATGAAGACTTGCTGGAAGTCTGGGAAGGTAAATTAAGAGCGAAATCAGTGGTTTCGTTATGTTGTTGACCTGAAAAATCGAATGAAACATGTCGCAGAACTGTATCTCCCAGTGGTTTGAAGCTTATCCCACGTGGAACCTACACAAAAGTTGGCAACAAAATAACAGCTGTTCAACAATAATGTGAATTGCATTGTTTTGATTTATTGTGAGAGCTAACAACTGAGGTGTAGTCCATGTGCGTATTGTTGTACTACATTATGGGGAAATCTTTTGCTAGCCGTAACTCGATACCGAAGCATTTCCTGACCTATGTTTATATAACTTTTTTTCTTTACTTTTACATGTAGAATGAGCTCCCGAAGTTTCTGCATATCTTCGTGAATCACGCTGTATGTAACACTTTTTCGTAACTTTTTTGTCTTGTTTTTCTTAAATAACTTCCTGTAGATATGATATTTATTAAATGTAAAGTACATTTCTCTATTCTGATTTTTTGAATTATGTTTCTTCTAATAAGTGTTAACGCACTGTTCATTTACAATAGAGTAACCAATATCATCTAGACAATTAGTTCCCAAAAGGCATGCGTGAGAGAATGGCAGGTAGAGTCAAACAAAATGAAGGGTTCATTAAATTCACATGTATGAGCATATTAAAATTTTGTAGAAAGAGAATGGCGGATCAGTTTTATAATAATTAATGTATTAAGCAATTTTTTAAGGTATTAGTGTTTTTGTAGATATTTCTTATCAATAAATATAATCGGTGTAGTGAGAACAAATTTTCATGCCGAAATTGCTGCCCAGAGACAAAAGTTTGGGAACCACTGATCGTTTTCTTTCTTCCTCCAACTAACCTCTAACACTAACCTCTTTTTCCAACTTAATTTCTGTATGAGTTACTGAGCAAAAATTAAAGCTATAATATTTATTGATTTTTATCGTTTATATTTGATAGCAACTAAGTATTGTACACAAACTACTTCTAACTACAATTTACCAATTGAAATGATTCTTACCTCGAATGGGATCGCCTCCGTTTGGTCCTGGCTTCCATTGGAGCTGAATCGAGGTTCGAGATTTCGATGTAACGTCCAATGAGGGAGCAGCAGGAGGCACTGCAAGACAGTTAAAACATTACAAAAACATACTAGGAAAATTCAAACGGTCTTTATTAATAAGCAACTTAACATTCCTCAATATACTAATTATCAAAATAGTGTTAATTCTTCTTCTAAAATAAATTTATTTATTTAAACTTAAATAAATAATATTGAAATTGGCAGATCAAAGAAAAGGACATATTTTGAATAATATTATAAAAATATTGGCTTATGAAAAAAGACAAAAAAGGAAGAACAACATGGAAAGCTTATTGATTAGTAGGGCAAGGCATTTAATGACCTGTAATTTGCTAATAAATGACAAATCAACAATGCATTTATGACCTAAAATTAGTAAAAAAATGACAGAACGTTTTTTTTTACCTTTTTTAACTTTGACAATCAAAAAAAAAAAAAATAAATAAATTATGAAATACTTAATATAAAACCAGATTTAGTTGGAACTCTTTTGCGAGCAGCGGATGCACATTTTGAAAGCAAAAACAGATCTACTTGTTTCCTGGATAAATTTGTTGGCTTCAATGAGGACAAGCAAAACAAGTAAAAATACTGAATAATAAAGTATAATAAAAATGCCATTGCCTTCCAAAAAACTACTAAAAATGCTCAAAATGATCTAAAATTTGCCAAAAAATTACCTATCCCTAAAAAATGCCGAAAAATGTAAAAAAATGCCCTAACGCAGCGGTTCCCAACCTTTTTCAGGTGGTGACCCACCTTTCCTTATCGGAATACCTCCACATATATAAGAATAGAAGAATATAGAACAAAGCCATCGTATTTGTATCGTATCCCTTTTTTATATATGATCGATTTTCGATTTTTCTGATCTTTTCTGATGGTTTATTCGATGGTTTCTGATAGTTTTAGGATCAAGTCGCGACCCACCTGCAACCCTTCCGCGACCCACCAGTTGGGAAACGCTGCCCTAACGAAGTACCTTTATTTAACCAATTACACATTTTCATATATGCGAGCCATGTTTAAACCTTCATAGAAAAAAGATGCAAAATCATCAAATGCCTTGCCCTATTGATTAGAAATACTAAAACATTAAACTTCAAATAGATACGAAGGAGTAGAAATGGTTGAAAGAATAGTAGTACTAGCTAATAGAATAACTAAAGATTGTTTACGTTTCTTAATCAGCAAAACTCAATGATTTAATTTACTAATTGAAATATATCGTGATTGATTAATTATATTTTAGGTATTTTATTTTTATTTTTTAATAAAATTATGTATAATATTAACAGCCTACAAATCTTCAATACCTTTATTGTAACGTGATATCTATTGTATCCTAGGATAACATGCTTAATTATGTACATTTTATTTATTGTTTTATTATTTTATTGTTAGTCTTTGAGTTTGAAAAAGGAACTCGGAATCGTTTCGAGAATTTGCGATTTATATTATTTATTTAAGTTTAAATAACTAATTTATTTAAGAAGAAAAATTATGTTTTATTCAATACAATGAAGAGGACTGAATTAACGAGAAGGTATGGAAGTGTTCAAGTTAGTTTATAGCAATTACACAAGTCAAAATAAAGTAAAAAAAAAAATAAAATAAACAATTTAAAATCCAACTCCTTAAAGAATTTTTCGTTGTAAATCAATTATAACTTTCAATTTCAAAATTTGAAAACTTTTTTTTTTATAATCATTCATGAATACGGTGTAGTAGTAGTATCAAATTAAAAAATGGGACCAAACACACTAAATAAATAGAAATATATTTACAAAATTCATGTTCGTGACATGTACATGTTGCGAGGTATCTTACACAAACTTTATCTTAAGTATAAAGAAAAATAGGCACAATTTCAAATTCTCTGCAAGAATTATTGTTACTGCAAGAACTAATTCTGCTTTCAATGGAAGTTACGCTCATAAAATCAGTATGTTTCGATATCTGTGAGTCATGCCTCATAATTTTTGAACCAGTGATTGAATCTTCATGAAACGTGGCTTGAATATTTTTTTTGATAAGACACAATCTAATTTTCAGTATTTGAGAACTGATCTCTGAGGAGAATTCTACATATGAAGATGATAAAAATTCTCATAAGAAGGCATTGGAATCGAACAAAACAATTAATTCGCACTGATGACATCAAGGAATTTTTACGATTTGTTTTTCCTTAAGGTTAGTTTTCTTTGTGAATGCAGAGAGGCAAAAGAGAACCATCACCCACTTTGTCTAAGGCGTTCGTCAGCTTCATTTTGGATTCTCTCGCGCCAAATCTTACGAATAACACATTAAATGAAGTATAAGATTGTCTGAACTGGCAAAGGTCTTGTGATATTTTATTTCCCTATCACCGAACTAAGTTTCCCTGAACTGCCCTTTACGTTGAACCAACGTTAATTTCAGTAAAATAGCGCTAAGGCATCCAGAGGTCAAAACAGGCTGCAGCAAGTAAAGGTTTCAGACAATCCATGCAAAACTCAGGTTGGGAGACAATACTACTACTACTACTACTATCTACTAGCAGGGTTTCTAAGTGGTGTTACTCAATCCCACGGTTCCCATTTTACAGAAGGTTGGTTGAGCTTTAGAAACCATCTGGATCATAATATTAGCTTTCATGAAATAATTTTAACGTGCGCTTAAGTAATAATACATGATAAAAATAATGACCGTACCAAACACACACAAAATTGGTTTAAAAAGTATAGTGAGATAAAAAATTAAAAATACTTTATATAAAAAGTGGAAAGCTTCCGAACGCCTCAAAGACTTCCTTGTCAATCCATTTTTATATAATGTATTTTTTTTAATTTTTATCTTATTATACTTTTTAAACCAATATAAGCTCAATAAAATCCTAAAATTCCAACGGAAATCGAGCACCGTCTTAACATTTGATCTTCACAATCATCGAATGATATTAATTAACAAGAAGTTCCAAAGAAATTCAGAAATAGGAATCGAAATGAAGGCTCTTCGTTTTTTGTCAATTTCATGAATAAGGACAATAGACTTTTGTATATCTGATTTGCATATTTTAAGTTTCTTCCGTATGAGTCCTCACGAGAAGGAAACAAACAAATCCCATAAAAAAAGCTTTAGAATCCAAACAATTTATCAGTACCTATCTTAAACAAAGGATATTAATCACTTAATAATCCGATTAATTACTGATGTCTTAGTTGTAACCTCAGTATTTTGATTCCGATTGTTACAGTCTGCTGATTTAGTTACTTTTTATCAAAAAAAGAAAAAAAATCTTGTAATTAGTAAGTAATTAAAAAACTCTAGACTTTTTGTTTGTTCACAACTTTAAAGGAGAAAAAAAGTTTAAGGAGAATAGGCTTCAAGATCTTTCAGAAACTTCTTGCTTAAAATCTTAAGCCTATGATAACGATTATGGGCGCAATAGTCAAGTGGATAGAAGCCGGGTTTCACCTAATTTCTCCTCCAGACGATCCCAGGGTTCACCCAGCCCTCAGTAGAATGGTTATTGGGTTATAACGAATTCAATTATTTCAAGGTAGGGAAAAATAATCTAACTGGAATTTTCAGTTAGGAATTCCAAAGCAGACACATCTACAACTTATTTATCAATATTACTAAGAAAAACTATTAAAACTCTCCATTCGAATGTGGATTTGTCCCCAAAAATTCTGCAAGAAACCCTTTTTTTCTATCTGATTTTTTCTTATTGCAATTATTTTCTTAATCTTTTCTTTGATGTAGAAATTACTCATCTTCTTTTACTAATTATTCTCACCTTGAAAATTATGTTGGGTGACTTAGAGAAGTTGAAGAATTCAATTCGTAGATATGACATAAAGCATGAAATTAAGGGTATAAATTTAAATGAATATCGCTTTTAAAATGTGGTTTTTGTGGGTTTCAAATGTTCGTTTGAAAGAAGCAGCTACCAGCCACTGCGATGAAATATTTTCAAGTTCGTAGCTGCATTAGGGACGACTCTGGGTCTGCAATAATTGTTCAGCCACCATTGCAATGCCTTTAAACCGTATCAGTTGGTTACAGGTTCTTCGTCTGTGGTTCTTTGTCACTTCGTTGTGAAATAACCAACAACACGTTAAAATTTTCAACTAAATCCATAAATAAACTAACTAGTTAGCATTACACGAGTTTCTGGGTGAAAATTTAAACTTTTAGCCTACGTTCCTAAGAAAGTGAATTCATCAAATCAGTCAATCTGTGTGTTTTCGTGTTTGTTTCTAATTAATCCCTTTCTGAACCACTGGATGAATCTTCCTTGTAACTTGTCAAATATATTTAAGGATAAGACATAATCTAACTGAATATTTGAAACATTCCTCTTTTGGATCCTTCTAGAGAAATTACCACGAGAAGATTACTATACTATATATACTGGAAAAAAAGTTATCAGTTAGAAACAGTAGAATTCTCTGAGACTGTCTGGTGAATCTTACCTTGTACCAGTAGGGCGTAGTTAATGTTATCTCTTCCATATTCATTGTAAATAGTGCAGGTGTAATTTCCAGCGTCTTCACTAATTACTCGAGTAATCATCAGAGCACCATCAGACAACAGCGTCAGTCTTCCTTTGGATTCCACAGGCTTATTACTGAAAAATAAAAAAAGGAATAACATAGATTGAAATTGTGTTCAGATAAATTACTAACAGAAGGGCACCCGGTGTTGCCCGATGCACAGAAGACATAACATACATGTAAAACATTGTTTTTGCGTTTTATTTATATGCATCGATACATAGATAGATATTACTATTAGTACACGTTAACTAATAACTATTAGTACACATTAACTAATAATTATTTACACAACAACAATTAACAGTTATTTACGTCGAATGTATGAAATTACATAAAGCAAAAAACACGGAACTTTGAATAGTAACATATTCCAAGACATGTCGTCAAAAACAAAGAACATAAAAAAAAAACCAACCAAACCGTAGATGCTATTGGCGCGAGAAAAAATATAATATTATCCTTGTTTCCGAGTAGATATGATTTATATCTTTTAAAGAAACACAATTTCACCCCTACAAAACTCAACATCAAAATTAATAGAATGGTTCAAAAAGTTATAAAGTGTAATTTGTGTTAATTGAAAAGATGTTGCGAAATTATATTTTGTTTTCGGGTTTCTAAAGCGCTTTTGACTCATCAGTGCAATGCCCGTAAGGCGTTTTCTTCAGTGCTGTAATACCTAAGATAGTAAAGTGATGTTTATGTAGATAAACAATCCCTGTTACGCTTTCTACTGAATGGTGAATTGGTTAATATTTTTGTTTGTTTTAACAGAATGAATAGGTTTCCTATTTGCGCTTTATATTTAAATAGATATATAGGTAGATAGATGGATTAATCAAGAAACGACACACTTTAAAGCTTACAGGGAAAAAAAAGCTCCATTTTGATATTAAGTGGGTGTCATCCTATTTCTCGATAAAATCAATATGTTTCTCTATACATCCTCAACTCTGAAACCGATAAATGGAACTTCTTAAAACTTCGAATGCACATTTACCGACAGGAGATGACCTAATTTTTGTATTTGGATTACTTTGTTACAGGAAGTAATCGAAGTAAAAAAATTATAAAAAAAGTAATAAAAAGTAATACATCGAAGAATTTGTACGTAAAAGTGACAAAAAAAAATCTTTAAAAAAAATAAAAACTGAAATTTTGTATTGATATTTGTATTGATGTTTAACAATGAATATTAATTCACTGATATGCAAGATTAATTTAGGAACGAAATTGGAATATTCATTGATTTTCTTATTCAGTTAATTATTTTATTCATGTTTTATAAGTATAAGGTTGCCGTAATTAAAGAGCAGGTGTTCACAGTCCCTGTACGAATAAACGTATCGGATGAAATTCTACCAAACTTTGTATCAGTTACTCTGAACAAAGTACAAAATTTTGCAGGGGAAATTTGGCGCTAGAAGTGCTTGATTCGAGGTTATTGACAGAATAAGGTTTTCAACTACAAACAAATTTAGAAAATATAATGAATTTTCCATTACATGACATTTCCGACCCTTTTCTGTCCTTCTCGACTCCCCTATCACTTCGAACCTTCCCAATTGGAGAAAAATCCCGTGATCGTTACAAATTAATATTATTTTATATTTTATAATCCGAAATCCATAGATATCAAATTTCATCGAGATCGAAGACTATAAGACTTCCAACCGTTTTCTGCCACAACATAATCAATGATTGCTCTTTGAATTTGAAAACGCTTTACACTGCTGTGCAAGGAAAAAAGCGGAGCCCAGTCTTATGGAATCGGTGAAAAACTGTGCGGCATCCACAGAAACAGGTTCATTCGAGAAGATGCCTGCAACAGCAGCTAAATACTTAACTGCGTAAATAGAAACAACTCGCCCACAATACTCTCATACTCCAGAGGGCAATAGATCGAGCTGCAGAAAGATGAAATACAATCTAATCCCAAAAGATTAAAGTATTAAAAGATAGATAGGATCAATTCTGAATCTGTGACAAGAAAGAATCGAGAAGAGGAGGAAACAATTGGATGAGTAACTCATGATATTCACACGGAAAAAAATAAAATACTATAGTATCATAGATGAAATAAATATCACGTGTAACACCAAGAGGATAATCATTCTAAGTCCATGTGTCTCCTCCCAATAAGATTTTTATACAAGAGTTCTTTAACTTAGTATGAATATTGATGGACTAGATATGATCTAACTTTTTACATCTCAAAAATTTTCCAAATACCCATAGAAAAACATTATTAATAAGCAATGGATTTCCATGGATGCCTTAAATAATGAGCATTAATAAAGTTAGATAATCCCTTAATTTGCGATTAGCCTGATACAATTAAAATTAAGCTGCTATAAATTATTTTTTTAAAAAATGGAAATTTTCTACTGTTTGTATTCCGTTAATGTTGTAATTTGAAAATAAATGCAGTCTCTTTTCATTTTTATCATTTTATCAAAAAAAAAAAAAAATTGTAACTAATTCTAAGGACTATAATTATAAGAAAAAAACGCTTTTGCAAAGAGCTTCTTGTTTAAATGCTGTTCAGACTCAGAGATAACAAAGTAATGCTGTTCTTTTTTTTGTTGCAATGAGATCTTACTTTCTCCTTGTGCAGCCTCTTAGAATACTAATGACCTCCTGCTTTATCAGTGGTGGATATTCTTCTAGCCTCCTAATTATACTTCATTATTATCTCAATGTTGACAAGAACTTCTTTCAGTCAAGAGATAGTAAGAACTTGAAGCCTACTTTCTCGTGTTTCTCCTCTTCCTCTTTTTTTCTTTTAAAGTCGTAAAAATAATTCTTTTGTGTTCTTCTCTTTTTTTTTCTCTTCAATTACAACATCTGATAAAGACAGTAGGTCTGTAGGCTTCTGAAAGACGCCTTATATCCCCGGTTTGTCTGTCTGTGGACACATATCCCACAATGCTTCGCAACGGCTTCTGTTAGCTCAGTTGTAGCGGGCCTGAATGTTGAATGTTGTAGGTGGCCTGCTAGCTCAGTTGGTTAGAGCGTTGAGCTAATAACACGAAGGTCGATCCCCTTATGGGCAATTTTTATTCTTCTTTTTTTTCCCCCATCTTAAATCTTTTCACAGTTTCTTAAGTTTTTTTTTAAATCATTATTGGGAATTCAGTGTATTAACAAGGTTTGAGTTAAGAATGATGATTATTCCATATAAATAGGGATGGGTAAGATAGCATGGGTCGCAAACAGATTCGCGCGAGCATTTTCTAGACCACCCTGGCCTAGTCTATTCTAAAGTAAAGGTGACTCAGAAGCCGTTGCGAAGCACTGTGATTGGTTTACTATCTTGTTTATTTTATAAAACAGTAGATTTTTTAGTAGATTTAAATGTTAACTAACTCCATATTAATTAATTAAACTGTTTTATGTTCAGGTAAAAACTAATTTAACTTAGAGACCATAATGCACCTTTATTCAAATATATTAACAATTAAAATTAATTCAAGGCAATGTTTCAAGGTTCCATTTATTCGAACCTTCTCGTCGGGCAATTATAAAAAAAAATGGTGAAAGGAATTATTCCTCTAAAAGTGAGACTCAAGTTTTTCGGCTCCTCCCATTAGGGAGGAAGATTCCATTATAGTTTAATTAATTATGTTTAATTATCTCCTTATTACTTAAATTGCCTGAATCCAATTCAATCCTATTTTCAATTTTAATCATATTACCGCTCGCGCAGTCATTGCAGGATTACTAAGCGGATTAATACCATTTGTGATACGAAATCCCTTGTTTAATTTTAGATGATTTTCCTTAGGGATTTTTGTCGTGCAAATTTCTCGATAAGGACAAACACAGGAAAAATCTGAAATGGAATGATTGTCTTTTGTTCTGAAATGTTCATGCAAAGAATCAGAAAAGCTGTCTCCAGTGGCTCAAAATTGGTTGAGAGAGAGGACAAAGACACACTGACAGACTAAGTGATCCCCGCTTTCCTAGGAATTATGGAGAAAAAAACTAAAATACAGAGACCACGGTGTCAATTAAAACCGAATTCAAAAGATGGCTTTAGAATTGGTTATCTACTGGATATCTCCTCAAACCCCTTAAGATTCGCAAACACCAAATGCGAAACACGGCTGAAGAAACTACTGTCAGTTACTCGCTTTCATTTTGTTTACTTCACACTACGTTAACTTTTAAATTCGTTTTTTTTGTAAGAAGCGAAATTAAATCACCTGGAATTTCAAAGAAATTTTAGGGAAATGAAAAATACAATTTCTAAAAGTATATTGTTATGTTCCTAATTAAGATATCATTGGATCACCAAGTTTTGATCCAATTACATTATATAACCTTATATATACCGTATATATAACTGTTCAAAATTTGTATTAAAACTACCTTCTTCTTAACTTCTTTGATTAAATTTATTGTTGGAGAATTAATGGAAATTTTCAATTTCCTTCAACGGAACTTTTTTTTTTCATCCAATTTCCGAAGTAATTGGATGAAAAATTTGGCAAAAATCCTAAACTGCTTCTTTTTTAGGCGAACAACTCAATAAAAGCCATCAGTAAAACTTTTTGAATTTTTTTTTAAAGTAAGTTTTATTACCCAATATTAATGTTTGCAAAAATCGAATCAAATTCTTTCTAATAACTTTTGAACCACTGGAACGATCTTCTTGAAACTTGGTATGTATATTCGAGAGCTAAGAACAATCTGCCTTGTAGTAATGGTGAGGCCTGTCACGAGGCTGATATGTCTGAACCTGGGTTCGAATCCAGGAACAGGCATGGGCGTGTTTCCTTTCTTTCTTGTGTTTCTCTGCTGCTTCTTTTCTTTTTCTTCAGGTTAGAAGCCAAATCATCGCGGTTTCCTGAGGAAGGCAAACGTAAACCACCGCAGTATCTGTTCCAAAAAACTTGTCATTGCACCTGCCATGTGACACACTATAATTAAAAGGACAATTAACTTTTTAAAATCTTTTCTATATCGGTCTTTGTCGATGAAGTAGTATCTAAACAATAGATTTCTATCCTTTTGCAATTAATATTTCATTGTCTAAGACGATGGATATTAAATCCTTAAGCATCGTTTGATACGAATTAAACAATTTAAATTAAGTAATGCCGATTTCAGTTTTTTCAAAAAATGAAAAATTTTGTTTTCAGCACAAAATTTTGTATTTTCTGAAATCGGCATTACTTAACTTGTCTAAATCGTATCAAACGATGCGCAATGGGGTTTCTAATGATTTAATATTCATTGTTTAAGACAATGAAATATTAATTTAAAAAGGATAGAAATCCATTGTTTGGATTCTACTTTATCGACAGAAAGTAGTTAACAAAATATATCGGTCTATCGATAAAGACCAATGTTGCTATCTTTTGTATTCAACATTAGACAACAGTGTGTATTAAGTTGATATAATGATTAGAAATTGGAATGTAAACATAGGGATGTAGTGCTTTTGACGATGTTGAATGTAAATATAGGATTTTTTGTTTTTGTCATTTTTACACCAAAAAAGTAAAAAAGAAATTATAGGAAATAACATTTTAAGGGAAGTAGGCTTTCAGACTTCTTTATTTTAAATAAATGTATCTTAGAAGTAACACAACAACCTCCACAACAATTAACAGAGAAAGCAACACTATTTTGTAAACCCTTGAATACCAGCTCTATAAAGGAAGCTTTCTGTTCTCTGGCTATGATACTATCATTTGTTTTAGCTTACTTTCCTAGGAGTCTGTGTGTTTGTGCGTTTCTTTCCACTAACTCTGGAACCGTTGGTTGGATCTTCCTAAAACTTGGCGTATATTTTCAGGCAAGGAAAGATGTAATTGTATCTAATTTTTTTTCGTGTGGGTCGTTCGTGATGAATTACCCAAAAAAACTGCAACATATCCATACCACAGCATTGAAAGAGAAACAAGTCCAATGGACGATGGGGATGAGTTTATAATGTAGTATCAGAAGTTTTTAGCACATTTCAAAGTTTGTTTCTGAAAGCAATGCAGATAGATTAACGTGATTAACATGAAACTTAAAAATTGGAGATATCACATATTCTTTAATTTAGAGTATTATATCAACCTCTTTTGAAATGTCTTTTAAATGTTTTATGCCCGAAAGTCTCCAATAACGATGGACTAACATGAGTAATTATTTCATGCACTTTATTCATTTTTTGGAACCGATAGCTCAAGTGATAGGACTACATAGACCTGTGGTGGGTTGCTTTAATATTTTATCTCTATTTTTTTTAATTCATTTACTGAATTAATCATTACTATTTCATCATTTTTAATCATTACTGAATTTTAAAAATCGGTATAAGTGTGGTTACAGAGGAAAAATCCATTACATTTTTAATTTCTACATTTTAAGAAATTGAAGAAAAATAAGCGACAAACTTTCATCAATATATTTTTCGGTTTCCTGAAATATTCTCAAGGATATTTAACATTGAAGCAACTACAGACCAAGAATATTAAAACGAAATCGGTTTCGATTTTACAAACAAATTTTGCAGGACTCTGCTAATAACTCAGAGGAAAGAATGATCAGGAGTAGGTGTTTATATGTTTGGCTCTAGACTAAAGTGGATTTCATTAAAGTTTGTTAAAATGGATTAATCAGTGCCTCATTAATCTCTATACTAAAGAAAAACAAACTCTTGTGAACTGTTCGGGAATAAATATAAAAAATTATACATTGTTTCTTATTGTTTTTCCTTGTAAGTTTATTGTAAATTCAACTTTTTTTACGTATTCTTTTCACATATAAGTTTTTTAATTCATATTTTGAAAACTTCTATCTCTTGGACTTCCAGGGTTGAATAACTATTACGCTAATTTCCTTGTATGGCAACAGACATTGATGGTGGGATCTCATAATAAATATCAGAGAAAATGTTACCAAAATACAATATTAGATACACAATCTTACAAAGAAATCTGTAAAAAAAAGGTGCGTTGCTTTTCCAAAGCCATTCAGCGTCTTTAGATCTTATCAGTTTTCAGGTAAAAAAGAAAAAAAAAAACTTTTTTTTTTAAACTGCATCAACTCGGTCAAGTGTCATTAGCAGAAGGTAATTACGGGAACTTCCATTTAAAACGCCATTTTCATCTATTAACCATGGCTCACGTGAAGTGTTTTCAAAATAGGGTGATTTGTTCTTTGCACCCCTGCAGGTGAGTCTAAAGGTCGAAGACTGCTTAAGAATTCCAATGGAACTTTCTTTACACCCACAGCTCTGTTACGAGCTGAGCGGGCGGTTTTCAAAATTGGAGGAAAAAAAAAATAGTTTTATTAAAAAAAAGTAACAAAAAACGAATAAAATGGTGTAAGTAACACTTTTAAGTTCTGATTCTGAACAATTTTTTGTAAAAAAAAAAAAGATCTGAAAACTTAGCAACTAAGAATGTAACGAAAATTTTTTTGGAAGAACTGAAAGACCACCATCCTTAAATTGTTGTCCTTTAGCTGCATTCATTTCAATCAAATCATGTCAAATTAATGGATCACGTGAAGGATTAATGTCTATTGTTCGACATCATTGTTTCGTTTCTAATGTATTTCTAAGGGAATTTTGATCATCTCGCGCTAACTTCTCGACCAGGACCCACAAAGAAGAAATT
Organism: Thereuonema tuberculata; assembly: GCA_023159025.1. Taxonomy (NCBI): domain Eukaryota; kingdom Metazoa; phylum Arthropoda; class Chilopoda; order Scutigeromorpha; family Scutigeridae; genus Thereuonema; species Thereuonema tuberculata. The sequence goes on along the minus strand of JAFIDM010004315.1, from coordinate 9,381,229 downwards.
TCAAATGTAAAAGTTATATTGTCTGTTGTCCTTAAATACGCATCGCAATTTTCAAGATGATCCATCCAGCAGTTCAAAAGTTATTGGGGGGGGGGGACGCAAATGACAAATGAGCTTGGAAAGTAGGCTAAAAACAGTAAAGCTTTCTTGAATTACAAGGCGTACATCGTTGAAGGCTAAAAATTTAAAGATAGATGTAGGTTGTAATAAAGAAACTCGTTACTGATTTCGGTAAATGTCGAACCATAGATAAATAATGAAGGGTAAAAATATGTCAAAATACGTATTTGACAAATTCTTATCTAATTATTTGACAGATATTCATCTAGCTGAACTACAATTTTAGTTTAAAGGACGATGTATGATGTTACATGAAATTTCGCTATTTTTTTTTGGCAGTTACTTGATACATTGAGGATGAAGCATTTATGATTTTTGACACTGAACATACCATTGTATAATAGGTACGTGGACGACCTATTATTTTACTGTCACCCATCCATCCAAGATGAAATTCTGCTTACCATTGATTCTATCCACCCAAACATAAGTTTCAAAAATGAAAATGAAGGCGAAATTCATAACACAACTGCATTTCTTGAAGTACAGATACAACGCACAAACAACCAGTTTCGCACCCGTCTACCGTAAACCCTCATCACAACCCGTCACTCTCCATTTTCTTTCTTTCTGTCCGATGCCATTCAAAATAAACAACATAAGAATGGCCGGCAATCGAGCCTTCAACCTTTCGAGTAATTTTTCCGCTTTTACCAATGAAATCCATAAGATCAGGTCAATATTCATTCTCAACAAATACTCCCAAGCATGTATGGATAGATAAATAGCCAGCATCACGCGCTCTGATTACCCCAATGACAAAATAACTCCAAAAGCAAGTACATATCCATCCCCTTTCACCCAGTCTTTTTCAAACGCTCAACAAGTGCTCCAATCCCTTAATTATGCTCTCACATCCTCCAATAGTAATACCATCTCAAAACTATGTAATTCCTTAGATCAACAAAAAAACAAGATAAAGGATCACCTAAGCCAAAAAGGCGTAGTTTATTCTATCCCTTGTACAAACAGTAAAATATGCATTTATATTGGAGAAACGAGACAAGGACTCTTGAGCCGCATATATCAGCACCAATATGCTATAAAACACAATGACAGCAACTATAACACAGTTACGCACTCGCGCATACAAGGACACAACATTGATTTCTTCCAAACCTCTATAATTTGCAAAGAAAATAATCATTTTCTACGAAAATGCAAAGAATCCTACCACATATTCCTTTCTGTTAAACGAGTGTATATCCGTGCAAAATATGGAGAAATATAGGTTTTAAAAAATAAAAAATAAAAATGAAAAATAAAAAAATAAAAAGACAACAACACCCAATATCCGGTTAACCTTCTCACCTCCTCATCATAGACTTAACTAATTACTTGCTAGCACCAATCACAAGAAATAACTACTATAAATCAGCCTTCATACCCCCTCAATATAGAATCAACTCATTCCTTCTCAGCACCAATCACAAGTTTTCAGCCACGTCATCATCCCTTTGCCTAGCTGGCACCCATTTTAAACATTTATTCGCTACATAAAGCATGTTTTTCTTTACATCATTTCAACAGAGGAAGGCCCTAATTTTAAAGGCCGAAACTAGTCTTTTTTTGTGGGTTGTTTTTTTAACCTTTTTTACATTTTATTTCAAGACAAGTGCGTAGGCGTCGCTGTTTTAATTCTTCATAGTTTTAGCGCACGTAAAATATTTTAACTATTTGTCCTACGAAGCTGAAAAATATACAAACGATCAAAGTGAATATAAGGAAGATCCGTATTGACTTTGGAAAACGTCGGGCTAATAGATAACAACCATCAGCAGAAGTGAATGAAGAATCGTTTCTTGAATGATATGCATTTTTTAACAACATTTTATACACTATTAACATGGGGGTGTATCAAAGTCCACTGCATCTTCGTTTCATTTGTGAAAGCAAGTGTGAAAATATTTCGAATAATGTAAAAAGGATGACGAGTTAATGATAATGTTATTCCGCATGTTTTCATTAACTATTAATTCCTTACATTCAAACGGATTAAGTGGCTTTGATACTGAGTATTAGGGAGTTTATTTATAAAAGGATTCAGTCGGAAAAATCTGTTAAATACCGGAAATACCTCTTATAACCTTTCAATACCGATCTACTACTTTCCTTCTCTGTAGGTCCCTTTAAAAAATACATTATTATCCAGAAATTATTTTTTTCATTTACTCTAATGAAAATGAAAATTCAAGATGGCAGCTTCACTTAAGCAATTATGAACCATGTATAATTTCAAATATAAAATCTAGATGAATTTCTTCTCCTTAAATATGTATCCCAAGCTTCAATAAGATTTAATCAGCGGCTCAAAAGTTATTAGATGATATTACAAAACTGATTGGATAAACCTCACTTTGCTTGCGAATTAGAACAAAAATAATGCATTGATGAACATCAAATTTCGTAGTGAACTGTTCAGCTTTAATGTTACGTCTCAAGAAATTTTGACGTTTGTGCATCCACTATATAAGGGCCACTTTTCCTAAGTAACTTAATTGTGCCGTTTTGTAGTTCAAATAATAATTCAGTAACGTCCATTTAATTTCTTATCATCGGATCGGATTCATTAGGCGGGGATGCGATTCGATTTCGGTATATTTACGTTAATGTTTTGAGCTACTTTGTTTACTGCCATAACTTTTTAGTTGAATGTTCCGAATTACAGTTCTTTAGCATTAGAGAGAGTCTTGCAATGTTTCCGGTATTAGATTTCTATTTCCGCGTTAACGTTAACGAACAGCATTAGGGACGGTGAAATAAAGCCATTATCTGCTGGTACAACGCCAGCATTTCCCTAACTCACCAATTCATTTACCGCAATGGAGCTGTTTTATCCAGACCTTTCTAACATTCCTATCCTACAAAAGCCGATGAACCAAAATATTTTTATTTACAGGAATTTTACATTAATTTTTTAGCATAATTTTCTACGAAAGTGCGGCTTATTAAATCAAGCGGTCAGTGTGTGTGTGTGTATGCGTGTATATCCCTCACCTAACAACTTTTGGACCGTTGGATGAATCTTAAAACTTGGCGTGTACATTTGAAGATTAAGAGACGATCAAACTTTTATTCTTTCAATGTGTCCCGTGTGAGTCTTTGTCGAGAAATTAGCGTAAGGACTTAACAAAAATTCTCATACAAAAACAAAAATCGAAACTATAGGGATTTCTGAGATTGTCTTAAAATGCATATTAATTCGTTTATCATTAATCCTCTTAAACTTATGCGCGAGCTGTAATGTGACTATATTTAATTGGCTTCAGATAATCGAGTAAATAATGATGATTTAATTTACTTTTCTTTCAGAAAATGAAAAACTAAAAAAAGAAAATTGTATTCTGCAGAGATAACAATAATGAAAAAAGAGAATTTTTTAATATAGTATATTATTTTCATGACTTTAAAAAAAAAACGAAACAAAAAATCAATAAAAACAGCAACTGAAAAATTTAAAGGAAAGTAGTCTTCAAGTTCTTTCATGAACTTACTGTAATTTTTTATTGAAGGAAGAAGTTTGTTAAATTAAAGTTCCAGTTAGTTATTAAAAAAAAAAAATTCGTCTAAAAAATACAATTGAAACATGAATGGAAGACAAAATAACCACGTACAAAGTTAGTTAGAAAGTTTTCTTTCATACGGAAGCGTGGCTTTCAAAATCAACAAGTTAGTGTGTGTGTGTGTGTGTGTGTGTGTGTGTGTGTGTGTGTCCGTGTTTCCATACCATCTATAATTTTTGAACCCCTGAAGAGATCTTCTTGAAACTTGACATATCCATTTATGGACAACATATGCTGTAACTTGTCTATTTAAAAACTTTTCGTGTGGGTCCTTGCGAGAAATAAGTGGATGAAGATGAGAAATACCCATAGAAACACTAATCTCGTATTCATCCCTTGAGTAATTCTCGTTCTTTGCTTTGAGTTAAAAATAATCAGATTTACGCAACTGAAGGAAGAACAGCGGAGTCAGTTCTTTTTTTCAGAAAATGCAAAGTTTCTACTGTTTGTATTAGAAAAAATATTAAGTTATAATTTAAAAGTTAATGTAGACTTAGAAACCGTTTGGTAGAATAGAACTACAGAAAAGTAGCTCCAATCCCACAAATCATTTTTTTTCCTCCCATCAATATTCACTTGATAGAGATCTTGTTACAATCTCTGTCTGCCTGTTGAGATCTTTTTTTGCTGTTAAAGACGTGTCAGCTGTCACCTGAGGGCTCTGACAATTAGGGAATCAATATGTCTCACATAAAACTTCCTGTCACATCGGTTTCTGAAATCTGATCAAAACCTAGAGTGGATATCAGTGCTACCATATTTTATTTCGCGAATAACGTACAGCAATTCACTACTATACATACTGCAGCATCAAAAAAAAAAATAGCTCCAGTTTAAAGCATGTAACAGAGCTGTTTTATCAGTGAATTTGTATTTGCATTCGTTCAATCATTAAATGACAAATTATTTTTTGTTTTTAAAGACAGAATGGAATTTCGAGTTTGGTTTCGGCCAAATCATACAATCGGAAATTTTAGAGCAGTTAAAGTTAGAAGGCGAAAGGATACGTGACATCATTTAACTGTCCGTGAAGAAGAAATGAAGAATAAAAGTCGATAAAAGATGGCGCTGAAGCATAAGAATTTTGGAATATGAATGCTTCAAGTAATCGCGGCACATAATGCAGTTTTTGATGATGTAAAAGTTCGTATCTACAAATCCTATGAATTTTCCATTGTTAGGAAACAACGCACACCACAGCTGTAGTGGTTTGAGTCTTTAACAGTTTATTTTAAAGCGTAATAATTTCCATTACAATACTTCTTGAGATGTTTTTGCTTGTTTTGTTGAAAGTATCATTTTATTCTTAAAATTTTAGCCAGCTGTTATTAAGAGTAGATTCTAAATATAATTCGTAGTCTACAAAACTGCGAGTTTACGACAAGAGACGATTTAAATTATGCATTTCAAAATTTCTATTGTGGGTCCTTATTAAGAAATTAGCCCGCGGAGTGATCAAAACATCATAGAACGGAAAATCAATGCCTGTTCGTCCTTTCGCAATAAACTAATTATGTAAGTTTTTGACATAAGTAAAATTATTCGGTTCGCAGTCCAGCCTGCACACAAGCATAAAACACATAATAAAATACACAAAGGTCCAGAGCTTTCGCCTCACTTCAGACGAGGTTTCCTCGGTGGCTTCTTCGTCTGAAGTGAGGCGAAAGCTCTGGATCTTTGTGTATTTTATTTTATGTTTTATGTTTGTGTGCAGGCTGGACTGTGAACTATTGACATCAGCACACGAAAAAAACTACTAAAATTATTCTGATTTAGACAACTTAATAAGTTAACATTTAACAGATTTAATTAATTTTTTTCAGAAGATAAAAAATTTGTACTGTTCTTATTTCAACATGTATTATGATTTAAAAAAGATAGTGAAAGCGATTAGTAAATCAATCACAATGCTTCGCAACAGCTTCTGATACGTATAAGACAATATTGCTTTAATTTCCTTATTATTATAAATGTGATTATTGCGAATTCAAAAGGCGCAATTGCTGCGTTTATTGTGATTGTTGTAGAGCTGCATTATAAATGTGATTGTTGCGCATGCAAAAGACGCAATTGTTGCGATTGTTGTTAATGATAATTTAATGATATTTTAATGATACTTATGTATCAGACATACGGACATACGGACAAAGCGGGATTATAAGGCTTCTGATATTTGTATCAGAAGCCTAAAATTATCCGAGGCTTTTTGACAAATTTTGTAACTGAAAAATAAACAGTATCTTTTAGTTTATTTTATTTTTTTTAACTTTAAAAAACAAAAAATTAAATAAAAATTGCATTTTAAGGAACGTAGGCTTCAAGTTCTTTTGATGACTTCTTGTGTTGTCGGTTCATTATTCTTTTCACTTTGAAATCTGGTCGCAAATTCCCAAATTACGAATTTTAATATGTCGGTCCCTTTAAGTACTTGGTTGTACATGATTTTACCCACAGTTCCTAATGGCAACAAGATTGCAGCAATTATTATCGCTATGGCAATGGGTTCATACAAGCAGAAACCATTTGTTTTGAGGAATTTGTTCTTAATCTCCACCACTGTTACTCTTTTGTACTTGATATAAATTATCACATTTTCGATATCATGTCCAGAACTGCTTCATTATTCTGTTGTTAATCCGATGGCTGGTGTCTCGTGAAGTAGCTCATTTCATGGAACCAATAATGTCCCGATTTGATTTATAGGTTCCCAAGTAAATCTATGTGACCTTCGTCCTTCCAGAGTTAATGTGGAATGTTTCAACTAACGCTACAGCCATTACACATTTATTTACCTCTGATGAAAGTACGTAAATCTCCGATGTTTATTAAGTGACGAATAGTTCAGTTTTACAGTGGCGTAGCTCTGGGGAGGGTCTGGTATAGATGGAGAATGGGACAACAACGGAGTCTCACATTGACTAAGGCTAATGTTTTTGGATTCGATGATAAAGTTCGCTTTGTTCCCATCAGGTCGGGCCTTTGGGCGGAATCTTAATCATGTTCTAAACTATCTAGTTACGTAGTGGGTTTATAGGTCCTTTTACAATTCTAATAAGTATTTATTATCTTCGTTATGTTCGCTGTTCTGACGAGCTGGATTTTGATAAAATTTATATTGAATTTTCTAAAAATTAATTAATTAAACAATTTTTTTTCCTTATAATAGTAATTTACGGCACATGTTAAATTTTCATATTTAATACTTTAATTAAACACAAAAATCCAAATTTAATAGATAATTAATTCTAGTATTTTTATTTTATTGAAATATATAAAGCTATTACTGTATTTCTTGTAGATCGAAGTTTTAGTATTAGATTCTTTGATCCAGCAGGAGGAAATTTATTAAAATTTTTGTTCAAAACAAAGGAATTTTTTGATCATAAACCAGTCAACTAGAAAAAAAAACTCAAGTCAACACGGGAAATCACAAAATTATTGTAAATAAATTAAAGAAGATTATTAAAATCCTTAACCATAAAAATACAATTAAAACCAAAACAAACAAAAAAAATGAGAAGAATAAAACTAATGTAAAATAACTAACTTTTAACAAAAGAAAAATCAATTCTCACAAAGACAATAACTAAAAAAAACGAAAACTAGAAAGAAACAACTAACTATTTCTTTATAAGTAGGGCAAACAAGATAAAGCAAAATTCGTTTTCGATGGACACCAGGTCGCAAATGACGGACCGTTGCTTGCCCAACCAGTTGGTCGACTAGTTCTATTTGGATTGCCTAAAAGGACTATTTAGTGTTTAAGACATTGAAATATTAATAGGATTAAAAAAAGAATTTAAATTTAATTTGTTTAGTTTTGAATGTTTCTGTGGGAATCTGTCTTCTCTGGCTAATTTCTCGATTTGGAAAATATTTCAAATATATAAGCTGCATCGTCTCTACTTCTTAAAACTACATACTAAGTTTCAAGGAGACTCATCTAACGGCTCAAAAATTATTTGGAGAGGATACAAGTACATATATATATACATACACACACACACACACACGGAGCCTCACTTTCTTAAAGCCGTTTTAGACATGCCATTTCAAAAGGCAAACAGTACGCCATCGGCGGGCCATGGAGTAATGGCCAAGAGATGGTCTCTGCTGCTCTATTTTTAAGGGAGATATCATTCCATTTCGTGTCACCCATCTGACACCAGCGCTCCTGGTGGCGAATTGAAGAACTTGAAGTCCTATTTGTATCTGTTTATTCGAAATTACTGACTATAAAATTAATTTTCAAGAATAAAGCTCTTCTCTTCCCTGTTTCCGTGGATAATTCCAGACAAAGCTATATTATTAACAAAAGTCATAACAGAACTACGGCCTGAAAAATGTGAAGCGGAGAGGGCCGACTGAAATTGCGAAAATATATCGTCATTTGTCAAGAATTAACGAGAAATATCGAAACTGAAAACAAAGAAATACAAAAGATAAATTAATGCTTTTAGACAGTGTCAAAAGCAAAGCGGCCCCATAATTTGCACAATTTTATTAACAAAATGTGTTCAGAAGGGTCGATATTGGGGGGATATCTATTGTCGTTTTCCTCTTTATCGGAAGCGACCACATTTCACCCCCCCCCCCCC
>JAFIDM010004315.1:9351138-9372848 GCA_023159025.1 Thereuonema tuberculata | reverse complement strand
TTTTTTGGACGTGGTCACCTACTTTTTGATGCTGAACACAATGGTGAAAGTTTCATTCTAATATCTCTAACCGTTTGGCTACTACAGAGGGTGACATCCAGCAAGCATAAAAGCAAGAGCGGTCCCCTACGTTTTACAGGCAAGCTGTAACCTAGGGGTCGCTAAAAAAGACGAAAAAATGAAATACTTATTTCCTGTTTTAATTAAGAACATTCTCTCGCTTATTCGAGGCATTGAATAAATGAGTTTTATATAAATCAATATTTATTTTCGTAGGTACGGTATAAATTTTCTGTCTGACAATCTATCCTTACATTGCCATTTCCATTGGCTAGTGAAATGGTACGTCTAAAACCGCCTTTAGCAAAATAAGCTTAATAAGATTCACTGCTCAAGAAAATGAAGGCTTAGGTTCTCTAAGATACTTCTGTTTTCCTTCCGATGCCTATTAAGAAGTATCACCAACGTTCGACCAAACCTACGGGGTGCTTAGTTATGCATCGGTGAAGATACTAAATTTGTTTAATTAGTCCGTTAGTTAAATTCCAAAATTATTCTCTTGAATACTTCGCTGATGTATTCATCCGAGTCTCCATTTCTGCCATGTATGCAAATTCAATAAGACTAATCTAGAATCTGAAGCCGTAATAAATGAAACGATTTTAACGTGAAATTAAGAGCCAGCGGAAATTGGAAATTTCTAGAAATCAAATCAAAGAAATGTTGGATGATCGTGCAAGCGGAAAGGAAAATTAAATTCGGATAACTTAGTTATGTCCGGAATTCCGATATTGAAGTCCTGATAAATGATGGCGCTTACATTTATAGCACGTTCAATTTGGAATCATAAGGTTATTAATTTCACATCTAAGAAACTTTTTAAGTTTTGAGTTAAAATAGAAGTGGAACAGTAAAATCGTTAGTTCTAGAAAAACGACTCTCGAATAAGAAACTCCCATTCCAAAAAACAAAAACAAATTTATGTTTTCAGATATTTATCTGAGAGTTCATTTTTTTAAATGAATCATAATAAAAATCACTTCTAATGGCACAATCGGATATCAATATATCAGGGGGAAAAAAAATGCACGACAAAAAAATAGTTCAGGAGACCTACAGATCTAGTGGCTGCGGTGTTCACTTCTATTATCGGTAGAAATTGACATGCCCTGGTCGAATTTAAATTTTTTAACAAAGGTTATTATTATTATTATTATTATTGTTATTATTTATTAACTTTTTGGATTGCCCAATGTGTCAGTGGGTTCGTTTAATAAATTCTTATTTTTCTTTCTGGTATCAAACCAGTCAGTCTGTTTGTGTGTTTTTGTCTTCCTCTAATTTTGTTGGTTCAGAAATATTCTTGAAACTTGATGCGCATATTTTAGGATTAGAGACAATCTAACTATTTTTTTTTTCCAATGGGTTCTTGTCGAGGAATGAGCACGAAAAGGTGACAAAAATTCCCATAGAAAATCATTGGAATCCAAACAATCCTATTTTTGTTAATATCGTCCTCTATTCTGTGAGATTTGATGAGATTAAAATTATTTTGATTTAAGTAATACGGATTTAATTCATTTCTTTTTCTTCAGAAAATGGAAAATTGTTTTGCTTGCATTCAGTGGATATTAGAATTTAAAATAAATGAAGGCTTTTTGCTTGTATTGTTTTTACGACTTTAATAAAAAAATAAATAAAAAAATAAAAAAAGAAGATTGAAGCTAAGAAAATAAATCACTCTTTAAGCTCTTTAGAACCTTTTTTTTTTCTTTTCTTTTTTGTTGATTTCAATCGACTTTTAAAGTATTTTTTTTGTTTTAAATCACAAATATAACTTATTTACATAAGTTGGCAGTCTGAGTTCGCAGCGACCTTTCTAATTAGGGACATACGATTCATGTTTAGACTCTAAAGGATTCAACCCCCAACACTAAGCAACGAAAAGTTAATTATTTTAAAATTGCACTCAATAAAAAGTTCAAAAAAAAAACCAACAACAATACGAAACTATTTCCAGTTCAATTTCATTAGCTAAAATATAAACTAGTTCTAGATCCAGTTCCTTCAAGAAAGAACTGTATAAAGTTCGTTTTCATTTTTTGTTTTTATACAATCAAAGCAAAAATATTGATGATGTTCACATTTTATTGCTCAAACGTTAAAATACACGAAGTTTCACATATTTATTATTAGGATAGAAATTTTACTATTACAACAGGATAAGTCACAAACAGTAATTTTTTTTCTATCATAAATGTTTTCTCTTTGATTTCCTCTCTTACTGCAGCGCAGATTCGATTCCTTTATTTCTTAGAAGCGAAACTCTACAGAATACTGAAGATTTAGGGAAAAGTTACTGTGAACGTTATTGTGAAAAACATTACTTTCAGACACAAAACAATTTATTTCCAAAATACTTCTTAGCCGAAAAAATGAATGAATTTCTTATGAAAAGTGCTGCATAACTTCAATGTATTTATTCCTAAACTGAAACTAGCCATAATAATAAAACCGTTTTCTCTGAAATCAAGAGCATCACAAAGTACCAAAAAAGAGAGGAAGGTTGTGGAATAATTCCACCCTCGCAAGAACGTTACTTTCGCTCTCTTGTTTACGCCTATTTTCTCTTACTTTACTCTAACATCCAATTGATCCCTGCCTGAAATTAGTAGGAGTGCACTCCTCGAGATTGACATATTCGCTGATTACTTTTCTGATCCACTGGGGATTTCATCAGTGTGTGGGTGGGTAGTGCTTAGGGTTAGTAATCAAACTAAGAAACTATATTTCTATCATACAACTATAATTATTAAAAACAAACGTTCCTGAAAGAACTTAAAGCCTACTTTCCTTAGAATGCTATTCTTTTCTTTCTTACATTTCTTTGTGGTTGTTATTTTCATTTTTAAAGTCGGAAAAACGATATAAATCAAAAATCTACGGGGTTTCTTTCCCTCAAATAATTACATCCTGTAGAACAGTACAAATTTTCAATTTTCTGGGAAAAAAAAAATTAAATTTACATTGTTTACTTAAGACGATCAACTTGCCTAAAGACGATCAACTTTAATCACATCAAACCACGCCTAATTAATGGATGACCTAAAAGGATTGACACTCATTAGTAAAGGCATTGACAGGCATCCACCATTTAGTTTATAGTGATTTTCTGTGGGAATTTAAGTCGGCTTCTCGAGCTAATTTCTCGACAAGGACCATTTGGAAAAGATTTCAAATAGAAAAGTTACATCTCCTCCAGTCCTAGAATACACATACCAAATTATAAGATGATCCATTCAACGGTTTAAAAGTTCTTCCGGGTAGACACACACACACACACACACACACACACACACACACACACGCAAGTAGACTGACTGATTTTTTGAGCCAGAAATTCCTAGTTTAAAATAATGAATAAAAATATATATCCAGGTTAGAAATACTGTAAAAATCTATCTATCTAAAAATCTAAGTACTATTATTGAAATTCTTTTAATGCTATTCAGAATTTTATTCAATGCATTAAAAAGAAATTGAGGAATGAAAAATAATCATACAAAAATCTCATCCTCTTAAGTGTAATCTTAATTTCGCTTCGATTCAGTTCTTATCTCAGTTGGATTCCGATTGTTTTATCTCTGATCTACACGGAAAACCCATTAATAATCGTGGTATCTCTACAAATAGGTTTTTTACCTTACGTTCCTAGGAAAGTGAAGTTCATCAAATCAGACAGTCTGCGCTTGTGTGTGTCTCTCTCTGTCCCGCTAATAACTTTTTAACTGCTCGATGAATCATCTTCAAACTTAACATGCACATTTAAGAACAACAGATGATTTAATTTTTTTTTCTATATTGTTTTTTGTCCAGAAATTAGCGCGAGAAGGAGACAAAAATCTACATAGAAAACCTTTGCAATCTAAACAATGGATTTCTGTCTTAAACCATGACTTTGGAGGGGAGCCCGGAGTTGGAGCACGGAGCAGTGGAGCAATGGGTCTTTGCCTTGAGCTGGTGAGGGGCAGGAGCACACAAGTTTTTCGTTGATCCACTGTTCCAAATTTTTTTCTTATTACAAATTTAAAATTTTAATTTTTTAAAATATTTACATCAAATAATGACTATGTGCTGAAAATGCAGCGAACATGACGTTTACTATAAAAACAATTCAGCAACAGTGAAACTGTTATAAATAATATAAATAAAAACCGAAATTATTTCACTGAAGGAAGAAAGTGAGGAACATGATGGACGTTCCTGAACAATGGGTTGAGGATCATAGCCTTACATTGCCAACATGGCTGCTCGAAGATAATGCAAAATATTATGGGTAGACTCAAAGTAAAATCAGCGTTTGAAGCTATTACCACACCCAATTCAAGCTGCCTGTCGAGTTGCATCGAGTACGCCCACTACACAAGCCACTGTCAAGCGACTATTTTCTGTCTTAAAATTGATATTAAATGATACAAGACAGGCAATGAAAGATGACTTGTTGTCCACCGTTCTTTTTTGTAGAATTAATTATGATGAATAATAAAGTTTAATTTAAAAAAAAAGTACGCTTTTTGTAATATTTGATCTTTGGTAATAAGAATTAAAAACAATATTTGGAGCATGGAGCAGATACTTTGATGTCGGAGCGGAGGTGGAACGGAACAATTACAAATTTGGTTTGCTCCAAAGCCCAATCTTAAATAATGAATATGAATCCTTTTAATATTTGTTCGAGCTACAATATGAATTGGATTTAAAGAAATTGCGGTTTTAATTAATATTTTCAGAAAACGAGGAAATTCTTATTGTTTGTTTTCACCAGATTGTGTAATTAGTAATCCTCTTAATGTCTTCGAGAGTTGTAAAACGATTAAAATTAATTAACATTTAAGTAAGTATTTTGAGCTTAATTAAAATTCTTTTCAGAAATTAAAAAATCTCTATTGTTTATATTGAGATGATTTTATAAATAAAAAAACAAAAAAAAAACAAAATGGGAGTGTTATCGGTTGTCATTCACGACTTTAAAAACAAATAAGATTTTTATGGAGAGTAGATTTCGTGGTCTTACAGGAACCATGTTTCTTTGTTTTTCCTTTATTTTGAAAATCACTTTAATTGGAAGTAATTATTAAAAGCAAGTTCTCTAATTGTTAATTACTTCAATGTAATCTGTTTTTAGCTAATTTTAAATAATTAAGGTTTTTAATTACCTGTAAGTCCACTTGCGTTGTGGAACGGGGATTCCGACAGCCTTGCATGACATCACCACATCTCGCTTCCAGGCAGTTTTAATGACGTCATCAAAAGACGCCGACTTAGCTGCAACTGTACTAAAAGTAATTATTGTATTTATTGTTATGTTGCGCCAGAATCTTTAAGTAACAGTAATCAAAAGAGCACATTTTATGACCCCCTTATATTACAGCCGTTTATGACCCTACAGTTCTCAATTTTATTGTCCAACACTTACATTCGCAAAAAAAAGAAAGTTCCCATATAAAAACGTATGATACCTATAGAATCTGCCACGTTTTGAGCCATTACAGGTGAACTGGGTCCTTCGCCGATGATGGAGGACGCCGTTACCCAGAAGGCATACTTGCGATTCTTTTTAAGACCCTTAACTTCGAAGAACTGGGCATCGAACGGAGAAGAATGGACACTCGCGTCCCTCGTCAGATGGTCGCTTCGAACCGACGAATCTCCGCTCGGAAGACTCGCTACATCCAGCTAAAAAGGGAAAATAATAAGAATTAGCATACTTTTTCCAACGGATAGGGCAGCTCATAAAAGTCTATCTGTATACATCTGTCCTTGTGTCCATCTAATAAGTTATGAATTACTGAATAGCTATTCTTGAAATTTTCATGCGTATTTATGGGCAAGGACCGTTCAGGCACAGCCTTGTGGTTAAGGCGACGGGCTGCCAACACGCATCTGATCCTGGGTTCGAATCACGGAACTGTGGATAAATTCCCTCTCTTTTTTCCTCCATCAACGGCAAATTCTCGGATTTATACAATAGGCTGCGATAGCAGTGAACTATATCCACGGCCCTATTACAATAAAAAGATTTTGTTCCTCCATAACTTTTGTTATTTGTCAATTTTTTTACAGGGTTTTATGAAGAAGTTGTTTGTGAAATTGATATTTTCATTGAAAGGTATAAAATGATACATGACATTGCATATTAATGCGCTTATTAATTCATTTGCGCATGTTTCATTATCATAAAATTTAATTGGAATTCCCAACAGAAATAGTTGCAGCAGATTTAATTCATATTCAGAAAACCGAAAATTTGAAAGTACTGTTTATATTCGAAATTAACAACAATTTATCAAATAGGGGGCAGATTTGTAATGATTTCACAGCTTAAAATATCAAGGAGAATAAAACGCAATACATTAAAGAAAATAGATACATGTTCTTTCATGGAATTTCTTGTTTTATTTCTTTTTCTTTTTTTTTATGTCTTTTATTTAGGTAAGACGAAAAGTTTAAAATGTGAGAATCCCTGCCACAGGAGTCAGTGCTTTTCATCTTCAAGCCACTTAGGATCAAGTTTAAGGGAGGATTTCATTGCGTATTGATAACCAAATTTTTATTTTAGTAAACAAAGATTTCACGTTGAAATTGTTAAAAAAGCCCATAGTTGACTTAACGAAAATTTGTTAAACAGGCATAGCAATAAGTAATGGATTAACTATTCCAGGTATAAAAATAGAGACATCTACTGTTAAAAGTGAATTAAATAAATGTATAACTGTTCGTGATGTTAATCTAAGAACAATGCAATATTGGTTATTATTACAATGCCTTTTTAACATAGTTTAAATTTAAGTATTTTCAGCATCAATTTCACTTATAAATTGATTTTTTTTTATTCTCTAACTAGTGTCACTTGAACTACCAGGCGTGACTAAATGTTATAGTTATCCCGTTATATGGCAAACATTCATTGGTGGCGATATCTACGGGTAAAGAAGCAATTAACATTCCTACAAATAAAGTTCCTGCTTGTTAATTTCCCATTTACTGATAAATAACTGATTTTTTTTTTCCCTTAAGTGCCAAGGTACTTGGTTCCTACGCCTTCAGTCACAAAAAGGGAGTATGCCAAACATTCAAGTCAACTTCGAAATTCGAACCCAAGTCCAGATGTATCAGCATTACAAGGTTACGTCTGAACGTTATTAAAATGATATATATTTAAGAAACTCATTTTCGGAAGACGATTTAGCATTAAAGTGATAGAATTAACTGCGGTGCTTAATGATAAGAAAAGATAAAGGCGGAAAAATAGTACTTAGCCGCCATTTTTAATCCCTAATTGTTGAACGCATCGGTATCGTATGGATTAAAGCAATAGGTTTCAACAGACTATTGTTAGATGGTCATTAAATGACATATTCATCTTTCAATTAGATTCTGCAATAATGAATAGTGCTAACTAAAATTATTTATGGTGAACTAACAGTAAAAAAGCAGCGTATTGTTATTGTAAGTCTATAAAAATCTGAAGTGTGTTATAACCGCTGAGAAAAAATATATATAAGGGATATAACCACTCAAAGTGAACAGATTAACAAAGTTAACATTCAAAGTTATATAATTTCTTAACATTATGTAATTTAAGATATGACCTAATAATAATAATATTACAGCAATGATACAATCGAAGGCGCAGTTGCCACTACATTCGAAATATATGTAAACTTTAAACCCGAAATTTACATTTACTCCTTTATTTACCTTTCTAAGAGCAATCTACTGATAGATCTACCTTTATCTGAATTCTCGTGATTTGATAAAAGCTCTGTGCATTAGAAAACGTTTCTATCTGATATATCTAAAATTCAATATTAATTACAAGAAACCTCTTGTCCATCCTCCAATGGTTTGTAGTAGATGTTGTACTTCGTCACCGAACCACTGGGTTTGCTAGGGGGCTTCCACGAGACCATCACCGAATCAGAAGACGCCGGAAGAGCCTTGATGGCAACGGGGGCTTCGGGGACTGAAAAGTAATCACAAAAATAAGAACACGCTGCTTCTTGAACCGAATGTCGTCATTTGATAAGAAATATATCTGAAGGGCTTTCAGGATTCAAACTAATATGGAGAGATACGAACAGCAAATAAAAAGAGAGGGGAAAAAAACTTATTTTCAAAGTTTTGAATTTTGATGTCATTTTATACTTTTCCGTTTCTCATTACTTTTTTTTTTCTTTTTCAAGAAGCTAAATCTAGAAATTGAATGAATCCAATCTCACAAAATAAATTTTATATTACTATTTTTTTTATTATGTTTATCACTGAATAATGTTACCCAAGTTTCAGGGTAATACCACAACTTCGGTGTAAACTTTTTTAATTTCATTGAAAATTCACCAATCATACAAGTTAAGCTTGTACATTTAAAGCTGTTACAATACTCCTGATACAATTGAAGCACTTCTCTGTTTGATAGTAATTTTAAAACTAGTTTTCTAAAACTAGCTTTAAAACCATTTACTTCAAAAGATTAAAAAACAGAATCCAAAAATGGAGTTTGCCTCTCAATAATTTCTAGCCATAAGAGGGTTACTACAATGTTTAAAACCATTTATAAAGTAACAAGATGCTGGTATATTCCAAAGGTTTGATAGTAGATTTTTGTGTTTTGTCAGTAATATAATAATTAATCAATATTATATTTTTTTTTTTAATTTCTACTACAGGCAGGCCCATAAGATGCGCGGAAGGTTTAGGCTTCTACGGATCATCGACCAACGGGAAAGCTGAGACTGGATGGTCATTCCGACGCTCGCTCGCCTTTAACCCCAGAGTAAGAAACACGGTACGGCATTAATAATACTGCAATTCTATATGAAAATATAAATAATAAATTACTATACGACTAAATAAACTGTAACACTAAATAAAACTGTGTGTGAGTGCATAACACTCATTGAAAACCACAGTTCTAGTTAATAGTTTAATTATGGAATAATTACAGGTACGATTCGGTAATGTTCTTAATGTAAACCATTATAATATCTCAGAATGATGTATGAAAAAAAAAAACCCCAAATAGTATTAGCTTTTATTTCAAGTGACTAGAAGAATTTAAAGATTAATTTCTCCTGCATTTAGTCTGCTATCACAATAATAAATATCAAAGAATTAAAGCAAATGTCAACTGTTCGTATCACTTTAGTAACAAGTTAACTCCTTCAGTAATTTCTTTTTCAAAGGCAAATTCAAAGCATGTCAATATGATATTAAATTACACTTACTTTTTGTTTGATAATAAATATATTTGAAAAAAATTTAGCGCACATATTTCTGAGGGCTAGACCTTATTTCTACATTTCTAGAGCATGCACGAGAAAGATAGTAAAGAAAGCGAAAAGAAAGAGAACAAAAGAGGAATGGGTTTCATTTGCTTCAGTGGGGAGTCCTTGGATAGGAGGTATATGATTCAATCATAGATAGGAGCCATTGGATTCAATCATAGATAGGAAAAAATAAGGTGAATGATTAGAATAAATAGAATTGGATACATAAAGAAAGAAAAGAAAGCTAAAATAGATTGTAATAAATAACACAATTTTGTAATAAATAATTAAAGAAAAAGAATTAGAGATAATTACTTTACACTTCTGATTTTCACTATTTAATTTAATAAGTTGAATATTTAATTAAGTAAGTGAAAGAAGTGAAAGATTTGTCTTCAAATACTGTGGGACTTTTCTGTTTGGCAATAAGATGTTCTGAAGCACTTTCCTGTATTGACTTTCCTGTATTTTCTAGTCCTACCACTGAAGTCACAATGAACTAAGAAGCCTGCAGGTATTTCATTGACTGAGCATGAAACAAAGTCTTACCCTTTCACTTGCGTGAAAGAGATAATGCCCAAAATTTCCCGCTTAAACGGCTAGATATTTTCTTAAAATTTCATGCGATGATTATTTATGATCTAGCTTTAAAAATGAGCAGGATCATTTTGTTCTTCACTTCCCTTACAAAATTGATGAATCACCGCTCAATTCTCACTATGCAATGATAGCTGAGCGTATGTCTAATTATATCAAACAAAAAGCATATCGCCCTGTATATAAGTATACAGTCTTGAATTATAAAGACTTTATAACTGCAGATTTTATAATTTTGTCTTTACATATTCTGTAACAGTTGTTTCTACATGATGTCAATTACAGTACAAACTCTTTAAAAAAGTCCAGAATTTTTTACAACAAGAACTTTTGTAAAAGAAAATCTGAACAAGTTTTTGTGCTTCAATAATACACAGAAACTGGTTTTATTGATTTGAAGTTCATTGTGAAGGAAGAGCGACCGTGGTGACATCTGTCAATTCTCCAGCTGGTCCACGAGAGACGAGTGTGTCTAATTCTGGATTCAGTCACTCGAGGCTGGAGGCAGTTTACACTTTTTTCCTTAAAGTCCGGATTAAAGATGATCCACACATAAATATCCTAGGATTTTTTTTAATAAAACAGCAAAAGTAAATTCCAAGGAAAATTACAGCCTTCGATCTATCGGAAATTCGATTCCCAAACCAAAATCAATCTCAGAATCATTCTTTATCTTCGATTTTTCTTTTTTATATCAGAAAATTTAATGCATTTTCATGATTTCAGAGCAATCTGGAAAAGATAAGATGCAGAAACCAAAATATCTAAATTCAAGAAAAGTTTCTTTGATCTTAAAAGTTTCGTTATATTAAAGTTTGTATATCAGCTGCTTTTTCAATTTCAGTAAAAGTCCAGCAGCAGAGATTACATTTGAACTTACAGTAATAAATCAATATATTGAGAGAAGCTCCGTTGTATTGTTGCTGTGCTGTCAACAGTCGTGAGAAAACTTGCAAATCCTTTAGTCCCAGGCATTCATTTTTTTTTTATCCAAATGTTATTCACTGAACTTGCGAAATTTTACTGTTCCACTTGAATGTTTGTCTGTTTGTACGCGTGTTGTTTTATAACGCTGGGTGGATTTACACAAAATTTCTTAGGATGCTTATTAATGACTTAACACAACTAAAAACATTCATTTCTTTGTGGTGTGGATTATAAACTTTAATAGTTTGTCTGGTCCTTTCTATTAAAACATTCATTTTGATTTCATATCCTGCAGTAATGACTCAAAATCCACCGCAAATATTTACGTCTTCACTGATTTTTTTTTAATCAGTCTTTTGTTTCTTATTCATGGTCCAACTTAAAAATATGAGGAGGATTATTTTTCAATTACCAGTACGTGATGGAAAACTGCAGTTCAGGTCATGAAAGAAGAGCTTTTGATGACGTAATTTCCTTATAGATTGATGTTTCCAGGACGTAACAGCGCCATCTATTGCTAAAATCTGTAACTGAATCTTATAAACATTACGAAAACATTCTGTTTTGTATTTTCTGCAGTTACGAATACATAATAATAATTCAAATTGAATTAATTAAAAACGTTCCACCCTATTCCCCTTGCTTGGCTATGCAAAGTTTGTCCTTTCTTGATCACTCTTATGCTTTCACAAAACGACGCCATCTTGGACTGACTGCTCGGACTGTTCCAGACAAAGTCGATCTCTACGTAATGACCACATATGGCAAAACCCCTTTTTTTAAAAAAACTACTGTAAGCGAATACCTAAGTATAACGAAGTGTTTATATGAACTACGAAAGCTTGGTACGTTTACAAAATATATTAGTTCAGGGAATTATTTTTAAGAGATACTGAGACTCCTACATCCCTGCTCTATCGGGTCGTCCAATGTCAAATTACAATTGAGAAGCTACAGTTGCTAAAACATACCGGATTTTATAAGTACATAGATTTCCCAAGCAAAATTTCAAATCCCTTGAGCGGAATTCAATACCAGACAGAGAAATTATGGAGTGTCCCAAGTTATTTCTCGATTAAAAGCTCAAGTTTAACCTGTGCCTATGTTTAGCATGAATGAATGAATGATTAAAAAGCACATACAAATTGGTTTAAAAACAATATACAATTAAAAATTTTAAATTCATTCAAGTTATTTCTTGAGACAGGCTCGAGAATTCCCTCAGCTCTATGTGATTTCTTTATCTTAGAAAGGGTTAAGGCAAGCGAGATGTTATGATAACTTCCGTCTTCAAATTAACCCGTTCCTCTAATGATCGCAGAAGCCTTACCTCCTTACCCTTAAACGAGGGTAACGTTTTAATCATTAAATCAAAACAATGGTGGAATAATAAATAAAAAAGAAGAGTATTACATTTCCATTCTGAGAGGAAATCAACTTTAGTCGAATTTTATTATCTGATCATGTCTTTATCATTAACTTCGTCGTCATTGTGTAACGAATCATTGCCTCTTATATATTGTAAATCCCATAAATCCATTGCTTGAAAACTTTTATTAAAAATTGCACATTAGCTGTTTTAATATCTGGCGCCGGATAAAAATGTTATTTGTAACTTCTGGGTCGAACAGAAGTGTTGAGAGCCATTTGATTAAGCAAATTTAAGAAAATCGATTCACACAATCGTTTCCTGCTGATGTTTCTCGTTTCCTGTATGGATCTGTGGAGGCGGTCTCTGCATACCAATATGTTTTTAAAGCTCGACGAATCATACGCTCTGTTACCACTTTTTAAATTTTATATCATTCTCAATATTGCGGGTTTTTGTTTTTGTTTTTTGTTTTTCGCAAATCCACTTACTTTTAAGACGCTATTTCGTTAGAATGTAAAAAATAAACAAACAAACGAAAACGAAAAACTTGATTATAAAAATATATTGTATTGTTCAACTTAGAATAATGCAAATACAACATTTCCCTTCTGTCTGTCGGTCTTTGTATAAACATCACACTAAAACAGCTGGACGGATTTCCATAATTTGATACTGATAAGCTTAAATAGACAGCTTCTGTTAAACTTAAAGCGTAGTCATATTTATTTGGTCTCCCATTCCTCAAAAATACCCCCACCCTCCTTTCCGAAATCCCTCGCAGAAAAGGCTAAGACTGATTTCTCTGAAATGTGGTTTGTAGATCATGTGTGGTCCAACTTAAAATATGAGCAACATTATTTTTGTGTTCTTCCCTCCCCTTCCATCTCCCACCGGAGCTGAACTTTCAGTCTTCTTCTACCTGATACATAGCTAAGCATATACCTAGTTTAAAACTCATTTTAAATATATTTTTTGTAATGCCGACACACTATAGTTGTAATATAAATAGACATAGGAATATTAGTGCTGCAATTTCACTAATATTTTATGCTAACTATGCCTTCAGCTATTCATATATAGTGGGCACTAACATTAAGCAGTTGGGTGATAGGGTGCTCAAATATTCTTGCTCATCACAATTGGGCTGTAGATAAGCTTCTGTATGAAATTTAATGTTTTAGTGTGATGCTCATACAATATGGCAAACATGCAATAAGACAATAAATGCTCAAGTGGAATAGTATGACTTCGCATGCTGAGTCAGTATCTTACTATCCATCCATAACTTCCCCTTTCGTCAGTTAAGTGTTATCCTTCATTTATAAAGTTTAAGGTTTGTTTAGTGGTTACTTTTCGTTTGTTAAGAATCGGCTATATAACGAAAAGGGAGACTCAAGGTACGTTTCTATAGAATGGGGGAAGCGTGTTCAGTCCTCAGTATCTTTCCCCCGCCCAAAAGGAGACTAGAAGAAGTGAATTAAGAATGACTTTTACACTGGCATTTAGATAAAAACCTTAACTTTTACGATGATATAAAATTGATTTAATACTTTACCGTCTTCGTGTGTTTTACAGTAGATAGGTAAACTTCTGACGCCGTCTCCAACTTTGGTGAAAGCCAGGATCTGAATACTGTAATTCGTGTTGACTAACAGTCCCTGCAAAGTCACTTTGGGGGTGGATGTGAGTTTGGTTAGAAGAGCCGCATCTGGCAAATGGAACAAATCAAATAAACCTACGTTTTACAGAACTGGCATCTTAGGAGCTTCAATTCTAATTTCTGGTTGATTTAAATATTTTTTTTAACTACCGAAGTGAGATTAAAGTAAACTAGAAACAGTAATTTAAAGTCTATTTTCCTTATAATGTTACTATTTTGTTTCTTCTTTTTAGCCTACTTTCCTAGAAAGAGCTCATTAGATCGCTCAGACTGAGAGTAACTACGTCCTTAATAACTATCCCTAATAATTTTTGAAACTTTGGATGCATCTTCTTGAAACTTTGGATGCATCTTCTTGAAGCTTGGTATGCACAACTGAGGACTAGGGACAATCTGTTTTATATTCGAAATCTTTTTCAAATGGATTCTTTTTGACAAATTAGCCCGTGAAGACCACAAAAACTCCCATAGAAAAGCATTGAAGGATTAATACTTCGTTGTTTTAAACAATGAATAGCAATCCATTAATTTGCGCCTAGTTTGATAAGATTAAAGGTAATCCGATTTGAGCAACTTAAGAAAAGCGGTAATTTTCACAAAAACGGAAAATTTGTGTTCTCTGTATTTAGCAGATATTAAAAATTTGCTGATATTAAAAAGTAAACATACAAATTCCGTTTTCATCATTTTCAAGATAAAAAAAAAATTAATAAAGAACTTTTAAGGAATAACATTAGAGGAAAGTAGGCTTTAAGTTTTTCAGTTTTTAAAAACAGACATTATTATGATTTTAGCTAAAACCTATCCCAACTCCCCATTTTTTTTAGATTTTTCTGAAAATTTCAGCTGATAAGTAATCGGTATGCCAAGTTTCAACTTTCTACTCTGTCTCAAAGTTGAAAAAACAAAACACCAAAACTGGGATCATGAAGATTTTAAGTAACCCTTCCCTTCCAGTCAATATCGTTTCGTTTACATGTTTTTCGAGTTAACTTCAGTACTGAGGACAACAGTGTGCCAGATTTCAGTTTTTTATCTAATCGGGAAAGTCCCAAAAAAAACTAGGCAAAAAAAAAGCATCAATACACTTTAAAAATGTAATATATAATGTTATTTTTGTTTCTTTGATAGCAGACAGACGTCAAGCGTACGATGTTTTTTTTAATGGCTCAAAAGCGACAAAGACTACGCTGCGCCAAGCACGGGATACCGAATTTAGAGCAGGTTATGGAAAGTAAGAGAAATATCCACACCTACTCAAGGATATCAATTGCATGGCAGGCCTATTCATATTTATGAACCAAAACAAACGCTCATGCGCACCACGTGAGACGTAATCAAACGTCGTCATGGGAACGTAACAGTATGCTTATGTTGGTTGAAGTTTGATAGATGTTCAAATGGTGTTAACAACGGAGGAAACACTTTTTATTGTGGAACATTATTTTCGATCATACGGATTTGAACGTTCAAATGTAGGCCCCGACATACATTTCGAGAACTATTTCAAAAGCCACACCCACAAAAATGGTTATGTCAGTCGTCATTAAAAAATGTCATTCGACGAACAGCGTTCTGACACAGCCTAAAGGCTGCACCGGCCTTCCAGTTACAGTGACAACAAATGCGAATCGAGGAAGGCTCTTCGAGCAGGTCTTACAGTCGCCTAAACAAAGTCTTTGGCGTACATCCTTAACAATGAATCTTAGTCAAACATCTATGAGACGAATGTTTAAGGAAATTGGCGGCCTTACCTATAAGATACAGACACGACAATGTCTAAACCATGCCGACAAGGACGCGAGAATCATTTACAGTGCGAAGATGTCAGCGATGGCGTACGTTGATGATGCTTTCTTGTCAAATGTCTGGTATTCTGATGAAAGCCATATTCATTTAAATGGATTATCAATCGACAGACAGTCCGCTTTCTGGGATTTGAGGAACGAAGCAATCTCTCTTCAGGGACATGTTGGAGAATCTACGTGAGCGTTACGAGCACTGCCTGCAATGCCACGGACAACATCTTGAACATGTGATGTGCCTCTGGAAACGTGGAAATCGACTTCCATGTACTGCACGCTTCCTCTACTGTATGTTACATAAACCTTTTTTGTACACAAATATTTCAGTATCGTTTGTTTTCGCACTTACTGTATACGTAAATTGCTCAATATACAAGGATTACATATTTACTTCTGTGCATTGAACCAATTTTTTTTTTTGTATGCCGTTGGTTTCAATATTTAAACGCTCTAAAATTTTAAGATATAGCCATCTAGTGCATTTACTTCATTCAATTCTGGACCTAATGTACTAAAATAGATTGTGGAGGTGTATTTTTAAAAAAAAATGCATATTATATTTGAATTATTTGTTGTTAAGTCAGGACTGCTCTTGGTTTTGCTCATTTCAACCTCTGAAAAGAGATTGCTTTTAACCCAGACCATTCGTATTCTTCAGGGAATTCTTGGAGAATAAATTGTAGTTGAGGGAGCATTGATTCGACATCCATTCACATCAGAACGTCCAGAATAAAACTCAAGCACACATAACCGCTATCATTATTAAAACAATAAATTAAATAAAAGAATATCGTTGTAGAATAAATTTAATGATTGTAAAAAAAAGAAAGTAAGTATGATCTATAATTAAAGTTGAGATTTTTAAATAATAAAGGGGAAAAAAAGGCGTGATGAATTGCACCCACCATACCATTCTTCTACTGGTTTGTAATGAACTTTATAGCCTCGAAGAATTCCGTTGACTGCCTCAGAGGGCGGCGCCTCCCACAGAATGTAGATGCTCTTGGAAGATAAAGCTGAGCAACGGATGTCACGGGGTGGACTGCTAGGCACTGCGGAAGATATGCAGTTATCTATTATTACACTCGATTTTCATGGACTTTGCAGTATATTTAACTCGAAAATATTCTCAATACCGTAATGAAATGGGAACTCGACGCTCTGGTCCTAAATTCACTCTGAGCTGCCACCCTTTAGCTACAATTATTTTATTACGAAATTACTAATAAGAAATTGGTTTTAGAGAGACTAAGACATTAGGCCTAAATCTCTCACGAAATTTTAGGTAAGACACTACAAAATATTTAGCACAGAAATTCCGTAGAATTATTATTTTAATAAGTTCTTAAAATACACCTGATAAAATTGAGAAAAGTGTCATGACAGTTTTTTTTTTGTATTTTGTTGAAATAAGGTATATGCTTGACAAGAAATTCAACTTTCTTATTGTTTGCTGTTAAGTCCATACACTATTCATGATGCTCTAAATTTTACACACCGTCATTATTCTACAGCACAGTTCGACATCTCTGCGTCTCAGTCCCTTCTTTATCTGTGAATTTTACACATGTATCTTTTTAAAATCAATGTTGTATTAGAAAGAATTCCAAATTTCATCTTTAAAATGATTTATATCAATTTACAACTTTGGAAATAGAATTTGGAAAAATACAATTTTAAATTCCTGTTTCTGAATAAGCGGATTCTCAATTTTTTTTGTTTACATTTCAACAAGGGGATTTCGACTCCGGAAATAGCAAGATCTACTTCAGAAAACGGAAATATAGGAAAATTGTCCGGAGTCAATTTGTTTTGTTTAAAAACAATTCACGAGTACAACTCATACTAGTGTATTTAGATCCCGGCAGAACCCCTTAGACGATTTATAATGTGGAAAAGAACACAATTTAATTGAAAAATAAATATCGACCACTTGAATGAACACAAACAACAAAGCAAAACATTTAGGTTTATGTTAAAGTTTGGAAGAATACGTCCTTTAGGTGAGCTCCATCAGACCTCACGCAACTCTCACACGATGCATTATATTGTTCTTCACTTCCCTCAGCATGTCCAGTGGAGTTCGTTGAATTTCATCTCGAATGTTCTCCTTCGATTCTTGGATTGTATGGGGACAATTTTCATACACATTTTGTTTCACGTATCCCCACAGGAAAAAAAAGCACTTGCTGATAAATCTGGTGACCGCGGAATTGAGGCTACTTCGCCGAAACGTGACATGACGTGTTTCCGGGAACATTTATCTCAAAGTTTTCATTGAATTCCACGTTGTGTTTCCATAGCAGACTCGTTATTTATGCTTCTAAGGCAAACGCTCTCCACCAACACTCCATGATTACTAAATGTTATTGATTTCTCTAACCCATTGTTACATGTGACGATATTTTAATGGACACAACCCTGAATTGGCGCCACATTTCCATTGTTATCTTCAAAACTTGAACATAAAACTAAATGCTTTATAGTTTGTGTTAATTCAATATTTATTTTTAATTAAAGTGTTCTTTTCTACATTATAAATTATGTAAGGGTTTCTGGCGGACCCTATACAATGAAGTGTTCCATTATGCTATGTTTTTTTCCTTAAGTCTGACGTGAACTGTAATCATTGGGATACAAAGAAGAAAAGTTACTATCTCCATCATTACATTCGAAAATGGAACAAACCTAGCATTTTGCAACTTTTTTTTATTCGAAAGTCAGTGTTTTGTAAACTCCACTTCCTCAAATCAGGACGAAAAGGTAGAACTTTTTTTTTTCTTTCTTTGCTTTGATTAAACACCATCATAACTCCAATTCCAAATTCCTCGACTCTAATTATAATTCCCTGTATTTTTTTCTTTTTATAAATGAGGATAAATTAATTTTTGCTTTCCTTAGTTTCAATTTTAACATATCTTAACATATCTTCAAATACCGTAAAACATGGTTACTTGGAAACCTGCGGTGTCACTTGAACCCAAATTTAAATACCCATTATTTAATTTGGAAGCAGTTCAAATGCATCTGGCTCTGTAAATGCTGGTACCTAGCGAAATAAACATTTTATTTACAAAAAATAGCCATCATCCACCGAGGTTAATCAAATGAACAATTGTTTACAATCGGTTAACCTTTTATACACAACGAAATTAAACCTGTCATTGGCTCTCGATGCATTTTAAACGGAAAATACAAATTCATAAATAAAATATTCACATCATCTTGCTTTAGCCCGATTTCTTGTGTTTTGAAGGAGTTTTTGGGAAGCATCAAAATAAATAAATGCATACTAGAAACATAGAAAAACAAGCAAAATACAGTTATTGAGTTTCTAACTCGTGATACCAATAACACTTGTGTATTTACCATCTTCTGACGTCATAGCTATAATGGCTTCCGAGTGCGGTCCTGGGCCCATATTGTTGTACGCTTGAACAACGATGCTGTATTGAGTGAACATTCGAAGATCTTGTAATTGGTAAATCAAATCTTCCGAATAATCTTCCGGAACTTCTAAAGTAGTGTAGACGTAGGGGTCGCTGGCGTTGTGCTGTTTGTATCCGATATAATAACCACGAATTGGACCATTCCACAAACTTTTCTTTGGTGGCTGAAACGGCAGAAAGATACGAATGAAATTGGACTGAAATACCCTGATAGTAGCGTAAAGAAATGCAGGATCATTTCACGGGAGCTAACCATTTTCATCAATATCTTTCTAATTATAATAACTTCTAGTAACCGATCATACGAAATTGGTAAGGATAACTAATGTATAAGTTAAGAACAA
Source organism: Thereuonema tuberculata (assembly GCA_023159025.1). Classification (NCBI taxonomy): domain Eukaryota; kingdom Metazoa; phylum Arthropoda; class Chilopoda; order Scutigeromorpha; family Scutigeridae; genus Thereuonema; species Thereuonema tuberculata. The sequence goes on along the minus strand of JAFIDM010004315.1, from coordinate 9,353,365 downwards.
CTAATCTCCAATTAATTATTTTATTCTTTTTTTGTTTTGTTTATTTAAGGAATCGCTTATTTAAAGAAAATGTTCGTTGATGGCAACCATGGGTGCTACAACGTCTGTTAGGGAAGCGCTGTAAATGGGACTGCCAATGGAAACGGAAGAGCTGATGGTAAATATCAGCTCTTCCGTTTCCACTGGCAGTCCCATTCGCCAGATGCATGTCAGCGATCTCAGCACTAGTGAAACCACCTTGTTACACGCAATTTGTCCAAATTACGAATGCTGAGGCAAGCACAAGTTCGTTCTTCATTTCCACTTGGCCTCTAACCGAGAGAGACCTTCTAAATAGCGTCCTCTGGCACCGAAGGTTGCCGTCAGCGGACATACATTCATACAAAAAAAAAAATTGTCTTGGTGCTACCTATGTCCCATTAAAATTTGTACAGAGTTTTGATACATCTTGAATAAGCTATATTAAATGTATTTATAAATGTAACACACAAAGTAAAAATCAACGACTGAATGGATAATAGATTGGTAAATTGATAATATATAATTTCAATTAAAGACATTGGGAAGTTCAAGTTAAAAACATTAGGAATATTAAAATTAAAATAAAATTAAAATCTTGAATTTTAAGAGAATATTTTTCAAACAATAGTATTTGATTTCCTTAATTGAACGTGTTTCAATTCACGTTTCTTTTGTTGTGATTTTTAAATTCTTGAATTGTTGTATTATGTAGAATTTAGGTTAGGGAGATGTAATTCTCTTTTCCTTAAGGTTTTTGTAATTGGCTAGACAAAGTCCTTGGAAATTATAGGACGAAATATTGCCGTGAAGATCATTAAAGTTTGTTGTTATTTAAGAAGATATTTGATAACATATAAATTTATGTCTTCTAAACTTAAAAATACAGTGCAACTTGGATAATTCGAAGCTGAAGGGACCACTACAAAACTTCGAATTATCCAAGTTTTCGAATTAAACAAGTTACATCTTTTAACTTTAATTTCAGATCCACTGAATGCTTGAAAAGATTATTCTGTCAATAAGTAAATATTTATTCAGAAAGATCATGGTATGAAAGACTTAAACACTGTATGTATGTAAACAAAATAGGATTTATATTACGTAAGCTACAGTACATATTATATTCAATACAGAAAATTATAGTTTTTCAAAAAATTGTGCAATGTCCGATTGTTTTGTAGAATTCAGTCGCTTAAGGTTAGCAAAATCATCAAGCATGTTTACTGAACGGAAAACAGCTTCACTTACGTTGGTTTGTCCTTCAATGTACCGACGAAATTCGGCGCTATCCCGTACTCGTTGGCGATTTGGCATTTCTTTCACACCCTTTTCCACCTCGCGAATGACGGCGACCTTTTAAGCGAACGTTAAATTCTTGTATACGCGTGGTTTACTGAAAGACATGGTGACACTGACAGCAGGAAGCTCGAATGGCGTCTGAAGCGTCACGTGTCGAACGGTGGCGGGAAGGGGATTTCAGTTGTCATGTGTCGAATTTCTTAACGATGAAACGCCGAAAAGTCATTATGGTTCGAAATTTTTTATAAAAAACTTCGAATTAAGGAAGTTGAACTTCGAATTATCCATGATTTTTTAACATTGATTTAATAAGAAATTCAAGGGACTAAGAGAAATCTTCGAATTAACCACGATTTCGAATTAAAGACGTTCGAATTATCCAAGTTGCACTCTATTAATAAGAATGCGTTAATTCTAAATTAATAATATATTTATATTTTCTTGTTTTTTTTAAAGAGTATATTATACTCTATTACTATTTTAACACATCAAACCTACAGGCCTATCATTTTATTATTCGAACAACTAAAAAAAAATGATAATTACCTAAAATTAAATTATAAACCAACTGCGTAATTTTGTACTGTTTTTAACTGTGCTGTTATGTGTAATTAATAAATACTAAGTCCTTCACAGAAATAGAAAGACAGAAAACCCGAACCCACAGACAATTTTTCTTTTATCGCAACCATGACTGTAATAGATGAGAAAATTATAAGAAATGTTAAAAGATATCTTGTTAATTAAATAATCAACTATTAAAACACATTACAATTAAGACAATCTAAAAATTAAAAATTATCACTACGTTTCAAACCATCAACGTTGATATGGTTCTTCCTCAAGTGCATTAAAAAAGTTTTGATCCTCCGTGGTCGGGTTCGTCTGTAAGAATGACCATCCGTAT
>JAFIDM010004315.1:9328657-9350738 GCA_023159025.1 Thereuonema tuberculata | reverse complement strand
ATCATTCTTACAGACGAACCCGACCACGGAGGATCAAAACTTTTTTAATGCACTTGAGGAAGAACCATATCAACGTTGACGGTTTGAAACGTAGTGATAATTTTTAATTTTTAGATTGTCTTAATTGTAATGTGTTTTAATAGTTGATTATTTAATTTTATAATACAAGCACGTTAAAAGATTTTATCATAATATCTTGTTAATGTTAAAAGATATCTTACTTTCCAAATGACACGCAGTGTATGTGTATCTGTTGATTCTACTTCTACATGTAAGGGTGGACCAGCAGGAACTGAAATAAAAAGAAGGTTATTAATAAATTATTATACAGTATATTGACGTATAGCAAGATAGATTTATATAAATAAATCACACAAAAAAAGTAATCTGTGAAAAAAAATCGCATCACGGGCAATTATTGAAATGTTTTGTTTTACTAATTTATCAGCATGGCCGACACGCTCTCCAGACCTGCCGCCTTGTAGTTTTCACTGCCCGCAACAAAATATATATGAACAGATCGCGAGATTTAAAGGACACCATACGCCAGCAAGTAAATAACATCTCCGTCGCTGAGCTGAGATGTTTTTATTAACATCTTAGATATGCGAACTTTATAACTTGCCGTTACAGTTACAAATCTTTTTTCACTACAGCCTAAATGGTAAAAAAAAAAAAAAAAACCCAAAAAAACTTTCACGTTCGCAAGAAGTTCTTGAAAGAATTTGAAGCTTACTTTCCTTGAAAGCTTGAGTTTACTTTTTCGGGAAGTCTTGAAGATAAATCATACGAAAAGAATGTGTTTTTTTAATTATATAATCTGCAGCATGTAAAAAGTAGAGGATTTTTTATTTTCCTTTCCTGAAAAAAAATAATTAAATCCGCAGATTAATACTTAAAGTTATTCGAATCCAATTAATTTGAATGAGACTTAAGCTCGCGTAGTCATTAATAGAAATAATAAGTGGAGTAAATATCCATTGTTTAATGAATCCATAGAAATCCATTGAAATTTCAAGAAAGCTGATCCAGCGTAGCGGTGCAGAAGTTCATAGGGCGGGAGGACACTCACACACAGACACACTGATTTAATCTGCCTCACTTTCCTAAGAAAAAAGGCGAATAAAATAAGAAACTTTCTTTTCATGTATAATACAGTGAAGTCTCACTTATAGGAATATGAGGGGGAACCAAAACTTATTCGTATAATTGAATATTTCGTGTAAGTGAATTACCTATAGGACTATGGGGGTTTCCCCGGGGAATGAGAAATTCTTCGTATAACTGAATGTTTTGTATAAGTGAGACTTCACTGTACCACATTCTTTTATTCTTTTGTTCTACTAAAACTGTAAAAGTAAAGTTTAACGTGAATTTGAGCAACTTAAAAAATTCACCAAATCAAAATTCACCAAAGTAAGATTTGCACTCTGAGATATCATCGACCGGAATCTGGGACGGTTGTTTCTTCCTTATTAGGAGCCATCAGTCAGATTTACCCTCGATGATAAGCTTAGGATCAGCGCATAGATTAAGGATCCCACTTCCGCTTTCGAAAGTGGTTTCCCAACCAAAAAAAAAACAATAATAAAAAAAAACTGTAACAATATACGTATATTGCACATATTTATTTTTATAGTTTTTTTGTTTTGTTTAGAGAACCACTTTGGAGAGAGGAGGTGGGATCTTTTAACTCTCAGCTTTATCATCGAGGATAAATCTGGCTGATGACGCCTAATAAGGCAGAAACGGCCATCCCAGATTTTCGTCGATGATAGCTCATAGTGCAACCTTACATTGATCCATTTTGATTTGGTTTTTTTGGTTTTTTATAATAAAACCGACAAAGATGTGAAGGGCAAACTACTTTTTTTATGAGCCACCCTGTATAAACTGGTTCTTTTTAGGTAGAGCACTTAGAGACCATTGTAATTCGTATAGAAATCTTTGAACTTATAACTTTCTAATGGTCTTTGCTGTGTTTTCTGTTTTTTTTTTTCCTTTCCTAATGCGATAGGTTTCCAACAAGCCAATTTAGCGGATTCCGAAAGAAGCAGAGCTTCTGTCAGATACTTACCGTCTTCTTGGGTAGTGACAGTAATCGCTTCACTGTACTCGCTTCTTCCTACGGCGTTGACTGCCATTAACCGAAAATGATATCGGGTGGCCGGAGTGAGGCCTTCTATGACGGCGAACGTCAGTGAACCATCGACCGTTACATTCATCGACTTATGCTGCCAACTATCTACAAAGAGAAAGAAAAAAAAATCCAACCAGTCTGATAAGCAATGCAAATAAAAAGACAGAAAACCTCATTTGAAAAGGTATTAAATTTAAAAAAAAAAAAAAATCGTTATTAAGTCCAAAATAAATCTTAGTGACAAAGATATTAGACCGGATCCCCCATTTGATTCTTGGTTCTTACTATTTTTTTATACATAGATTAAAGAAATATGTTCTCTATATTATGAATAGCTCTAGATTAGGAGTTAAAATGCTTAACTTAAAGGGACCCACTAAAAGTAGTTAACGACTGGAGGGTATGGTTCCTGCTGAAGGGGGTTATGAATACAGTAAAACTCTCAAATCTGGCCTAATCCGGATTTCAGAAAAGCCGGACTACCGAGAGTTTTCTTAAAATAACTCAATAGCTCAAGTTTTGTGAAGAAATAACGCCAGGTTTAATTAATTTAACCCCATTTTCATAATTTTGCACTGAAATGTTTATTAAAACAATACGTTTTATTAAAAACATTTTAAAAACGTTAATGCCGTCCACTCTATCAATACCGGTAATTAACACTGTGAGCATTTTGCGGCGATATTTACGTTTAAGTGTTTCCAGGACTCCCTGGTCCATAGGATGGCAAATAGAAGTTACATTAGGTGGTAAAAATAAACGCGGCGGCCGAGTTGACCCAAAATAGGAAAACGAATTTAGTTATTAAAAAAAAAATTACTCAGGACCAGACCAGATTACCATGGGGGCCGGTTTACCGAGGGCCGGATTTGAGAGGTTTTTACTGTACTTCCTTAGTAATCATAAAAATACATAAACTATTACGTATTTGTTAAAATAAGAATTTTGAACTTTTTGAGGTTAATAGGAACTAAAAGAAAATTCTTGAAAGAACTTGCAGTCTAATTTCCTTAAAATGTTAATCTTTAAAATTTGTTTATTATTTTCCTTATTTTTTTTTTTTTTTGAAAAGCAGAAAAAAGTAAATTTTACATTTAATTGTAAGTTAAAATACCTACTGACTGAAAACTGTAGAAATTTTCCATTTACTGCAGAAATTAATCAAATTCACTTAAGTTGCTTAAAACCGATTAATTTTAATTATATCAGAGTAGGCGGAGTTAATGAATTAGTTAAAAAATTAACATTCATTGTTATACATCATTGTTTCCGGTTCTAGTTCTCTCCCACACAGAAAATATTCCAAATAAAAAAATTCAGATCAAGAAGACCTTTGCAGTGCTTGAAAAGTTAAGAAGTAACTTTCAAACGAATGACGTAATTATGGTTGTTACGGATAAGGTAGTTACGTAATTCCTTTATTTTCATAGATGATTTTTAAAATTGTACATTAATTGACGAGATCATTCCATTTACCTATTTCAGATAAACATTGAACTGACAGAAAAAGTTTCTATTCTAACTAATGGAGCTCTTGGAGTAATCATGTCCAATTCGATGGTTTTTCGCAGTAAATGGAATGAAGTGGATAGCAAATAAATCTTCAAAGTTAACACTAATGTGAATAAGTTAGTACTAAGTAAATCATCAGTCCAAATTACAAACCGTACTGTAGTAAATCCTGTACTGATTGTAATCGCACTGTATAGGTGTTTCCTGCATATAAAACTATAAGTTCAAAATAAAAAATCTAAAATGTTTCTACTTACCAATCTGTTTCTTGTACACCACTACATATTCCAGAATTTGAGAGTTACCATCGAAAGGTGGTTTCCACGTGAGTCTTACAGACCTATTGCCAGTTTGAACGGGAACTTGTAGAACCGGGGCATCAGGGTTATCTGCAAAAGATTTATTTCATCCGTTTCTTAATTCGATATACTTAATTTTAAACTTATTTCTATTATATTAATTATCCTAGGTTGAGATAAACCATTTTCCAACATTTTCGAAGTCTGAGTTCTTGAATATTTTAATTAATATAGAAGGGCCCCGCTTTTCGACTAATGTAGGCGATCATCACTAATTCGGACATAATTTCTGCTAGAGTAATTTTAAACTCTTTTCTCGGTTCGGCCCATCCACTACTGATTGGTAATCAACACTGTTGCAGTCATTTGCAAACACAGACAAGCCATTCCTATACGTTCTTCTTGTATATTACTATATAATGTGCTTACATTTAGTCCCAGCCATGGTTCCAGTGAATAAAGGAAGTGCTTCTCCTACTTAAAGTGCAAACACCGTACGTTGTCCGTATGTACGGACAAGATATAGTATAAGATTGAGCTTCTGATAAAACTCGACAGAGGTGAGTCTGTGAGGAGCTTGTGTGAATTCTATGGCATTGGATCTTCGACCGTTTATCATATGAAGACACAGAAGAAAAACTGCTCAATTTCTTTGCTAACAATGAATCAAAGAAACAGATGTTATAAGGAATACAATGAAGGTAGTTTAAAGATAGGATGAGGTGGTTAGCTGTTGGGTTAAAGGTGTATTCTAACCTAACCATTTCTAACCTAACCATCCATTTCTAACCTGACCAATTCTAACCTAACCATCCGTCATAATCATACTCCGGCTCCCTATAGATCCCAATGACGCCAGATTAGTGATGGTCGACTGTACGGCGATTTTCAGTTACATCCATTATGTGCGACGTAGCCCACTAATAACTTTTAAACCGCTGATAGAACTTCTTGATAATTTACTTTGCATATTTAAATAAGTATAATTAAAAGAAGACGCTTAAAATGGCTGGGACATGTTTTGAGACACGATAATCCGATACTGAGAGCTCTAGAGGGGAAGATTCCAAGCGAAGATAGAGGAAGAGGAAGACCTCGCAATAATTGTATAACACAAACATGCAAGGATTTGGGAGTAAGAGGTTTTGTGGAGTTGAAAAGGATAGCGGAGAATAGACAAAGATGGAGGAACATGACATGGATCTCATCCCAACCAGTCTCCGGACTGAGCCACTGATTATCATTTAAATATTTACAGATGAGCCAACTGTTATATTTGAAATCTTTTTCCATGGGTTCTTGTCGAGAAAATAGCGCGAAGAGGTAATAAAAATTCCCATAGAAAATCATTGAAAACAAACATTGGATTTCAATCAATGTTTTAAACAATAGTTATTAATCTTTTTAGCTAATCCATTAATTTGAGTGTAGTTTCATATGATTAAAATTAATCGATTTCAGACAATTTTAAAGTAAATAATGAGAATTTAACTTTTTTCTTTTTTTGAGAAAACGGAAAATTTTTGCGGTTTGTATTCAGCTGATTTTTATAAGTTGAAAATAAATGTATACTTTTCATTTTTCTCGACTAAAAAATATTCTAATAAAGGAATTTTAAGGAATAACGTTTTAAGTAAATAGGCCTTAAGTTCTTTTCAGGATCTACTTGTTTTATCATACGAAATCAGTTGTACAGTTGAGTCCCGGAAACTCGGCACTCGATAACCCGGCAGTCCGGATAACTCAGCCACCCCCTGGCAGGGTGGAAAAAGCACGCGCCCTTTAAAAATAGGCTAGTTAATTTTCATTAGAGAAAGCTTTATGCCTTCATAAAGTAATTTTCTGAAGTCTGTCCTATCAGGTAAATTACTATTCATTAATTTTCATTAGTAAAGGCTCTATGCCTTCATAAAGTAATTTTCCTTCGATTTAAGGGTAAATTTAAATACAGTATTCGTAAGTTACATTTATATGCAGTTCACATATTAGGTATTTTTTTAAGTTTATTTGGACAGTTTAAGTTTGAGTTACAGCATTCTTTGTAAACTGTTGTATTCTCAAGCAACAAATAAATGCATTTTATGATGAAAAAAATCGTACTAATTCTTTTTTTTAACACCTTTCCCGATAACTCGGCAGTTTCACAAACTCGGCCACCCTTCGGTCCACATTAGGCCGAGTTTTCGGGACTCTACTGTACTCCATATTTCATGTGTACTTGTAAATGATGCATTAACTAAAAATACCTATTAACGCGGTCTCCTGAGGGTAAGAATATATTTGATGAAGAGATCGATAGGAATTTAATAACGCCACAGGATTCTATAGGTTTGTTTTGCAGATTATTTCGCTACAATGACCTTTTCAATATAAGCTTGTTTGTTTTAACTTTAAATGTTCAGTGATGTGTTCTTCGATCTGTTACTCTTATCGATTTTCCTCTGTATTTGACGAACACAGCTTTAACAATTCCAAACACCCTACAAAGAAAACAAGAAAGTTCGAAAGACCTTAGATCCCACTTTCTTTAATATACGATTTCTTAAAATTTCTGGGATTTCTTTTCCCTTTTTTATGGTAGTGAAAACGACAAAACATGATAGCCCGAAATTATATTCCAATTATAAAATCACAATTTTTACCTTTTCAGAAAAAAAACCCGAATAAAGCCGCATTATTCATTAAAGTTAGCTAATCCAATCTGCAAGGTTTGACTGATTAAAATTAATCTGATTGACATAAGATTTAATATTAATATTTAAGACAAAGAGATATTAATAGGAATAGGATAGAAATCCATTGTTTAGATTCCAATGCTTTTGTATCTGGAATTTTAGTCTTCTTCTCTCATTAATTTCGCAACAATGATTCATTTGTTGAAAAGATTTCAAATGGAAAAGCCAGATCGTCACTAATAGTCGAATGTGCCTACCAAGTTTCAAGAAGATCCATCCAGTGGATCAAAAGTTATTAGGGACACATGGACCTACACGGACTGGTAAGAAAAGTCATTTAACATTGTATTCAATTGAAGATTGAAAAACTATAGATTAAAGCTATTAAAGATAATTATATTCACATTTTTTAGCCTACTTTCTAGGAAATTCAGTCTCAAACTTGTCTGTGTGTGTGTCCAGTAGCGTACCAAGGGGGGGGGGGGCGGTCCGCCCGGGCCCCCACCTTGGAGACAAGAGGACCTTTTTTTTTTTTTTTTTGGTTGTAAAAGTCAGACTAGGGGGCCCCCATCCACAACTCCCGCCCCGGGCCCCCAAAGGCGTTGGTACGCCACTGTGTGTGTCTTTCCCTAATAACTTCTAAACCTATGAATGAATCTTCTTGAACCTTTGTGTGTCTATATAGAAGAGGTTTATCTAATTATTGTACTTGAATTTTTTTCCTAGAAATCAGTGCGAGAACGTGACAAAATTCCCCTTTTTCGATTCTAAACCTATGAATGGAGTTCTATGGATGTTTTTAAGCAATGAACATTAATCTGCTTATTAAGCCTCTTAATGGTTGCAAGAGATTTATATAAGTTAATTGGATTCAGACAACAAGTAAATGGAAAAAAAAACACATTTGTATTCAGTAGGTATTATAATCAAAGGATTTTCGTTTTTGTTTGATTTTTGTCAAGAAAAAGGAAATGCAAAAGGAAGGCAGTCCTCAAGTCTTTTCAGGAACTTCTGATTGTATTTGTAATTTATTCTAATTCTAATTGCTTTTACATTCCTTCATATTTTATGGTTAATGTTAAAAATTTTAATGGTATTTAGATTAATTCCTACAAAATTATCAGTTTTTTTTTTATTTTTATTATTATCTTTTATTGTTATTTTTCGTCATAAAAAACTAAATAAGATAATTTATTTTTTGCGAAAAATTTATACAAAAGTATTTTTTCCCATTCTGTGGACAACATATATAAGTTAGCAAAACTTAAAAAAAATAATTCTAAAACTATTAAGAAATGAATAAATTGTCAATATTCTTAGTTAAAATATTTTTCAATTTCGTTTATTTTGAATGATTCTTCCTCTAGACATTAGAGTCGCTTTAGTGTTATCGATTTTCTTAATATTAGATGACTATAATTATATATTAACCCAGCTTCTAATTGACCATGCTTCCTCATTCCTCCCGCAAACAAAAATAATCATGTCTTGAACTTGCATCACACGACCAGGACTGGAACGATTTTCTTAGTCAATTTATGAGTCTAACAATTTTCTCAATCCTTTCTTATTTATGGGTTAATTCAAATAATATTAAGTGTAATATAATATCTAATATTATATGTAATTATGATTTTTTTGGTCTTGGTCATCCGATCTCAAATAACTATTATTATTATTATTATTATTATTATTATTATTATTATTATTATTACTTGGGGTGAATGTGGGTGGCAGGAAAGCCAAGCACTGCGACCTGAAAGGTCTATTAATCCAACCCACGGAAAGAAGGACAGATGGAGAGAAAGACTGAGAAAGTATGGTGGGGGACTCGCAGGGGAAATGGGAAAACCCCGAGAAAACCTGCCCAGCGCGGATCGTCCATCATCACGAAACCCAGATGAGAACCGAACCTCGGAACTCAGAGGTGAGAGGCCAGTGTCTTAGCGACAACGCCAACCGGGCGGCCCCTCAAATAAGTAACTATTAAAATTAACTAACTAAATCAATACGCTATATTGGCTAACGTATTTCTTAATTTTTATACAATTTTTATTTACAGTTTGAATTTAACTTACGATTACGATTATTTAAGTCCTGATTCACCTGAAAGCCGATTTGCGAACAAAATCTTAATAAGCCAGGTAATATGACACACTGACCGTGCTGCGCCAAGAACGATAATAATCAATTAATTACAGCATCGACAGTCTAGAATATTCATTTAATTTCCTAACCTAAAGCCAACACTAAATAGTATCACATTCGCAAGAAAACGACACTACACATTGTCACGATTTGCAAACATGTTTTTTTGGTAGTACAACACTTTTCCGGTTGGTAGCGCCCCTGACGCAACACAGGTGGAAGATACTCCCTAAATCCATCGGGATTTTTAAGGGTTGGATGATACCTAAAGATAGGTCCTGGAGTTCATCCATTCCTGTCAAATGAGAACAAGAGACTTTTACAGGTTAAAGGCGGTCAGGCGTAGAATTGACCACGCTATCTCCTTTCTGCTTCGGAACACCGAACTGCTTTAAAAGCTTCACTAAATTAATGTATAAATATTTCATGCTTTAAAAAAACTTGAAAGTTTCTTAAAGTCGATTGTCGTATAATTCTATAGAACAGACTGTAGAAGAAAGGAAGTTTTTTTTTTTTTTTATCCTTTTAACTTGCGCTGATTATAAATAAGTTGTTCAAACGATCTCAAAACCAACTTTCTTAAAGTCTTTCTTTTTTTAAAGTCGGGGAAACAACATAAACGAAAAACATGCTTTTATTTTCAAATTATATCTGCATAGTTAAATCAGCATTCTTTACTTAAGTTTCCTAAAGACGATTAGCTTTAATAATATCGTTAAGGAATGGTTTAGTTAAAAGAACCAATACTCATTCTTTAAGACATCGACAGAAATCAATATTCTAATGCTTTTGTATTGGTATGTTTGTCTGGCGCTAATTTCTCGACAATTATCCACTTAGAAAAAGACTTCAAATATAAAAGTTAATCGTCCTTCGTCTTTAAATGTGAATACTAAGTTTGAAGAAGATCCGTCGAGGGGTTCAAAAGTTATGGGGAGAGGGAAGAGAATCAACTGAACCATACAGACTTTGCGATCTGAGTCTAACATATAATATACTCAGTTCTATAACCAAATACAGGGTGTATCAAAACACTCTGTACAAAATATAATGTAGGGAGAACAAAGCCAAATCTTTTTCGTCTATGAATGTATGCACGCTGACGGTAACCTTCGGTGCTAGATGGTGCTATTGCCTGGCCACTAATATCGACCGATTTAACATGTATCATTTCTTCCCCTGGACAAATGAAGAGCCTCGTGTACGAGTCCCCTATTGACTCGCATGAAGACCTTGTCTCAAGAATAACTGTCGCCGCTGCAACTGTTCACGAAATGGCGCAAATCTTGCAAAATGTGCGGCAATTCGATGCTGTCAAAGTTGACGGCCGCAACTTTGAGCACCTTCTTTGAATAAACATATTTTGTTTCCACATGTTTCTATTCATTTATGTTTGTCCTGGTGTTCTATATCTCCTCTCCAGCCGATTGCAGAGCCGCTAAATAGCGCCCTCTAGTACCGAACGTTGCCGTCACCTGACATACATTCGTAGACGAAAACATTTGTCTATCGCCATTAAAATTTGTACAGACAGTTTTGATACACCCTGTATATAAACAGATGATTATAAATGCAGCAATTAGCATACTTGCAAAGTAACTATAGCACATACATTTCTTTCCCGGAAATTGTAATTTCTATTTTCCAAGAAAAGTAAGACTAATCATTTAGTCTGTGTGTATGTTTATATCTCTCCCTCCCCCCCTTTATTTTTTTGTTGATACACTCATAGTTTGGGAAATCAATGAAGACCTTTTGTCAATCGTTAGAAATCGTCCTTATTTTCTCTTACCTTGCACCGTCAGCCTGAATTCGCTCTCTTCAATTCCAAATCTATTCTGGGCCATGCATCGAATCGCTTCTGAATCTTTTCTGTCCAACCACGCAATAGTTAATTCCGACTTCGCTTTAGATGCTTCGAAATAATCCGACTGCTGAACACTGTATCTACAATAACAAAGAAAACAAAACAAGGTATTCAGCTACTTCTTCCTAAATGTTCAGAAAGGAATAAATAAACTGCGCGACTGCGAAGTTCAAGGGACAATGTTTGGACATTTTCAATCATTTGTTTAGAAAATATAAAATTCAATTGAATGTTCACGTTTTTTGTTACTTTGCGACAAGAATTAGTCCTATGAAATTTATATTTCAAAATCAGAGTGTGGGTTGTTTTTTTAACTTAGAAATAAAAACATAAATAAATAAAAGTCAGCAACTTGTTCAATATTGATTTGTAATCTTGGCAGTTTATTTTTTTCCATTTTTTTTGTTTGAAGTTCAATGTTTTTTAATATAAAATTTGAGAAATATTATATGCATAAACTTAATTAATCTTAAAAATAATAACGAATGATATGTAATAATTTTAACTCATTATAAAGAGTTAAAATTTATCTCTTTATCTCTTTTATCTCTTTTATAAAGAGATAAAATGTATGATACTTACATACTATCGGGACCTATTTTTTATAAACGATTTCTGGTGTGTATTTTAAATTATTAATCATCCCTGCCAAATGTGTAATAAAAATAGACACTTACGTATTGTATTGCCTCATATCGTTTGGGGAAGAAAAAAAAAAACACATTTTCCTTTCAATTTACACTAGGTTAGGTTAATAGAACCCAGCTACTAGTAAACTAACACTATAAAAAGTAAACATCCCATCTTCCTCGCCCCTATTTTGAAGAAATCTAAGGAGACCTGACGCATACGCAAATGCGTTTAAGGCTCTCGTAAACAAAACCGAACAGTACAAGTCAGGTTTAAAAAAAAATAAAAATAAAAAAAAAAAACAAAAAAAAAAAGCAAAAAAAAAAACAGAAAATAAATGAAAAGAAAATCGATTATAAAAAAATCGGTCCCGTTAGCACGTAAATAGCAAATCCATTATTTTATAAATTGGACAAGATTAATACTTGCTGTAGATAATTAAAGAAAACTTTACAATATAGCATTAAATAATATAAAAGATATATATACAAGTACACTAGACTCTTACTAATCCGGCTATTCGTTGCACAGAAGGGTGCCAGATTACTGAGAGTGCATAAAAATTTAGTTTAAGTCTTCATTAAATTTAATGCAATATAGTAAATACTTAAGAAACACATAAATAAGAGAAAAGTATATGATAATGATAAAAAAAAAGATATTATTCAGTCTCATTTACAACAATGAAATGGTCTAGGAGAAAATAAAATGGCGCTGCTTAAAGTAAGAGAAAACAGCTGTTCTGGGATGTCATCTAGTAAATACTTGGTCTCGCATCATATTAATAAAATGATGGCTTCGTATCAGTACAATAAAGTATAATATGTACCATAAACAGTAAAAGAAACGTACGATTATACTGCAGCACAGATGAAATCTTACATTTTCTACTAAGTGCGGTCATTTTGAAACATGTCAAACAGTTGCTTTAATGAAGATGCTCGTCGATGGTACTCTTTATCATGCATTACGTCGGCACTGCCTATTGCAGAAAGATGTTGGCAGCTTCGACACCAGCAGTGAGAGAAATCTTCGTGCTCTCTGCCTCTGCTTCCTCATCACTGTCATCTTTTTCTTCCAGCACGCTTTTGATGATTTCTTCATCTGTAACACTAAACTACACCCTTTCACACGTGACCTGCGTGTCATCACAGCGCCGCTTAGGTAGCAACAAATGGTCTAAAAACAGCCCCGCCTCTTTTACGTCACGGTCGGAGCCGGATAATTGAGAGGCCGAATTATTAAGGGCCGGACTAGCAAGAGTCCACTATATTAAGCTTATATAGTGCTTATTATATGTATTATTTAAAATGCTTTTCTTTAATTAATACAGGGTGAAAAGATCAATATTTTAGGAGGAGATAGTATCGATTATTTTGAGCAAAAAAAATTGATATGAACGAGTGTCCTAATCCGAATGGTTTCCTAAATAACTGAAATTTGGCGCGCAATTGTCACTGCTCCTGCTGGCCGTTTTTTCCCTTCTCTTCCACCGCAAAGCCCTTTAAATCTACAGACCTAATTCCCTTGGATTTGTGTTTATGGAGTTGGATGAAGTGTGCAGATATAAAGTGAATACAGGAGACGAATTGCTCGCTCACATAATAGATACTTCGACGCTCATAAAGGAACGTCACGTTGAACTCAGACAAGCAACACGTCATGTTCTAACAAGAGTTAAGAAGTGGGCTGATGTTGGCGGTGGAGTTTTAGAAACTTTAATTATAAACTGTAGGAAATGTGTAACTTGATCAATTTGGAAACTGTACATTGAAATAGTTCTCTCTCCGAAACCATTCAGAATAGGACACTCGTTCATGGGAACATTTTTGCTTAAAATGACCGAGACTATCAGCTCCCATATTGACCTTTCCTCCGTGTATAGCATGTATTGTAAATAAAAGCTATGAATATCAGTATATGGAAGTAAAATATACTATTAGTCACTTAAAAAAAATCTATACATTTAATGCATAAGTTAATGAATATAAATTGAAAAATGATAAACGAGTAACTGTGAAAAATTAAGAATTAAACAGGGTATAACGACATGAATACTTGATAAGTAGGACCTCAGAATAAAAAATAATAAATACAAATAAATCTAAAATGAATAATATTAAAAGCAAATTTACTAATGCTGATTATAAGTTGTAGATTAGAATTAGATTATTTTCTGGTGAAATAGGAGACATGTTGATTTTGATTTTGTTTAAAAAAACAAAAAAAATTATCAAATATACAATTTAAATTCTATTTAGACAGATCGTAATTAAAATTCTATTTAAACCATATTTTATTTTATATAAAATGTGAAAAAAGCCTATACTGAATTTTGTCAAAAACCAAACTTAATAACGTATATCAAATATTTGCAGAACATTTTGTGAGAGTGAAAAATACGTTAAATGCCGACAGCTCAAAATTATATTTTTTTAATCATTCTTACCCAAAAATTAATCTATTATAAAAATTAGTTTACGAAAGAAAATATTTCTTGAGCAAATTGTCTCGAACTTCCTTCCCCTTCAAGATTCGCGCTTCAAAGTTTGCGAACCACAGATATAGGGTTAAGAGTTTAAATTATTTCTCCATTAACTTATCCATGTTTTTCTTTGTTTCATCTTTCCTTCAAAGTAAAAATACCAGAAAGTAAATAAACCCACGAAAATTGACACAGCGTTTCATTATTATGAGATGGAATTCGTGATTTCCCAAGAACTCATCTCGTAAACGAAAATCTTTAAAATAAAAAAAGGAAAAAAAAAAACAACAGAAATCTTGACAGAGTCTACGAAGCCATCAAATTGGCAGACTGTGATCTCTTTTATTAAACTTCATCTCTGGTTAAGAAGAAGAAGAGAAAAAAAGACCGATGGTCGAGGCACAGCTGCCGCCTCCCTCTCTCTTCCTCCCGTATCGATCGAACCCTGCTATCGGTAAGGAAACTTCGTTCCTCCCTTTCTAATAATGCTTCCTGATTTACCTGATATCCTTCAGAGGGTTGATTGAATAAGCTCCTACAGCCCACGTGAATTCAATAGGCAGATCTCCATAGGCCTGACAAACTAAGGTGGCGTTGTCTCCTCTTTTTCCGACTGCGGTCTGGTATTTCGAGTCGAAATGGGGCGGAGCTAAAAAAACAAAAAAAAAAAAAAAGAAACAAACAATCAGAGAAATTCCGAGATTACTTCGTGTTTCGATTTCTTTTGTTTTGAAGATATAAAAATTCGTTACAAACACAGACGGAAAATACGTCTTAAAACAAAAACAAAAAGGTTTAAGATTATTACTGAATAGAAAGAAAATAGAAACATATTTTATAATTTCTATTTTGATAAACCGAAACAAACAAAACACGGTGCTAGTCAATATCTTCCGACTGTAAAACCTAACGTTAAAACCGATTTTAATTCAAATTTTCTACTTATTAAAGATTTCAACTGCTCAGTCTTAAAAACTATAGAAACATACAAAACATATACAGTCTTAATTTTATACCCTCATAATATTGAGCAGATTACACGTTTATTCTATCGTAGTAATGCTCTTAAAATACGATAAAGAAGGCCGACTTCCAAAAGGAATATCTTCGAACAAGTGCAGTTATAAATATAGAATGAAGAAACAAAAAAAACAACGGAAAGGACCACTATTTTATCCAAAGTGGCAAAATAAAGCAGATTGAAGTTGCCGAAGATCTAACCTTCTATGAGCAACACAGAGAAATCTGGCATCAGGGCCTAAGTGTAAAGTTATCGAAGGAAAAATGTTGGATATTGGGGACAGAGAAACCCAGGATTTAAGTGAAATTATCCCAGATCCAACTCAAGTTATCCAGATTGAAATACATGAGAGGAATATGTAGGCAGGAATATATTCTAGGCATCTTTACTACAAATTTATATAATCTCAATTCAAAGTATCTCATTTGAAATCGGAAAAACTCAATCGTTCCATATTGTATAAGGATTGAAGTGAACGAACGTTAAGTCATTGTTGATTTATTGTATAGTTGAACATTAATATATACTGGGTGTTTCCGAACTTATGTCACAGAATAATACGGTAGATAAAAAAAGTACGAAACCATTTCATTAAGTAATGTGTGTCCGTTACGGCGTTAGAGTCGTCTTAGTGTTGTGGCTAAGTCGCCAGATTACCTGATTTTAATCCGATTGACTTCTTCTGTTGAGACCGTGTAAAGAATACCAACCTGTCGATACTGTCGATGAACTGCGTCCACGAACTGCCGAAGCCTGCAACACCATCCGTTCTACACCTGGTCTGTTTGAACGAGTGCGGAAGTCAATGCTCCGGTGATTCCAGCACTATTGTGTACAACAAGAGTAGACGTCGCTTTGAACCTCTTCTCTAATGCATAACACTCCAAATAAATGACTGTATCAGCTACAATACTAAAACGACTGTTTTAGTAAGAACAAAAGACCGGATACACATTACTTAATGAAAACTCTTTGTTTTCGTACCCTCTATCTACCGTATTCTTCTGTAAAATAATTTCGGAAACACCCTGAATATTTTAATATATTCTCTATTCAATTAGTGTTATTTGGTTAAAATAAAATATTAAGTCAATTTATCAAAAGCTCTTCAATGCTATTCTTTGATCTGCTATAAATGAACTACCGAAATAAAAAACTTAAAATATATTTTATTAGTTATTTATTCGAAGATTAACTTCAACAAGGTTTTCTAGAAAGTTCTTTGACACAAACTAATCCAATTTTGTTTTCCGTAAGGATAAACAATTTATGTAATTATAGTAATTTTCATTATTATCGTAATTATTTATTGGAGAAATTTTAACTAAATTAATATTTCCTAATAACTATATTCGGTTTAAGTCAACCGGGAAAATTGTTAATTCCCTACTATTTATTTTTAATAATGAAACCTTCTAGTTATCAAATTATATTTTTGTACCCACGCGGTTAGTAAACTCCCACGGCATTGATCTGATAGTTGTTATGTTCTTAATAAGAATTGGTGAAAAAAAAAGGATTAAACAAAAAAAAAATCAAAATCCAATTTTTTAGATGAGATATTCATGTTCGCCTGTCCATCAATATCATCATAACTCAAAACTTATGCAGCCTAGGATGCTGTAATTTTACGGGTAGATAGCCCTAATCCTTTTGATATTTATCTGATCAATACATATGGAACTTGTCGGACTTTTCTTCACTGTCCTTTCTATAAACAATTCTGCCAGCACAGAAATAACAATGCCTTAAAAAATACATTAAAAAATAAAATTCAAACGTCTGTGGCTCCAACATTATTAATCCCAACTGGTTCATAAAATCCCAACTGGTTCTTCAGGTTCATAAAATCCTAAGTTTTTAGGATTTCATTTAAAATTTGCTCCCAACCCTGACGTAAAGATAAAAAACAAGAAAGCCTCTAAGCAAGGTACGGAGAACCTATTTCTTCTGTAAGGCTGAAACTTTCATAAAAGATGGATATTTTAATAATGAAGATCTTTATTAATTTTGGTAAAACGCAGATTAGGAGATAAAAACCTGAGCTCTTACCAGCGGGACTTGGAAAGTTGGAAGATATATATAGATATATATAAATGTATTCTGTCATGAACGCCGTTCGTGCTCCGGTGCTTCGCTTGTATCCTTTTGCCTCCATTCGTGTGTAAGATATTTCTATGTCATATTTCTCTTTTCTTTTTTGATTATTTCCAAATTTCCATATTCTCTCTCTCCGTACCAAGCCCTGGTGTCCGCAAGGCTTTTGGTGCCGCCAACTCGGCGCCGAAGAAACTCTTACACAATGTTTTAAAGACTTCAAAAGGTGCAGCTCAAGAAGTTTCAGTTGAAGATATACAAAGGCAAAGAGGCCGTAGAGCCTATTGTTTCAGAAAGTAAAAGCTTCTTTCCATCCTTCCCCCCTCTTGTAAACTGTTGCAGAAATGCTCTCTCAACGGGGGTGGGGGGGGAAACAAAAGGAACGGCCGCTCCTGATGTCGTAACAAAGAGTGCTGTGCCAGAGGCGACGGTGGGGAAACACGTGTCTCGCCACCCCTCTAACGAATATAATGTCCCCGAGAGGAAAAGATCAGCGTGTGAGAAGGTGAGGTACAGGGAAGACGCCCAAGGCTCACGCGGCCAGCGGTGTCGGTCGTCAGGGAGCCTGCCAGTCTTTCACCTTCCTCGGAGGTAAGCCCCGATAGAAACCCGGCGAGCAGCGTGTAAGAAAGGTGACGCGCAGTGTTCACGCAGCATGCGATACCGGTCATGGAAAGAACCTATCTGCCTTTACCTTTGCTTGGCGCTCACCCCGAAAGGAAGTCGGCAGCAGTGTGTGTGTGCGAGAAGGCGAGAAACAGAGAAGATGTTGAAGCTTCACACCGAAATCCCATTCCGCTAGTCTTTAACCGTGTCGCCTTTTCGTCTTTGACTGCCGATATCTCCGAAGACAAAGATCGGCGACTGTGCGCAAGACGAGCTGAGTGTAAGAACCCAGCTGTGCTTGTACGACGGCAATAGTGTGAGAGACAGCACCCGAAGAAAATCGGCGTCATCTCCTCCATTCCTCCTGCCGATTCCCTACACAAGCATCCTCGAGAGAAGTTAGTGCTCACAAATTGTACCTCTGCAGTGTCCAGCGGCTTTCATCGAGACCGTCGCGGCCGTTCATCTCGCTAGTGTTTGGAATCGTCTCCTTGCCGCTCAAAACAAATCCGTTAATCCAGGACTGACCTTAATGGACTCACTGAGTGATTGCGTACTATATCTTTCCTTGATTTCATATATTTCCTAATATTTTGCTATCTAATAAAATCTTTCACTTAACCCTGTAACTGATTGCAGCCTGCACACAAGCATAGGCATAAAACAAGCATTAAAAAGTCCAGAACTAGCTTTCACCTCAGTACGACGAGGCTTCTTGTACGACAAGGCGCGGGTCACGGATAAATCCCGCCGCTTTGCTAGCTTTCCATGACACCTCCCTTTTTCCCTTTTTTTCTTTTCGTATATATAAGAGGGGAAGTCGGTAAATAGGTCACAAACTGATGTGGGATAGCTGAAAATAGTAGTGATTAGTTTGGAAGGTATCATTAATTAACAGCACAATCCAAATTGATAACAGACAAGTAGGAGTAAGTAACACATGAACAGCTCAGTTTGAAAATGGCGATCGTGCTCGAGGAGTGTATGTGAGAGCAGAGTACTGTTGTGCGTTTTTTATTGGCAAAAGGACGCGTAAAGCGGTGCATAACTCGGTTAATAAATTCTGTCAAAGTTGCTCAAAAAGTTTGGACGAAGATCGACCTGGTCGTCCTGTTCAGATTGGGACAGGTGGAGAAGATGATTCGAGCTGATAGGCGAATAATGGTAGACAGCATCGCAATTGTAGTAGGTGTTCTCATGGTTTATTCTTCAGCACAATGCATGATCGTTGAATTTCGAAAAGTGTGCTCAAGGTGGGTGACTACACACCTGGCTGAAGAACACAAACTGAATCGAATGGTTGTAACATCTCTCTCTCAATACACCAATGAAGGAGAAGACATGCTTAATTGTATTGTTACAGAGGATGAATCATGGGTGCATCACTACCAACCGGAATCAAAGCTTCATTCAATGCACTGGAAACATACTTCTTTATCTCCGTGCAAGAAATTCAAGGTTACGCCCTCAGCTCGTAAGGTGATGCTTACTGTGTTTTAGGATTCTCAAGGAGTGCTACTGGCCCATTTCGAGGCGAACATATGAATGCTTTTTTTTTTCATACTGTGAAGTTCTGTTGATGCTTCAATTCGAGGAAAACGTCCGGGGGTCTACTGACTAAAGGAACATTGCTCCATCACAACAATGTGAGACCTCAATTAACCCAGGAGAAAATTGACGAATTAGGGTGGCAACTTCTTCACATCTGCCTTACAGCCCTAACTTAGTCCCAAGAGACTTTCACTTGTTTGGTCAGCTGAAATGTTTCGCGAATAAGGAAGAAGCTGAACGTTAGCTGCGACTGGTGCAGTTATAAAGCGGTGGGATAAGTGTATCAATGTTAATGGTGATTATGTTGAAAAACAAAAACGGTTTTCAAGTACGTATCTCACCAAGTACTTTTTAATAGCCATTGTGACCTATTTACTGACTTCCCCTCGTAAATATTTAATTATATATATATATATTGTACATAATGTATGCATATGTATATACTGTATATACTTTAAGGCAAATTAAAAAAGCTGATATTTATTTTTTAATAAAATTAATAAGGAAGTTAGTTATTACTATTATTACATTATTAAACATATTAATTTAATTTTTTCATAAACATAAATTTATGTAATTACGCGAATTTTCCTTTTTATCACGATTAATTAAAAAGAGATGCTTTCTTTATCCTAAAATAACCACGATAAAATTACAAAAACTAGTAAAAGTAATTTTCTTAATTTTCTTTTTTTTAATAATGAAATCGTATATTTTTCAATATATATTTTTCAATTTTTTTAAAAATACGTTGATTTAAAGACATATATAATATTATATTTTTCGATTAGCTTAACGTAAAACCTTATAAATATTTTTAAATCACCGTCTTGCATTTTTAACACAAATTTTCTTTTTTTTAATGTAATTACAACAAAAATAGTGTTTTAATATTAAGTAATTCTAAAGCATCAAATATGAAACGTTATTTATACTCTTCTAACATTATACTCTTTTATTTCGTATCATATCTTTCATTATTAATAACAGGGGAGTATTTTTGTTCTATCTAATAAATAAAGAAGAATATCTGTTTGTATGTTTGTCCTTTAGCAGTCAGTTCCCAAAGGAACGAGACCCGCCAAACTTATCTTGACATAATGTTGGATGCAGGATAAGATAAATACAGGCTGGGCATAACCAGTGGGGGTGAGAAAGACCCTTTGACACTTTTCCAAAAAGGTTTTAGAAATGTTTGATTTTTAAACTATGTATGGCACACATTAGGTCCAGAGAAAGTTCAAGACATCACCACCCCCAACTTTCCCTATTATAAAAACATTTTGGAAACATTTTCGAAATTATAAAAAACTTTGCTTGTCATGAATAGAATGTGATAGAATGATATTTAAATTCTATCTGCCTGTCATTAAATTTACAGTGAATTTATCTGGTAACGGCGTAAATATGGCTATTGGAGCTCAAAGTGGCTCTTCAGAGATGCACATGGCGGTGTCTATTAAAGCATTGTGATTTAATAACAAATTGTCAGGAGCCGGAAATTGAGAAGCAAATCGATTTTATTTTGAATCGAAAAAAGCATTGTTTGCTGTAATGGTATTAAAGAGGGATGTATGAATTTCAAAAACTGACATGGTTTAGCAAAACATTACATACAAAAAAAAAAAACCTGATCATTTTATTGTTGATTTTCACGAGTACAGAATTGGAAGATATGTAATGCAACGATAGTATTAGATAAAATGAAGAAGATATAAGTTGGTGTGCCAATTTTTAATATTCGCACTGTAAGAGGGATTAATTTTTTTTTTTTCAAAAAGAGGATCAGACTGGCTTTGTATTGAACACGAAACCATTGCGACCCTGTTTATGTCTTATGTGTCACAGGAAGTGATCATAAACCGGAATTCGTATTTTTTTCTCACACATACAAGTCAGACAGACGGACAGAACCTTCTTAAGAGTTTACCCCCCCATCCATTACATTGTGTGCCTAGGGTGGCTAAAAAAATGAATTAAACACTGTTGTTGATCTTTTTTTAGCGCAAAGTTCCTTACCTACTGGACCAACATTTACCAAACTCAATAGAGAATAACCTGTATCTACCTTAAAAATTTAAATTTTCTAGTGTGTGGTTTTTAGTTATTGCAATCACCGGAGGACGGACGACATGCGTATTTCGATTAAAACTGCATTTTGAAAGTTTGCTTTGAGCCCTTCTATTTCTCGTCGATTTATACACTAACGTTTGTGAAAACTCCAATATTTGGAGGACTGATGGTAATAGCTTGAAACTTACACCAGGCTGAACCAAATAAACATCCGCAGACGCCTATGGCTGCAATGGGGTCTCAAATACAGACATTGTCGTGCTGATTGGCTCGTGTTTCCTGACGAGTCGCGATTCAACTTCCTGCGCTGTGATGGTCGCATCTGAATACATCGAGGTGAATGGCAGCTTGTAGCGTACATGTTGCAGCGTCATATGAACCCAACGCCAAGTGTCATGGTTTGAGATGACACTTAAGTTTTAATTTTGATCTCGCCTAATATGATATCGTGAATCCTCAAGAGCCAGCAATACATCTGGGATGTTTCAGAAGCAGAGGTGATACTGAAAGAAATTCAACGTTTATGTATATAACTAGCGAGTATTTAAGTGATGGTAGTGATTCGACCTTGTTTTCTTCACTTACGTATTGTACTCAAATAATTCCTAACACACTCGGATATAAGATCTTAATATTCATTTAATACTTCTTTTTCGAGTATGGACATAATCGGACATGACATCCTTGTATTCTATTTGCACAGGAGACTGAATCTCGTTAATCACTGAAAATTCTATAGAATACACACATTAACTTATGAATGGTACACATTAGTTCCTATGCATCCTTATTAAAGTCACAATATAAAACCACTGTCTGTTAATAACAGTTCGTTAACAGTATTTATCCATTTGTGCAATCGTTCTATTCTTTCCTTTTATATTATTTCAATATCATAAACAAGTATTGGCACTTTACACAAAAATCACCAACGTTTCTTTTTACGTATAATCAATATTTGCTGAATGCGTTGTCTC
>JAFIDM010004315.1:9265115-9317478 GCA_023159025.1 Thereuonema tuberculata | reverse complement strand
GGTTAGTAATCCCGTTCTTTCTTTTTTCTTGAGTTCAATTCGTTTCAGAAATATGATTATTTTAGCCTTCATCTTCCCCGTCTCTGAAAAATACGATTTTTGGAACGCCGGTGCTTACTCACAACGTTACACGTAGAGGAGCATATAACAAGTATAATGTATAAAGATACTCACCGTGCACTGTTAGTTGAATGGCTTTACTGAGGGCAAGACCGACTCCATTACTTGCCGTACAGAAGTACTGTCCTTCGTTCTCTTTAGTTACTTGACTTAGACGTAAGGTACCATTGAAGAAAATATGAGTATTGAAATTCTCTGTGACAGAGGTCCGATGAGTCTGTAAAGCATCCTCTAAAAATTTACAAATAAATCAAACATTTATAAACATTTAATTATTAAGATAGGTTAAATATTTTCGTGAAAATTTTAAATTTACTTTTGTTCAAAACAAAATCCATTCCTACCAAAAAATGTT
Source organism: Thereuonema tuberculata (assembly GCA_023159025.1). Lineage (NCBI taxonomy): Eukaryota > Metazoa > Arthropoda > Chilopoda > Scutigeromorpha > Scutigeridae > Thereuonema > Thereuonema tuberculata. The sequence goes on along the minus strand of JAFIDM010004315.1, from coordinate 9,317,003 downwards.
ACATTATTTAGCCATTGTAAAGTATAAATATATTATTGCGTAATATTATTCTAATATTTTTATTAATTTTTCAACAAAAGATAAGCTATTGTCAGTTATTTAAATTTCTACTGAGAAAATGTTTTATAACGTATTATAATTTCATAAGGTTATCAACGAAAATTTACGTAATTGACAATAATAAATCTTTTGTTGAAAAAAAATTAACAAAATATTAGTAACAATCTATTTATTATCATATAATTTACATTATAATATTAGGTATGAAATTCTAATATTATAACTTAAAATAATTTTTGACATTAATTTATTAAATAAGCTTATAATCAAAATTACAATAAAAAATAAAAACATAGGATAAACAAGAAGAATAGGTAGAAATAAAAAAAAAAAAATATAATTTCAATTATTATGTAGAATAATCACAATTTCAATTTACTACACGAATAGGTAAAACTTTGAAATCAACTGAAAACTGTGAACATTGTACCCTTAAGAAATGCCTGATTCCATCTGAAATGAAAACGAAATTTCCTCAGGATTCCTCACTTCATGACCTATGAATTTATTTGAATTCACGTCTTATTGTCAACTTACTTCCAATATAAGCAAATTGAAATTTAAATAAATATTAAACAATTAACAAAACATTTTGTTTTGTTTTGTTTTGTTTAGTTAATAACTAAACAAAGAAAACATTTTTTTTTTTTCAATTTTTCTTTTTATCTTTCTTGAAATTCCTAAATATCTCTATTAGAATCCCTTTAAAAAGTTTTATCAGTGTTTGACAGAGGTTGCAGCTACAGCATTTATAGCGCCATCTTTTCTCCAGATGATGTTCACTACATCATTCTGTAATGCCGTCTACGACCAAGATAGAGTGAAATATTTTGTTTACCAATATCCCTCATCCAGGTGACCGTAGGCGTGGGTAATCCCTCAGCCCGACAGTGCAGGAAAATTTCTTCTCCGCTCGTGGCAGTCATATCTCTGGGAGCATCTATCCACTTCGGTGGAACTGAAAAAAAAAATACTTGTGACATTCATTACTTTTGGAGCAGAGATATCAGTAAAGAGAATACATTAAAATTCAATGAAAGAATAAACGAACTTAGAGACGGGATTCATGACACTTTGATATAAATCCAAAACCTTGAAAGAGAGGCTACTGCAGCACAATAACAGTATTTCAGTGTTAGGAGTGAGTTAGATTGAAAATAAGCAGAAGACTCTTCGAAAAAAAAATATTTACCAATATTGTGACTGGTTAATCAAGTCACATGTTGTGATAATAATTGGGCAATTTGAATCAAATTAGAAAAGTAATGATTTACATTAACAGAATCGATTAAAATTGGATGTAAAAGTTTAATGGATAAATTTAAATATCTGTAGCGCATCTACCGCGGTAAGTGTATTTCCCAAAGGTCAACCACCTTGAGATTTGTGAACAGTATTTGTTAAAAATATTTTAATGAAGTTTATATTCAGTCATCCGAAATCAAGCTTAGTTTTAGCTGAAAAGCCCAAAAATTATGGTAGTTATCCAAGTCGCAAATTTGAGGTCACGTCCCATTTCTATGCTCCAGCCTCCTAAAATCCCGTGAACAGATTTTGAATTTTTTGATGCTTATTTGTAGTTCCACCAATGCTCTAAAACCTTTGAAGAGTTTGTGGCAAAAACTCTGAAACAATGGGACTGTAAGTCGCCTACCCCATTTCAATACCCCATTTTAATAATATATTAAATAATGTTTTGAAAGGTTATTAAGCTTTTTTGTATTGTTTTATCGCCCTTATTAATCCGCAACCCGATTATTGCGATTCCGGAATTTACTTTAATTCAAAGAGTTTACTTTAATGCGAAGGGAATAAATTGAGCAATTTTTCTTCTGTTATGATAGGTTTCTAATGGCTCAATAGCTCACATTTTCCCTTTTTTACATTTTTTATACAAAAGTGACAATTACTCTTGAGAAATACCTAAAAACAGAAGTGTAAAATTTTTAATACCTTTTTTTACCTTAAATATGGCGGGTTAATTAGTGTGTGTTTATCTAGTCTCGCAGAACCATATTTAAAGCCTGGGGGAATTGGATCTATAAATAAACCAGCACAATTAATTGACTGACGCTATTCGTTAAAGCGTTGATGTTAGTAAATAATGATAACTGTAATGGAGTTATTCTCAAATCCTGACGCATTTGTGTTTCGTCAATCAAAAGCCTGAGACAAAGCGCCTTTGAAAATTCAGAAAAATGAAAACAATGTGAAAACCCTAAAGATTAGCTTCAAAATCACAGTTCGCCCTAAATCGAAAACATACACATTAGGGTTACAGCTAATCTTACGAAATGTGAGCGGATTCAAACCGAAATTTTTTTTTTTCTTTTTCACTTATAAATGCTTGTAAAAAGTTAGAAAACATGTATACAATATCCATATATTGAATGCTTAAAAGAGCTAGGCCTAAAAACGATACCAAAGTGAAATAAGTAGTTTAATCAATAAACACTTTTTTTTTTACTATTGTATTAACAGCGTAATATTTTCGGCGTTATCTTAAAGTTTATTCTAACACTGGAATAAAATGGCGCGCAAGCAACTTTGCGGAACGACAGTCGAGCGGGACCTGAAGTGTACCGCTTTTCCATTAAATGACATTCCGAAAACTAAGGAAAACTTAGGGTCAACTACCTTCTATTTGTAAGATTCATTCCTGTAAAATGTCATTTCCTAATAATTCGGTGATTCTCTACAACTTTCTCATTTATTTTTTTTTCTTATCTCTCTTAGTTTCCGAGGTAGAGTTACTAACTTCCACATTTTTCCGCTAGGGGAGCTGCCGTCAATTTCATCTGATAGCACATGGTCTCTTTCCTGTACTCTTACCGAACTTCCCTAGCTACGTTCGTTCAAAAGTTATTTGGGTGACTTAGAACTATCCCGTGCACCCTGTATACGCACATAAATATAAAGACACAGGAACTCACACACAAATATACAGACACAGGCTGAATGATTTGATGACTCTCACTTTCCTAGAAAAGCTATTAAATTTGATAGCGTTTACTACTAGCGGTTACTTCCCCCAGTGAAATGGAAAGAAAATAGCCTATGGAGAATGCAAACACTAAAAACCCACTTTAAGTTAAAGTTTAATGAATAAAAACTTTTCCATTATTTCATAAAGAAATTCCGAATCTCAATATTCAAGACAACCTGTATCGAATACATTACACCTACAGAAGTGACAGCATTGACATTTGTTCAAGTGAACCTCAAATACAAAAATCAAATAGCAAAAATAAATGAAAGATGTTAATCCCGAAAACAGATAATATTTCTTCCAGTTTCGTTCACCAGATGTCGTGATTCCTTAATTCATGGATTAATTAAACAACAACTTTCACGTGTTCTTCCATTTCATCAGCTTCATTTACGACTTCCTGGCAAAGAAAACCTAATTTACCAAATGCCTCCCTGTAGCCTACTTTGGACGAAGAATATGTACCTAAGCGCCGGACGCCATTTTATTGCTCACATTTACGCCTGAATGCTCCAAGGACAGACAATGCCTAACGAATTGATGCCGTATCTCCTCGGTAAGATGAAATGGAAAATTTCCTGATCTGGAATTTGATAGCTATCTTTCTCTCCGAATGAACCTATTATAGACAATCCCACAAATCTTTCCGCAAGCGTTGGAAGCAATTATTAAAGAGAATTCACCCAATTCAGCTGCTTAGGATTTATCAAAGACTTTTTTTTTCCCATGCCTTTCTGGACTGTGTAAACAAAATAAACGAACAGTATTGTTCTTGTAAATTATAAAACATATTCATCACAATATATTCTAAAAAATGTATTTATTCTGCAAATTTTTGCGATGCTTCTTCCCTTTTTCAAGCTTCTCAATTAATGAAACAATTACAGATGTTATCTATCACACACACATACTATCCTGAACATAGTTACAATCAATAATAATAACAATACTAATACTATAATAAAGACTATAATACCATTCACTTACAAATTCAATTCTTCAAATTTTATGATCTTTTGCTTTTCTCTTGCTAACTTCACAAACACGTTATTAACTTCCATTCCATCGTTCCGATTAAGATTTTTACCTTTTGTGTTTCTTGTAAATCAACACATTATAATTTTTCTCGTTCTTGATTCTTTCTCTAAATGCAGTATTTTTACCTCACTACATATACTATGATGGACCTGCTAGTTGAGTGGTAAGGGCGCTTGGCTGCGGGTTGGAGATTAGCGGAGAGCGGGTATTTTTTCACTCTCCTTTCTCGTCCTAGGGTTCTTTTCCGGGGGTTAAAGGTGGCCGGGCGTTGGGCTGACCACTCGACCTCAACTTAGTCCCGTTGATCACAGAACGCTGGCAGCCTTACCTCTTGCGACCCCAAGGGCCACAAAGGTCTGTAGTGATATACTTTATATATGATCTAACACCCTCTCTTTAATTGTTGTTTACTGTCTCCAATATAAAAATCACCATAAATCAAATATTCTATTTTAAAAACTATATCCATATCATATCTTCTCTCACTTGAAAAATAGTTTGTGTCACAAATCAAACAATTTGTTTTTATTAAACAACATCTCTACACCAAAAAATAAATGTAAAATTAAAAAACATTTATTCATAATGCAAATTTTCGAAGAGACATTTTACACTTATCTTCTTTTTCAAGCTATAATAATACTAATTACGACATGATATTATAACAAATATGGGAAAAGCGAAGCCAAGCCGTGATAGTTACAACATTCTATTGTAGTAACAAATCACTTTTAACAATCTATCTCATCAATTCTCACTGTATTGTTACATCTAGATGATTTAATTAATCTTTAGCCAAGTTTACAATACATTATTAACCTCAATACCATTGTTTCTATTTATATTTCTATCCTTAGTATTTCTCATGTATAAGCTTTCTATTGTCTTTCGTATTTTACAATCCTTCTCAACATATAAAATTTTAATTTCTTTATTAATACAATGTGCTTTCTTCCAACAATGTTCTGCAATTTCTGATTTATCAATTAACTTGTTTGTAATATAGTATCCATGTTCTAGGGTCCTTTCTTTAATAGTCCTTTTGCTCTCCCCTAGATAAAATTCGTCACAATATAAACATTCTATTTTATATATTGTCTCCATTTCTCCTTTTTTGTCACTTACATTAGGTTTTTTACATAAATTTATTATTATAATTAAACCCAATATTAATGTTAAAATCTCTGCAAATCTTTTTCAATATTAAACTATTTTAATTAAGGTAAGGAATGAAATTTTTTTTCTTTTCTTTATCTTCATTTAATTCTTTAATGTTAAAAATGTTATATTTTTGAATATTAGAATTAATAACTTTTAATAAATGTATTGTAAAAAATAGAATGTTTATATTGTGACGAATTTTATCTATGGAAGAGCAAAAGGACTATTAAAGAAAGGGCCCTAGAACATGGATACTATATTAGAAACAAGTTAATTGATAAATCAGAAATTGCAGAACATTGTTGGAAGAAAGCACATTGTATTAATAAAGAAATTAAAATTTTATGTGTTGAGAAGGATTGTAAAATACGAAAGACAATAGAAATCATATATATCAGAAATACTAAGGATAGAAATATGAATAGAAACAATGTATTGAGGTTAATAATGTTATTGTAAACTTGGCTAAGATTTAATTAAATCATCTCGATGTAACAATAAAGTGAGAATTGATGAGGTAGATTGTTAAAGTGATTTGTTACTACAATAGAATGTTGTAACTATCACGACTTCGCTTTTCCCATATTTGTTATAATATTATGTCGTAATTAGTATTATTGTAGCTTGAAAAAGAAGAGAAGTGTAAAATGTCTCTTCGAAAATTTGCATTATGAATAAATGTATTTTAATTTTACATTTATTTTTTGGTGTAGAGATGTTGATAATAATTATATATCGAAAAGGAGTGAGATAAAGAAGAATTATGGTATGTACATTTACAATTTGTTTTTATATTCAAATGCCAATCCCACATTATATTTTTTACAAATTCGCTTCAATTCAAAACTGTTCCTATTTAAATAAGGAATTATGAGCCTTTCTTCCTTATTCTTTCCTAATTCTTTAATTTTTAACGTATTATTTTTTTTCAAAGCCTTTTTAATGAAAATTTCTCCAAACCATTTTTCTTCAATAGAATTGTCATAATTTTGATCAAAAGATTAAAATCCATTGTCATACATCATTGTTTTGGTTGCTTTCCTAAGGGAATTTTTGTCATTTTCTAATTTCTCGACAAGGACACATACTGATGTATTTTCAAATACTAAAGTAACACTATTTAGTTGTCCTTAAATATGCATTTCAAGTTACAAGAAGATCCATCCAGCGGTTTAAAGGTATTATGAAAGATACACACAGACTGAGTGAATTTAAAGAAAAATGTTAACGAAATCAGTCCAACTATTTTAGCGTGACACGCACATAAGCAGGCAAAAAAAAAGGAAAATATGCAAATGGAATAGCATATTCAGTCAGTACGTCAATTAAAAAAAAAAACTTTAACGAAAGCAGAATTCACAATTTTTCTGCAATTTCTTTTTTTAGCTTTTTTTTTTTTTTTTTTGCAATTCCTTAAACTGACAAGCATTGTTTAAAAAAACAACTGCACTAGTTTTTACAAATTTCGTTCCCTTAATGATTGCAAGTTTTAAAGAAATATCTATATTTTTTTCCCTGAATCCTTTTCTGAACAGCTGCAGTTTGATCTATGCTAATTCATTTCTCTTAAAAGATGTCGAACGTCAGGGCTGGTTTGTTTGGAGTTGCGAAGTGACAGACAGTTCTTAATGAAACGAACCCCGCGCCACCTCTCGGAGGTCACAGGCAATACATTTCGACTTGCAAAGAAATACTTCTTAATTAAACGGCAGTTCAACTCAAGATGTGAACTTAGAGAATCATTCATCCACATTTCAAACGCTTTCGTCGAGGAACTGGAAAATTCAAATTAAAGGCAATGCTTCCACGTCACTGTGATGTTAAAAATCAATAAAGTTATCTGCTGCGAACTCCCACCACATGAAATCTTTAAGACTATTGTAGATCAGTGTTTTTCAAAGTGACGTACACGCTCTGGCTGCAGCAGCCACTAAGAATTAATCATGGTTTTTTTTAAACAATTCAATAGAAAGCAAGGAATTCCTGAAAGACCTTAAAGCTTACGTTCCTTAAAATGTGACTTCTTAATTTTTTTTTTCTTTTTTAAAGTCGCAAAAACACAAACATATAATCTATGTTAAATTTTCAAACTATAATATCTCCTATCAATATTACAAATTTATCAATTAATAAGCTGTGTCACCCGCGTTTAATTCGGCCCTTCTCGGTAATGTTCGGTTCTCATCGTGCGGCCAAGCCGCCCCGTCGCCGCTGCACCCATTGATTGACGTTTATGTTTACTGCTCCGCTCCTATTGGTCGTACCGTGATGTTATATAGCCTATAACCTTCCTCAATCAACGGGCTATCTAATGCAAAAAGAATTGTTCAAATCGGACTGGTAGTTCCTGAGATTAGCGCGTTCAAACATACAAACTCTTCAGCTTTATAATATTAGTATAAGATTAATAGGAAAATTAATTTAAACCCGCTCTATTTACTTAAATTATCTAAAACTATTAATTTTTAATCATATCAAATTGCGTGTTAATTAATAAATAAACTAAAAAAATTAATGCTAATCATTAGTTAATGGTCAGCCGTGCCGGCGTGGTCGTGCGGTCTCAGGCGTCGGTCTGCCGTTCGGCCTGTGTGCCGGTATCCGGGTTCAAATCCCGGTCGAGAGCATGGATGTTGTATCTTTCTTCTTCTGTGTTTCGTCCGTTTCTCCCCTGGGACTTAATATCTCAAGAGTTATTCTGGAAAAGATGTGAATCTCGTCCCCCTTCTGGAATTTTCTAGCCTCACCCTGACGTTGTCAGGTAGGGCTTAAGTCGATGACAGGAAGTTAATGCTCAAATGTTACTAATAAACAGGATAGAAATCCATCGTTTAGATTCCATTGCTTTTCTGTTTCACCTTCTCGCGTTGATTTCTCCACAAGGATCCACTTGGGGAAAATATTCAAATACAAAAGGTAGATCGTCTCCTTATGTTGAAATAGGCACGGCAAGTTTTAGGAAGATCCATACAGCTGTGGAAAAAGCTATTAAAGGAACAAAATCGCTAATTAATGTGATGAGTCTCGCCTTCTTAGTTCAGAAATTAAGCCTTAAGGACCTCGGATAAAAATACCTGCATCTCAAAAGCAGAAATTGTAGAATTATTTTATTGCTAAATACTGTCTATAGCACATTTTCATAACCATGCCGTTTTTACTTTTATTTCTATCAATGGAGAACTGGGAGAGCTGTTTCGTTCTTATTTCGAACTCCCGAGCCAGATTTACACAGTTTGCGAACAACTCCAATTTACCTAGTTTATGAGATTCATAGAGTTTCCACAGCTTACGCTCCCACAAGTGGAACTTCAAAATATAAACAACAATAAGAAAATGTCCTATGGTTTGATTTGATTAAAAATTAATTCTATTTAGGCAACTTAAGTAAATAATGAACAATTAATAGTATTTTTTTAGAAATAGAACTTATATACTCGTTGTATTAATAAATAAGTAGAATTTGAATAGGAGTAGAGGGTTTTCGTATTCAGTTATTTTTCAAAAAAAAGAAAGAAAAAGAAAAATAACAAAGAAGTTTTAAGGAAAGTAAACTTTAAGTTCTTTTAGGAAGTTACTGTTGTTAAACAAATTCTATTGAATTATCCTGCGATGATGAGATAACCTGCGATGATGAGTGCCAATAATCCTGAAAGGTTAACTCCAACATCACATCCAAATTGAAAAAAAATAAATAACAGTAAATGTCATTTTAATATTTGACAATATTATAATATTTTAATAATAACATAAAATGCACAGTAAACCTTCGTCCATTATTCCAAAATTAAAATTAAGCCTAAATAAAGTTTTTTGTTCAAAAAGACAATAAATATTAAAAGTCCTGTAAAAGTCTAACAAATAAAATCCCAGCACTTTGATTTTACCAATAGTGGTGCTACTCTAACGAGAGTGTTGACAACTATTCTAGTCCCATTTATTATTTGAATTATTTGTATTATTTGAAACTTTTTTATAAGGCACTGTAGAATTCAACGTTGGAGTATTTTGATAATTCCTATAATAATCCCACCGTTTTCGGCGGGTTCCTACGTCTACTCTTTTGTAGTGAAATTCGTTGTTGTTGGTTTAACGTGCTAGTTATGTAATAAAAATGGTATAAAGTAAAAATTTAAAATATTGTCGAAATAGCTTTTTTGTACCGACTTCTAAATTGCTGGTTTTTCATCAGTTGCCTTTACAACAAGACCTACAAAAGTGTAAGTCATTATTCTATCGAAGAAATCATTACCAAAGAATGCACTTTGCATTACATCCAAATATTACAGTATATTTCTCAATGCAACTCGAGAGATAAGGTATTGTACATTCTTATTCATCGTATAACGAAGGAAATATAGACTACATAAATCACGACACACATATTTCATTTAAATTACTTAATAAAAAGATAAAAAAATTGGACACTTTCGGCTCGTTAAAAACACTAGAATAGACCTTTTTTTTATCATTTTATTAAATAATTTGAATGAAATATGTGTGTCCTGATTTATTTATTTCGGGATATAAATTATTTATTGAGGAAGCTAAATTAATATTACAAAATAAATTAAATTGTTTAAGTAATATTTTGTTAGTTAAGTAATATTTTGTTAAATAAAATTTTATTAGGTTAAATTGTTTAAGTAATAATAAAATTTTAAATAAAAATCTCTGAAACCGTTAATATTTTTTACCTTTAACTATCTTCTTTAAAAGAGTTCTTTTTATCTTGAAAGAAAGTTTAATAAGAAAAAATAATTCATTTCAATTCTTCTTGTGGTTTCCCACAAAATGTGGAGACAGAAGGGGACAAGGAGCAAGATTTCTGCCTCTGAGTCATTTTCCAGACCAAAGTGGTAATTTCTCGATAGGCATTCGCAAGGTGGAATTTCACTTTGCAGCGGAATTGGGGAGGGGGGGGGGTTACGAAAGGGGTGTGGAACATACCATTGACGGAGAGCGCCGCTGTGTGGGTGACTGTTGCGGCTGCGTTCCGGGCGACGCATGTGTACTTGCCATTGTGTCGGGGGGTTATGGAGGGGATCATGAGAAGGCTCGAGAACTCGTCGATGTTCCGGACGGTGATACCGAGCGACTCTGGAATGGAATGGCCGTCTTTCTGCCACTCAATAGTCAGCGGCAGGTCGCCCTCGAGCACCACGCACTGCAACCGCCCCCGCATACCTTCTCTCACCGGCTCATCCTGGAAGGAGAAGGACGAGATCTTCGGAGGAACTGCAATCAGAAAGAAATAAACAAGTAAATAATGTTCTTTCAAAACACACAAAACAGAAAGGAATTTAAGGAAAGTGCTTCCAAATTATTAAAATAAGCAAAAGTTATTTCAGAAAAATTTATGTTTGGTAAAAATCAAATTGAAAATTCTTATGTAAATACAGTTAGAGGGGAGGATCTCGGGATGTACTGATTTGCCAAAGGAAGCGATAAAATGAATATAGCTACAAAACTTTTCTTTTCTTTTTTGGTTAGAAGATAAGATCCGTTGATTTTTTTTGTGTTGTTTTGGATTAGAAAACGAAAGCGAGGCTATGACGGTATTTTGATCGCTTGTTCCGAACATCACTTGAACAGAAGTACTCTAGTGCGTTAGTATAAATGAAAACATTATATGAACTGAAAGTTAAAAGGTTCAAAAAGTGCGTTTGACATTTCCACTACATTGGAAAAAAATCGTATTTTTTTTTTTTATATGTGCATGTATTATATTTTTTTTTTAAATATAGAAGCGAATTTCTGAAACTGAGCTTATCCGATTCCGGATTATCCATCTTTTCTTGTCGAAAAAAAAAAAAAAAAAATATTTTCCGATTTGGAATCATCCAGTTAAAAAAATAAAGAGCCTTTTAATGAAAAAAAAAAAGTGGATTATAAACAGATTTTAAACTTTTTATAGACTTACATAATAAGTAATTCCGTGTAGCCCAAATGCGTAACGTTCTGCTCGTATCGATTAAACGAATCGAGATTAGAAAAACACTGATTGGCCAGTCTGACGCTCGCTCGCCTTTAACTGCCTTCAAAGATCTAACTTTTTGTATTTGAAAAGATCTTGTGGATCCTGTACGTGAAATTTTGCTCGTGAAGAAAAGCATTCGAACCCAAACAATGGATTTCTAGTGATGCCTAAACAAAGGATAGATAATCTGCTTAGTAGCTCACGCACGCGCTTTGGTATAAATGAAAATTAATTGGATTGAGACCACTTAATGTGGATTTAATTAATTTTTAGGAAATGGAAAAAATTATACCGCTTTATCCGATAGATATTGTCATATTAAAAAACGAAGCTTTTTCTATTAAATTTTTTATTTCACAATTTAAAAAAAAGAAAAAAGACTGCAATATTTTGAAGTAGATTTCATATTCTTACAAGAACTTATTATTTTTTTTTTATTTTTTTCCAAAATTTAATTTAGCAGGAATATTGGAATAAGTAAATCTTCAGGACACTATATCATTTCAAAGCTAACCACCAGTTCGATCAAAAACTTCATATTCTTCGGAATAAATCGAATTTAAAAAAAACACAGTGAAGACGGCGAAGAAATACTCGGAAATTCAAACATTCCCGAATTTTCCCCCTCGGTTGAAAGTCAAGCGTTCAAAGAAAAATATTCCGATATTGAAAGAAGGAGGTTTATGTCTTTTGTAAGCTCGTCGGCAAACGACAAAAAGGGTTCGCGAAAGTCAATCTTACAAGTCATGTTGACACTTTGAAGCGCTGATAAAAAGTAAAAGAGGTGAACCGACCCATGACTACCAGCTGCACGGCACCCCTGGCTGTTTGCCCGTGCTGATTGCTCACGATGCAACTGTACGTCCCGCTGTCAGCAGTTCGATGAACATTTTTTATCAGCAGCGTTCCATTGCGATAAACAACTTGTCGGATGTCATCTGGCAGACTGGCATCCCCTGGAAAGAAAAAAAGAAAAATAAATCAAACAATCGAACATCAATTTGGCAACAGCATTTTAAGATCGATACGAATACAATTACAGCACAAAATACAAGACAATCAGTACACCTTTCAATATGTATAAATTAGTGGTTAAAAGTACATGTCAGTAGGTCGCTCGTGAACACACGAAGATCTCCATCTTTAAATTTTATTGATAAATGCTCTTTTTGTTCTATTTAATTAATGGTTCATACTTCATATGTAATAGTCTTTTGGGATTTTTTTTTATTATTATTTTTTTTAATTTTTGAAAATTTTGCTGCTTTATTAACAATTAAAGTCTTTTAATTTAGAACGTGATGTTCAGAGATGGTTTCCCTTGGATAATGAATGTCAAAAAGTACAAAACGGTTACCAAAGGTTAATATCAGTTTTAAATCTTTCTCAGTCTAAAGTAATGTAAATCCTGTTCAGTTTAAAATTAATCTTTATCAAAACTCGAAAACCGAAAAAATGTAAAATAAAAAAAAATAAAAAATAGAGGGCTTGAAATGGAAGGGTCATCCATCATCTTGTTTTCACCTAGTTATTTTACCTTTGTAGTAAAATAATTTTATAAATATAGAAATGATCATGACGTAATATAATAATTAGCTTAACAAAATTTTATCTATATCATTATGTAATAAATCGATAATTATATATAAATACAGTTAAACAATTGTCTCATTGTCGATATTACTATGTCCTTCGCTACTTTGTTAAAACATTAAAAACTGTGCAAATATCATATATAAGTAAATAATGTATCAATTTTCAGTTTTAATTATATTTTAATCATATTTTGTTTAAATCTGTCACAGAACATTTAATAAAATCTTAGTTTAAAAAACAAACAAAACAATAACGAATTAGTTCACTACATTTTGTATCAATATTCATTACAGCGTGACAGAAGATTTTTTTTTATTTATGTAATCTCTCTAGCTGAACTGCACATTATGAATAACTTTTTAAGTTAAGAATAAATTTATAATAATCTTTGGAATTTGACTTTTTTGAGGATTTTGACAGTTACAAAAATTCCCACAGAAGGTATTAGAAACGAAACAAGGATATACTTTAAGAAAGAATATTAATCCGCTAGTAATCCTGCGCTCCAGCTGTAACATGATTAAAGTAAATTGGATTCATACAACATATTAAGAAAAGAGAACTTATTTTATTTTTTTTTTTATTTTTGTCGTTTTCTCATGTTTATTTGTGGAGAGAAACCCTTCGTGACTTATGGGACGTTCAAGTGTTTCAATGACCATCGGGATTAAGTTGCAATTGGGTGATCAGGACAACAGATGCTGAGTGAATCCTAACACCCGTTTGGAGGTGAAATAACCTAGGAAAAATCCTCATCTCCGCCGGGGTTGAATCTGGCTCCTCCAGCCCGCAGCACAGTGCCTTCACTGCTGGATCACAGGATCCACAACAGAAAAGTAAAATCGTCTTTAAATATGCAAACCACAAGTCAACAAGATTGATCCAACGGTTCAAACAGGATAACGGAAAAATACATACACTCAGTGAGTGATTTGTGAATCTCACTTTCGTACAAAATTAAACTAAAAAAAATTAAAGCAATCTTAAGAAATAATGTGTTAAGGAAAGTTAACTTTAAGTTTTTTGCAACTTCTTATTCTCATGTACAAAAGTTTTAAGACGCCAGTTCCACCAATTCAGAAGCAGATTCCTCTCTCCTGAATACTTTCACATTTCAGAAAACCTCTTCTGTAAATCAAAGTTCCTAATACACTCCGACATTTTTCTAATTTGTTGTCTTTGCAGAGTTCGCAAAATCTTCATCTGCAGAACGGAAAATTCATCTTCATCCCAGGGAAGCTCAAATAGGGAATCCGAATCAATAGTTGACTCTGATTCGGAACAAGGACTCGATATCGATCCAAAAGTCATATTGAGACACAAACAAAAAAAAAAAAAAGAAAATCACAATGTAATCCGGAAAAGAATCCGGAGATTCCGGAGGTTTTTTTTTATTTTCTCAGAGGAATCAAATGCAAACTAATTAAAGTTTGGATTATTAAATTCCTGGATTCCACTGAATATTCTTTTTGATTTGTATTTAAAATGTTGCTATTAATTAAGTTACAAATTAAAAATAAAATAAAGTACTCCTGCACTGCCATGTTTTTTATGTTTTTTAGTTTCGTATCAAATGTTTGTGAGCACAGAATATTGACTCATAACTTTCTAAACAAATGAAATCAGTTCAAAAATATTCGTCTGATAATAACAGGAATTTACTGGTTAAAATTGCAGGCAAAGATTAGTCAATAATTCATTAGCTTTCGCTGATTATTTTCAAGCACTTGAATAAAATTTGCAGCTTCCATTTGTAGATAATAAATTTACAAATAGAGAACCTTCTCCTTTCCAGTGTTTTCACGGCATTTTAAATGACAAAGAAAAATGAAAATGCAGAAAAATTTAAGAAAGTTGACTTTAAATTCTTTAAGAAACTTCTTTCAGGTAATTTTCACTATTAAAAGAAAAGATACAAAGAATAGGTACGAATATTTAAATATATGATAAACAAGAAGGGGCTTAAAATAAACAACTTAATAAATGACTTAAAAAAATGTATAATGACTTAAATTAACATATAATTAATGGATTATCTATATCTTTTTTTAGATTATAATCTAGATACCTGCCTATAATTGATAAAACCGATCACTTCTTTCTTTCAAATAATCTAATAACAACAACAACAAAAGCTTCAAAATATTACTACTGTATATACAGGGTGATTCATAAAGTACTGGAAGCTCCGCCTCCAGTTTAGCTTCACTGCTATTCAATACGTCGCTTTCCTATTATCTGTGGCTTTTATCTGCAAGGTTTTTCAATAGATTAAGCCTAAGTTTGTATTATATTTCTCGATAATCTCAGAGAATAACAGATTCAAAGAAGAAATGAATTTTTTTTAAAGATATTAGAATTATTCCTCTTTATTTTGATGTTAAAAGAGTTCTTACCCAACCGTTCCAATCAAAAGATAAATAAATAACTCATACAAAACAAATTCACAATTGTTTCATCAATTTATAAACGCCATCGTTTATTTTTTTTTTAATACTAATATTGATTTAAATAATGTTGATTTTGAGTGACAATTTTTTAAACATTCCATGCCCTATTTTACTTTTTTTTACACCGAATTTGACTTAGAAAAATATTTCGTTCTTTTTAGGCCTATTTTTTCCAGTGCTTACGCTGAATCTATACAAAAACCTTGCAGATAAAAGCCACAGATAATAGGAAAGCGACATATTGCATAGCAGTGAAGCTAAACTGGAGGCGGAGTTTCCAGTACTTTATGAATCACCCTGTATAAAACTCACTGTTAAGCTGTAACACTACGTAACACAACAATTCGGATACGTTACTGTCAAATTTAAGTCAAGTCTCTACAAAACTTTCAGTAAAGATTTTTTTTGTGGAAAACAAGAGTGAGCCTATACATTTCAGAAATAAACCGCACTTACTAATCGTTATAAGTGCATTTTTCTTACTATTATAGAGAATTAAAATTCATTGTCCTAGTGATCGAACAGAAAGCATACATTCAATGTCTTTTAACACTGGTCTACAGTCATCTGACATGGACTATAGTTTTATATAATTTCGATTTGCAATATTTATCTACATCGTCGTCATTTCTTGTGTTCACAAAGCAACGCAAAAGTTAGACTGAATATTTTCCAATTTCTAGGAGTGAGTATTACCACAGTGAAGTTATTGTAAGGGAAACTTGCATCCAAGATAAACCAAAAAAACCCTCACTAAAGACCATGTCAAATCGAATGTTTTATGAAAAGAGAAGTTGGATAAAATCTATCAAACGGAGTAAAATGTTATATTATGCTTCAGAAAGATTACAAAGGAAGCATATTTCAGTTTGTAATCCATGGGTCAAATTCGGTCGAATATATGTTAAAATTTGGCCTACCTACATTTAGATATTTAGAAATATTATAAAATAATAAATTACAGAGATATGTGAAGAAGTAAGGAAAAAAAAAAAGTCGGAAAATTTTTATATATATATATATATATATTATAAATAGATAGATAGTTAGTTGGGCCGTTATGGAAGTCATGACAACTACTTTTTATCTGCCAAACTTACGGCAACGCTGCAATTCCAGAATACACATTGGAAAGCTTGTTGGATGTACTCCTGATTGGCACTTCTAACGTCGTCTGGGTCAGTGAAGGCACGTCATGGAAGCAAGTGGAAAAGACGTATTTTAAAATCATCATTTAATAATGCAATGCAGTGTAGCCAAGAAAGAAAAATGAGCACAGGAATGGTCAATACACATTGCTAACACCCCCTCAAAGTAATCTCCAAGATTGTCCACCGTACGTTGCCAGCATTTTAGGTCTGCTATCCATCTTCATCAATCTTCAATATAAAGTCACATATCACACAGCAGCTCCTTCACAGGCTTTGTTGCGTCGATTGGGGTGGGATGTGTATTCCAGCATTTCTGTGTTCTTTTCCTTCCTTACCTACAATGCATTGCTTTATTAAACGATGATTTCCAAATATGTATTTTCCACTTGCTCTTATGACGCTCCTTCATTGACCCACACCACATTAGTGGTGCCAATCAGAAGCACTTCCAACAAGCTTTCAAACGTATATTCTGGAATTACAGTGGTGCCACTTGTTTGGCAGATGAAAAAATTGCCATGACTTCCATAACGGCCCAGGTATATACAATAAAACTGCTCTAAACCAAACTAAATTAAGACCGACCACTGTTCGGATTAGCGTATGTATAAAGAAAAATATATGGAAGATGTATTAATTATCCTATTTAATTAATTATCCTTACAACCACACCACAAGCCATTATCAAACCTTCCAGTTCGTTATAAACAATCTCCTGCTTACGTAGTCCTACTGTACAGTTACCTACTTATGTTAGTACTGGTTACTCTATGAATTTGAGTAACAGTTGAATTTAGTTCTAATGTAATCTTGTTTTTATTAAAACGTCGTTAGTAATGTTAAGTTTCAAAAAAATGTCGAGTAAGAATAAATAAATTTTCATTAAAACACAAGTTAGAAGTGATTAAACTTTTAGATATTATTATACTTTATCTGAATTTTATTTTTTCAAAAATCTGTTCGGATTATCCGAAATTTTAAATTCGCGAGGGTTTTTACAGTATATTCATAAATATTTGAAGTGGAAGGACTCAGCGTTGCCGTGTGTATAGGAAACAGAGAACAATAAAGGAACAGGAGTCCGTTGCTGCATTACCTTTAATGATAGCGTCGCTGGTTGTTCAGACCGAAAGTATTTTACAAACATTATTATTAATCAATCGATTTTGGGCATAATTCCAGTAAAAACGATTAGTATTTGATGAAAATCTACTCCGATTCCAATGAATGACTCTACCAATTTTGCTGTTGATAGGTTAAAACGGCTCCAAAAACACAGCAACAAACAAACAAACAAACAATTGGGCAAACAAACTTTGCTGTATAAAGGAAAACGCGTAGGACGTAAAGTTATTTCGTGTATTATCGGTTTGCAATGGTCCTTTGAAATGATTACTTGAATAGTATTTCGATGGAGTCTTATACGCTAGAAAATGGATTATTTAAAGGAAAATAATGACCTTTAACGCTTACCAATTTCATTGCAAGCCTCAGAGGAAACGAAGTCCAACAGTCAACATTTACAGTCGACAGAATCAGACCAGATTGCGAATTGCACCGCTGACACCGCAAACAACGTCAAAGGAAAAGAGTTAAAACCATATCAGTGCAACAGTAAATATTGGACCATTTTACAATTTATCAGACTTAAAGTTATGAGACAACTACGTGGAATGTTTAAAAGCACTATTGGCAGAAGGGGTAAAGAGAAATGAAAGGGTTTAAAGAGAACAAGAGGTTCCGGATAGAATTTGAAGCCTCATTTCCTTAAAATCTTGCGGATTTTTTTATTCTGTCTTTTTTTTTATTACAAAAATAACAAAAACGAAAAATTTGTTTCTTCTTTTTTACAAATTGTAAAAATAGTTTGAATACAAGTAGAGAGTTATAGATTTCTAAAAACAATTAATGAAATGCGTATTATTTACTAAATTGTATGAATCCAATTGATTTTACTCATTTACAACTCCCGCAGATATTACAGGATTACTAAGCGGGTTAATCTGCTTTATTTTAGATATCCATGGAAATGCAGGTTTCTAATGTTATCTTTAAATTTCTTTCAGTTGGATCCTTGTCGAGGCATTAGAGCGAAGTTAGAAAAATCCTTATTCTAGAAAACAGTAACAGATTTCTAATCGATATCTTAATCAATGAATATTAATCCTTTTAACTACTCCATCATTTTGCGATACAACGAAATTAATCGAAATTAGGTAATTCAAGTATAGCGGATTTAATTATATTTTTTTTAAATGAAAAATTTATAATTTATTCAGCAGATATTATAATTTAAGACTAATAATAATAATAATAATGATAATAATAAACAAGCAGAAATGGGATCTAATTTTAGTTTATTTATAAGTATTAATTTGTATCTATTCTGTTTTCATTGTAAACAAGGTAGGGATAGCGATTAGTAAACCAATCACAATGCTTCGCAACGTCTTCTGATACGTATAAAGCCCATTGCACATGGATCCGAAAATCGGACAGTCCGATCCACGAATCGGACGTATTCTCTTTCACATGGCCGCGAAACGTCGCCTTTACGAACGATTTTAATGTTACATGTAGTATAGACGACGTCGGAGAGAGTTTCGTGGCTATGTCAAAGAGAATACATCCGATTCATGGATCCGACTGTCCGATTTTCGGATCCATGTGCAATGGGCTTAAGACGATATAATTAATACTGCTTTAATTTCCTTATTATTATAAATGTGATTGTTGCGAATGCAAAAGGCGCAATTGTTGTGATTGTTGTAGAGCTGTATTATAAACGTGATTGTTGCGAATGCAAAATACGAAATTGTTGCGATTGTTTTGATTGTTGCTAATGATGTTTTAATGATACTTGTTCACAGACAGACAAAACGGGAATATAAGTCTTTTGATCCTTATCAGAAGACTAAAAACATTATTGGCTAAGATTCGACAGCCTCCTTTGAGTGAAGGTAGAGCAGGAATTAGGGCTCCTGCGATTACCAGGTAACGGGAATAAATTGAGATGAGGAGAACAAATCCGATAGTCACCTACCTTGATCTACAGGAAAGAAACCCGACACCCCTTTTACAGAGAGCTGGGTGAACCTTGGGACCACAGAGAGACGTGAATCCCTAACTTTGGCCTGGGAGTAAACCTTGCTCCTTCAACCTGTCGATAACAATTGCTGCAGCAATTACAACTAAGCAATTTATTAGAATCCTACGAATCATTTCATAAAAATCGATCTATTATAATAAACTTAATGAGCCTGGAAACTCTACTTAAGTTTTAAGCATTTAAAAACAGCTACTGTTTTATGGTTTCACCATTCGTAAGATAAAATGGCTTAAAACTTTCAAATAGTTTAAAACCTTTTGAGCTGTAGAATTTGAATTCACGAAATCAAAATACTCAAATACTATTGTATGGATTTGCATTCAGAAGTCTTCAAAATTTGGACGATATAGAATTAAAATTCTTTCCGAGAAGTGGAAAGAAAACAGATAATACATGAAACCACAAATAACTTTTAATGGTTAGTGGTTTCAAAGTAGATTATAACTATTAAAGCTCGTTTAAAACAATTATAACTAGTTTAAAACCGATTACTGGTTTATAAGCTAATTATTGGTTTTGGAAATGGCCACAATCAGATCTCTATATATCGTAATCCTAATTATTTAAATATAAATGTTAAAGTTACGATTCATTAAACTACTATTTGGTTTTACTTAGTAAAATTATTTTTGTGTTACTTATAAATTTACTTTTATAATTGTCATAACTTCAGAGAAATTTTCATAAATCATTAATTTGTTAAAGGCGAAGATATTTCTTACATCATACAAATCCTATCACTGTCATTTCGAATCGCTTAACGGTGAAGCACCTCAAACGGAAGAGGAAAGAACGGCAGCCTTACACCCTCTCAAAAACTTGCCTCAAACGGGCAAGTGCAAACGGCTCGAAAATCTCCCACTTGCTCTAAATAAAACGAGCACTAAATTCAGGCAAATCTTAGAAGTAAGTAGACACAAGAGCTCTTGGCGGTGAGAAAATTTATTTTAAAAACTATGACAGTGTTAACTTCACGCTGAAATCTGGATCTGGATCAGGATCTGGATTTGCTCGTGGTTTCAATCCACGGATTCATTCACCACATTCTCTTCCTCTGGATCTTTTCTACCTTTTCTTTACATCTGCTGTGAAATGAGATGAGCATTAAAAGCAAAACAAAGCTGGGAAATCAACTTGTTTGTCGCTTCGCCGACTACCATTTTTAATCGCGAACTAAACGAGAGCTAAACGCGATTTGCTGTTCGCACGTGTAAACGTCGGCATTTTCCCCAAGCTATAACTGGTTTGAGGAAAGTTTTCGAAAGCGTATAAAGCAGACGTACGTTTTTGATTTTGACTTTTATTTTAGTCAACTTTTCTAGGAAAGTAAAGTTAATCAAGTCTGTTTGCATGTACCTCAAATAACTACAGAACCGCTGGATGGATCTTCTTGAAAACTAGTCTGCTTATTTAAGGACCAGATGCGATCAAACCTTTAAAATCGAAATGTTTTATAAGCGGTTTCTTGTCGAGTAATAAATTCGTGAAAGTGACAAAAATTCTCACAGAAAAGCATTAGAACCGCAGTTTC
Organism: Thereuonema tuberculata; assembly: GCA_023159025.1. Lineage (NCBI taxonomy): Eukaryota > Metazoa > Arthropoda > Chilopoda > Scutigeromorpha > Scutigeridae > Thereuonema > Thereuonema tuberculata. Next base: position 9,295,941 of record JAFIDM010004315.1, on the reverse strand, counting down.
TATGAATATCTTAAACAATGGATTTGCCTTTTATTCGCTTTAGTAGGTGGAAGAACTTAAATATACAGTAATTAAACTTACCTGATTTAAACAATTCATTAAGGATTGTCAATTTTCTTCAGAGCATGAAACTTTTCTGCTTTTACTGTCTATAAACATTCACGATGATAACAGTTTAAAAGGAACGATACATGTCACTTGTGTTATATTCATGATAAAAAAAGAAAGAAAACAAAGTGACAAGATTTAAGGAAAGTAGGTTTAGAGGTCTTTCATGAAATAAAAAGGTTTTGTTTTCTATGAAGCTCAGAATAAAGAATCAATCTCCTTCGAATACAGTTTGCAGATTACTGTCCACTTATTGGTAACTGTTGAAAAAAAAATTACACTCGTTACTGCTTTATCTCCAATGAATTTAAAGTGTACTTACAAAGATTGTGATTGGTTAATCAATGGTCACATGGGGGAGTTTAAGGTCTACAAATTGAAACATGAAAACGGAAATAAAGTGATTGGACATTTCATTCATTCCTTGAGGTACCGTCAACGGGAATCTGGAACAGTTTCATCCTTATTAGGACTTATCAACCAGATATACTCATACTGACGATCAAAACAAACTTCACTGATTCAAATTTAATTTGAAAAAGTTTAATGGATACTTTAAACAATTGATCAATAATCAAAGGAATTTATAATAAAAATAATAATTCATAATAATTCAAAACAAGGAATGGTCCTGGTCGAGATTTCAGCAGAAGTTAACAAAACGTCTTAAGAAAAGCAGTTCCTCTAGATGGATCTTTTTTTATTTACGAAAAAGGGCAAAATTCCATGGGCCCTAGCTGAGAAATTATAGGTTGAAAGTGATAAAAGTTCCCAAAAAAGCATTAGAAAGAAAACAGGTATGTTTAATATATTAATCCTTGTAATATCAACAAATTATCATTAAAATTAATCAGATTGAAGAACTTAACTACGTAATACACATTTACTTAATTATTATTTATTTTTCAGAAAATAAACATTTTCTACTTGCAGGTTTAAAAAGAAATGTATAATATTAATAATAAGGATGAAATTAAGGATACATCATTAACCACACATTGACGATTGAAAAAAATTATGTACAAATTAAAAATTACACGAGTACTTTCGGGGTAGGTTTCCACATCCCCTTGTCAAGTGAGCTATTATAATATGGTTTCCATAAGTTTTTATAATTCACCATTTGCTTGCTTCCGTACTTTTCTCCATTTCATTTTATTGTTTTTATTTTTTATCTACTTATTTTAATATATACGTGCGCCAAAATATACAGTACTGAAACTCACGCATCTCGAAATGTGGTTGCGTTTGTCGACGGGGTATAGCTCCAGCTGCACATGTTCGCAGTAGTGAAAAGGAAGTTGTGTTGTGCAGTTGTTGTTTGAAATGGGTCTCTCGACGGAGGAAAAAGTATTCATAGTTGAGCATTATTTCCGCTCATACGGAAGCGGTCATGAAGGTGGACCGAGTTTGAAAAAGGTGGCAGAACAATTCCAAGAGGAGTTTAAGAAGACGGCACCAAGTAACACAGTTATGCTGTCTATTGTTACGCAATTTTGCCTTCTGGTAGTGTACTGTATCAACGGATGTAGAAGTCTAGTCGACCAGTAACTCTTTCGACAAATGAGAATCGCGCACGTGTTCTCCAGCAGGTGCTGCATTCGCCCCGACGAAGTCTACGACGAACGGCCTTGAAACTGAACGTCAGCGATACGTCCGTTCGCCGATAGTTTAAGGACATAGGTGGATTTCCGTACCGGATACAGATTGGACAACGCTTGACAGAGCCAGATATGCGAGCCATGATGGTGTATTGTGGAACATTTTTGGCCATGGTGTACGAGGATCCAGTTTTCTTGAATAATGTGTGGTTCTTCGACGAAAGTCACATTCACTTGAACGGCTACATTAATCGCCAGACAACTCGCTTCCTTAGTTTTGAGCGGCCAGATGTTATCGTCCAGAAACCGCTACATAGTGCACGTGTGACGGTATGGTGTCCCATCTCAGCACACGGTTTATTAGGCCCCTATTTCGTTGAAGATGAGGAAGGCAATGCTCTTACCGTCACCCAAGAACGCTATAGGGGTTTAGTGATCGAGTCATTTCTTCAGGATTTGAGAAGCTTCTGTCGTGCTAGGAACATTCAGATGAATAGACAGTGGTATCAATAGGACGGGGCGACCAGCCATACTGCTCGAGCATCTCTAGCCATGCTGCGGGAAAACTTTCCAGGACGAATCATTTCACGTGGTACTGATCCCACATCCGTCCTATTCCCCCGATCTTACACCACCTGATTCCTACTTGTGGGGAATGTTAAAGGAGAGTGTGTTCAACTGAAGATCCACCAACAACTGTGCCTTCATTACGTGAGGAAATCATCTCCTTCTGCAGGAGTCTGCAGCAACCTTTGTTTCAGAATATGTTTGAGAATCTGAGTGAATGATACGAACACTGTCTACAGCGAGGCGGTGCACAATTTGAACACTTACATTACGCACACCATCGTAAATCAACACGCTAATAGTGTCTATATGTATGTATGTGGTGTATATGTTAATTTCTTTTGAGGAGAAAGAAACTCACAGATGACAATAATGTAATTTTCTTCATCTTTTCATTTCAGTACTGCATATTTTGGCACATACTGTATATATCTAGTAAAATTATACTAGCTACTGTATAGTTATACTAGATGCTGTAACTGGGCATATGCCCGTTGTATCTTCATTATTAATAAAATTAAATAATATATTTAATTATTAATAATTAATAATGAAGATACAGCGGGCATATACCCAGTTACAGTGTGTAGTATAACTATACAGTATCTAGTATTAAAAAAACAAAAAAACAAACATATATATATCCTGAATAATTCTTTAACGAGTGTGTATACTAATTTTTTTTCACAGGTTTCGCACACCTTTTAAAGAAATCTTATGAAGTATTTTGCATACCCACGACAATTGGTGGCATACGCCAAGCTCTGATTGATCGATGCGCAGGATTGGCTGAATGCTTCTTATGATTTCTTTAAAAGGCCAGGAAGGTGGAACATTCTCTCACACTGATGATGACCTGCTAGCAGGACGAAACTAGTATGGACTCTTTTTAACTGTAAATATACTTTATTTTTATTATGTGTGTTAAGTGCGAAACCTGTGAAAAAAAATAGTATATTTATATATCTTACATATATTTAATTATTTTTAATATATAATAATGCACAAATCTGTCCCTTCAAGTGTTATTTACTTTGTACAACTTTAAAATACTACATAAAAAACAACAACATAATCATCTCATGGCAATATTTCGTCTATTCTCATAGACTTCAACGGGCCATTTTACGTAAGGAAAGGAGAACAGCCTCCTTCTTCCAAAAACTCCGAATACATAATAATCAAGAATCTAACAATATGATGATTTATCAAATAGTGAACGTGGACTTATTCACGTTCAAATTTTAATAAGTCCAAATTACAAAGCGTTATATAAAAATAAAAACCAAATCTTGTATTTTAATATGAATTTTAAATTAATATTTACTGCTCTACTATATCTGGTCAAAAGTTTTCCAATTTCCATATCAATCATATACGTATTGCTACAAGGGACTCAGGGGATGCCACTTGCTGTCCCTCTGATGCAACAATGGTTCAACCCAAGGTTACATGTCCCTACGGCTCCTACTTCGAATTCTGTAAACCGTTCATCACTTGACAAGGGGGTGTGGTCCACCCTGAAAGTACTAGTTTAATTTTTAATTTGAAGACAAGGACGCCGACGCACAAGTGTTGTATAAAAACTTTATTATCACATTAAAAACACTACACTGGTGCGTCTTTATTTCATTTTGCGCACGTTAAATTTTATTTTCTAATTTTTAATTTGTACAGATTTTTTTTTTTCAATCATCAATCTGTGGTGGCGTTAATTTCATCCTTATTTTTAAAAATTTTCTAATTTTTATTAATAAGAATTTATAATTAAAAAATAAATGTAGGCTTTTCGGTTAAATCGTTTTGATGAATTTAGAAAAAACAGAAAGAAGAACAAAGAAATTTGAGGAATTTAAAGCCTACTTTCTCTTATTTTTCAATTTATTTATTTTTTAAACTTGTAAAGACGACGTAAACAAAGAGCTTATATTTATTTTCCAATTCTAATATCTCAATTCAAATATTTTTTCCACTTTCTGAAGAAAGTTATTAAATCCGTAAATTGGATTATGTTTAATCTTATCAAACCATACACAATGGATTAGCTAAAGAAATAATTTCCATTATTTAATTCCGTGTCGTATGGTGCTAATTTCTCGACAAGGAATCAGTTGGTTCCTCAGATATAAAAATTAGATCGTCTTCAGTTCTTAAATATGCATACCACGTTTTAAGAAGATCCAACCAATGGTTCAAAATTAATTAAGGGAGGGACATACATACGACTGAAAGAGTCCATTAGACTCCCTACTTTCCTATTGGAAAATAAGCTAATAAATGTCAAAATTGTACAATAGAGCTTAGAAAGAAATAAGCCCGATTGCGTCATTCAGTTCAGTAGCTGAACCTTGGTCAAACTGGAAGAAAAAAAAAAAAACCAAGATCCGTTTTAAACCTAATGCACCATCAACGTTGTTGAGATGTTCAAAAGCATCGATAAATTGAACCCTCCAAATTTGAACTTTAACTGCGTTGAACCTGCCGATGTATGAGTTGAGATACCTTTGAAGAAAACGACGGGAAGATTCATTATCAAATAATATAAAATTTCATTATATACAAGAAGCCTGAATGGATGAGCATTTCTAATTTAATTTCATAATACTGCAATTTAAATTATTCGAATAAGATTAGTTTGAAACGTTGTCGAGCGACACAACAACAAGAACTACCAATACCACGAGATAATTTGAAAAATAAACATCAATTTACTAAAAAAAACTATTCTTTTTTAATACTGCTTTTTAATGAATAAATAATTATATGTACATTATAATTATCTATCTATATACAAATAATTAAGTTTTTATTATTTTATGAATATTTCAACGTAATTCCATTAAGTTGAATTATAGATTCAAAAAATAATAAAACTTAATTTTCAAATTTCAAACAATTATACAAAATAAATAAATAAATAAATAAAACATAACCCTCATTAAAACGAAACAAGATAATAAAATTTATTTAAAAATTAAAAATTATTGGATGGCTTTATTAATATCCCATTAATTTTTAGTAACGACAGAAAATATGAACCACGTGAGCTGTTTGCTGCAATCAATCAGGAATCGGCTTACAAGGTATGACGCCTCTTCCGTTTTTGCGAACTTAGATTACAGAACTAGCGTTCAATCTCGCCACATTCTAGTTGGTGCGATACGGAAAGATCATGATTAAAAACACGATGGTGAAGCCAAAGTTTGCATTTACGTAGGAAATTCTAAACGTGAGTTAGGTGTACGAGTGAACGAACACGTAGGAGCAGTCAAAAGCAATAATGAAAACTACAGCACCGTAAAACACTGTAAAAGCACGGGACATCAGTTAAATTCTGAAAATGTAATTGTTTTTGGTAAACGTAAATTGAGATACCTACGAGAATTCTACGAATCATGTGTCATTAGAACGGTTCAAAGTTACAATCAGGACCTGTCTACTAAAAATGTGCTTGAATATGGTCTATAGTCCTGTATTATAGCGTCTTTACATTTATTATGTTTTCTAATCTGGCCGCTAGGTTGTAGATTGGAAACATCGCTATTTTAGGCCTTAATCCAGGTAGTTTATTTTTCTTTTTCTTTTGTTTACTTGAAAATAGAATCTAGATCGGGATTCTGAAACGTACGTCGTGGTATCGTATATTTATATGTAATTTTTGTTGATTTCTTTCTGTGCTAATATAGTTGGCAATGTGTTAATTTTAATATATCACGTTAATATTTAACCTTAATGTGTTAATCATGTTTAAGAGTTTTACTGAATGTAGTTTTTGTAAACACAAGATCACAGTCAGTTTGGTGTATTAGATTGAAAATCGTCTGTTGCATGAAATAAAAGAACAAAGAAACAATAACTTCAAAGAATTAAAGCATATTTCCTTTATATGCTATAATTTTTAAAACGTTTTTGTACTCTTTTTTTTTTTTTGAGACAGGATAAAAATCAACAAAACAAAATTCTGTTTACTATTCTATTATATTATCTGTTGAATATAAATAAGAATAGTTTACGAGAATTAATCCACCCTACTTCCTTAAGCTGCCTAAATCCGATTAACTTCATCACAAAACTCCCGCAAATAAGAGGAGTACCTAAAAGGATTATCCGTTATTAGATCCAAATTAAACGATATTTTTAGATATTGGCAGGAGTATTTTGAAAAATCGGATAAGCTAAATAATTTTAATTTGTTTTATATTAAATTTAATATTTTAACTTTATGTTAGCTGTGTAATAACGCAAGTTTCAAATCTATTTATATATTCTATTTCTCTTCGATTTAAAATTTGTCACAAGGACTCACTTGGAAAGGATATCAAATAGTAAAGTTACATCATCGACAGCCCTTAAATATGCATACGAAATTTCAAGAAGATTCATCGTGCTATTCAAAGTCATTGCACACATATATATCCTGATTGACTGATTTTACGAGCCTAGGACAACAGACTTAAAACAGGACAGAAATAAGACCTCCTCTAATCAGAACCATACATTCTTATTGAAGATCTTTCTTTAAACTGATGGCTGTGTGGGTATTGGAGAGGTTAGGGGAGGGGGGGGGGGCCTTGGAAATAATTACGTATGATTATTTGAAACGCAACAGCTAATGATACCCAAATAGGGCTTGTTTTATTCTTAATCTTTTAGGGTAAGATTAAGAGATCTCATTCTTGAAATTCCGATTGAACACTAAAATGTAATGAACACCATAAAAGCGGCTCCCATCTGTTGCGTCAGACACAGCTGCGCTCCAAGGAGTTCTTCCACACAATGAGCCACTTCTTTTCCAAAAGTCATTCCGGCTTCTTATTGATTATTTCTGAAGTAATTCTTCGGGGACCAGTGTCTAAGGAAAAGAGAACTTTGCCTCCACTTTCAAAAAAAAAAAATGGTTTTGATCACAACTACATTTCGACTAAGTAAACGCTCAAGCCTAAAACATAATACTGATAGTTTTCCGAAAACTCAAATCTCTTCCTTTCAAATCAATAACAAATAACGATAAACTTCTATTGCAATCTATATTTAATTCTTATATTTCGTTTTCTTTAAGGAAGAAAACTTCTTCAGGTGATGGAAGACAGGAAAATGTTATCCCTCTTCGAATTTTTATAACGAATTTTTGAGGAAGAGACAAACAAAATTCTTTTAAACTTTTAATTAACACAGTGATGCTTCTACTGCACTAATATCGTGGTGGGGTCTCAAAGACTACTGACGATTCAGTAGGCATAAGTTTTAACATGGAATTTTATCTTAAAATGCAGTTCTGTATTTAAGGGAGTAACTAACCTACAATAAAAACAAATTGGAACCAAATTCATTTTTTTTTATATAAAATAATAAACTCTCAAATCAATTAATGGGTGAGACCTCTTAGAACAGTTGTTTTACACTCTTTGGTGATCATCAGCTAGGAGTAGTCACGAGTAAACAGCGAGGTCTCAATACTGAAGCCAATTTCACCTGAAGAAGTTTTCTTGTTTAAAGAAAACGAAATATAGTGATTACTTGTAGATTATAATAGAAGTTTATCGATGTTTGTTATTGATAATACTGATCGATTATGCAGTAATTTAGAGGGAATCGAGTTTTTAAGAACTGATAAAGTGGAGACTAAAATACTGGTTCGTATTTTAAATTGGACCCTATATAAACACTGAACCGAATTTCAAGGAAAATCAGTCCAGCTTTACTAGCAGGGGATTTCGGGGGTCAAATTTTGATGGGTAGGAGGAATGGAAAGGAACAGAATTGGATGAATCCTAAGTAAATAGCGTATCAAATTGTAAGGAAATCTGTCCAGCAGTTTTATCTGTCCAACAGACAAACAATGGAGAAAACCATTCAAGTGTAACAGCAATACCACGCATACTCTGCTATTGTGCTCCCAGTGAATGATGGCCGCCCTGTTTTTGTGAGATCTGCGCATGTATCATCGATTACTCTGGTCAGGTACTTCTGTATGAGTTTATCACTGGACGTCGCCATTACGGTAAAGGCTTGTTACTTTGCAAAAGAGCATTGTATTTATAAATAATATATATTTATTTATTTATTTATATAAATACTTATTGTTAGCAACTGGTATTGAAATAACGGTAAATAGTCGAGAGAAGTTTTAATTTGGCGTTATCAACATGTCTTTCTCAGTGAAAACAGACGACGGGCGTCCATTGTGACAGGCAAACATAATTGATCAGCTACCGGAAGGGCTGCGCAGTTCAAACTTCCGCCGGTCATCTTTCATTTTCAGGACAATAAATATAGTGGATCTATTGATACTAAGTTTCACTATTCAACTTGTAGAAGTCTTGTGTGTTTATTTCTACGTCCACGTCCCAACTTAAAACGCCTTGGCCAATTTTCTTAATATTAGTACTATCTTTATTTATACGAAGAACCTAAAACATGAATAAGAATATTTTGGTTTTAATTCTCCCAGTCACCCCCCAAAGTAAAAGTTAATATCAAAAGCTCGCACTGGTAGAAGTTCTTTCCTGATAAAAAAAAAAAGTTTCAGTTTCATTTCACAGAGCGTTGCTCTTTCCTTATCTTTCTATTTGCTAAGATCTATGGTAATATCTTAGGAAATAGAAAGATAAGAAAATAGCAACGTTCTCTGAAATGAAACTGAAACTTTTTTTTTTTTTATCAGGAACGAGCTTTTGATATTTTGAGCTTTACCAGTGGGAGCTTTTGATATTAACGAAACTAAGTGCTCAGTGATGCATATCTGCCTTTACACATTACCTAAATAATTGCAGGACTGAATTTTTAGACCACCTTAAGCTAGGACATTGCTTAGAAACTAGAGCTCGTCTGATCTGGACAGCTGCTGCACTCTGACAGTCTTTTAATAGTTGACAACGACAACGAGGTAAATCACAGTGAAAATAATGAAACTTTTATTTAACTTACTAATGAGTAAGTTGTTTTTTTTAAAATAAAAATGGGCCAGTGGTCTAGTAGTAACAATGCTGAGCTGCGAACTGGAGAAGTCGGATTTAGTTCCCGGCGGAGAAGTTGCTGCAGTCGGGACCTCTGGTTCATCCAACCCTCTGTATAACGGGGATTTGGTTTCTTTCTCTTTAAAGGCGGGAGAGCGTGGGACTGGTCACCGTACCCTAACTTCTTCCCGGTGATCATGAATCAACGCCCCGAAAGAGCCTAATGGCCTGTCAAATAAGTTCCCATAGTTTTAGGTTTCAAGTTAGAAAAGTTAACTCTCACTCATAGTATACAATGACTTCATTTATTTTCTTTTTTAACGGATCAATATTGCATTATCATCCACTTCGTAATCCATTTCAAATTTGCGGTTACTTAGAGTCGATTGAAAGTTTACTTTTTATGCGAATATAAATTAACATTTCCACAATTGATTTAATCAATTTTGAGCAAACGGAAAATCTGAAGAGAAATAGATTGAATTCTATGGATATTGTATTTTCTGATTCAGAGACCCTACTTCACAATTTAACGCAGACAAAAAAATCAACATTCCAAAATAAGAAGATGTTGAGTTTTTTTAGTAACTTCTTGTTTCCTTGGTGCCTTTTCTTTCTCACAACACAAAATCTCTTGATGGTACACAAGTTCGTTAATTGACATACTATTGCAGTTCAGGTTCCATTAATTTCTCCTATATCAATCTATTCGTCGTTCCAATAACAACTTCATTTCGCCTCGATTCCAACCTATATTCAATAAAGTTTCAATTTAATTCTGCTGATGTTTCAATGTGTATATAATACCGTTAATGTAAATAGCGTCCAACATTAAACAAATGCAGACCAATTCAAAATGCAAAATCTACTTTTTCAGTTGTATCGTATTCAGTTTTAATTGGGTCCAACTGTTATGAAATATTCCACATCTGTTCAAACAATATGTTATATTATTATTTACATACATCGATTCAAATTCTTTTGTATCTCTCAAACATAATACATGTAATGGCTTTATACTGCATTTCATTTCAAAATAAGGACATTTAAATTTTTCAATTCATTCATTTCAATTCATTTTCAATTCATTTACATTTTTAATTTACTTACATTCTTTTCTATTCATTTAGATTCCAAATAGTAAAATAATAAATTTGAAAATAATTTCTAAATGTATAATTTCTTTTTTTAAAGATTTAGAATTTCACTTTTATAAATATAAAATCTGAATTTATAGAAACTGAATAAATGAAACTCACTTCTTTTTTAAAATTTAGAATTTCTTTGAAACATACATTTTTAAAATATTAAATAAGAAGTTCGAAAAAACTAATAACCACTTTCCACAAAAAATATTTACAGTATTTATTTACTTTTTTTTCTTTTCCTTTTTTTTTAAAGTCGTGAAAACAACAAAAAACAAAATGGCAACAAAATCTCTCGCTGTAATGGCTGGACTGACTTCCGTAAAAAAAAAATCACCGTTTAACTTAAAATATAAAAATGATTAATTTTGATTTCCACCATCTCTAGTCTCCATCCTCCGAACAAGTCTTCGAAATGGATTTCCCTTGCATCTAACACTACATGATCACTGAGCAGTATCATTAAAGTAGTATTATTAAAAAAAAAGTTCTCAACAATCGAAATATACCTCCTTCTCAGAGGTTCACTCCTCTTCGCATTATTTATTAGAATCCACACCACTAACTTCTTCAAATCATTTTCGGAATTATTTTCCTTATTCCTTTTTCAAGCTATTTATAAATGAGTTATGTAACAATTGAAGTTCGCACGTGCGTTGCCAGGCAACAGGAGTACTGTTGTATGATCAACTCAACTGCGCTAATTTCCGACTGTTGCAAATGGATTTTAATATTTATTTTTATTTTTATTCAACACCCGGGCTGTTAGAAATTTTGACAAGGGGCGAAATTGTGAGCTATTCCGCCGAAGAAACGTTGCCCAGGGTACACCATACGAGGCAACTCACACTATACCCGTAGAAACTGAAGAAGAAAGTAGAAACATCCAAGCCCCGCGTCGGATCGAATCCAGATTCTGACTTATCTGCTGCGTGTGAGGACCGCCGCCCAGGCCATGCCAGGAAAGGCATTTCAATATTGTATTGCATGTATTCTTTAGAATTTAAACTTTAATCTATTTTTAGTTTTAGTTAACTTGATGAAATTTGTTGTTTTAATAAATAAAATAGTGTTTTCCGATACATATGCGAGGCTTCCAGAGCGAAGCAACGGATATCCATCTAATACTGATTAAATTTTATACACGGAAAGAAAGTAGCCATATAAAACAAAAACAAAACGAAAAACTGTTTTAACGAACTTAAGAACAAGAATGTTCATTCTTTGGTATGCGCATCATGCTAAAAGGACTGGGTCGATTTTTTTTATGTAGATACTGTGGGTGCCATTCCCAATATCACATTAGCTGCCCGATGCCTCAAGCTCTCCGCTCTGAGACTGGTTTAAGGAAAGCAATGCAGGAAAGCACTACTTCGCAATGTGACATTGGTAATGCCTCCCACAGCACGTCTTCACTTTTATAGACCAACTGAAAATATCCATACTATTATTTTAATCTTTATCATCTCTATCTGGCAAAAAAAAAATCCTTTAAATACTAGTCTCTGCAAATGAACGGCGCTCACTTAAGATGAAACCGATTTTCTTTTTTTTTTCCAGTAAAGCGCTTCTATCAGTGGAAGTTTTCTGCAAATATACTTTAGTAAACAAAACTAAATTTTTGAAGACAAAAATGTTATTACACTGCACATTCAGTTAGTACACGATGGAAGCCTTTCCGTCTATCTAATATTCCCAGCTTTCATATTTCAGTAATGCAAGTTGACTCCCCTTTATTTATTATGAAACTTCATTAACAGTGAAGAATTTACCTAAAGCGCTTCATTAATATATTAATAGTAATATCACCTTATTTCCGTTCATTTTTTATTCTTAACTTAACCCTTTCTGAAACTTTCTGGTTATGATTTTAAGATGTAAACATACGTATAAATTCATCGTGTTCTTGAACCACTTGCATTTATAAACGTGACGATTAAACTTAATAGCTAGCGTTTGATATGTATGATTTCCTGAAGAGGAGACAAAAGGCCATCTTCCGCCCATTTCGGGGAGAATAAACTTTGAAATTAAATCGTCAGCCGAGATGTCTTCCTGTCAACAAACTTTCGAAGTGCTTTAAGGGAAACTGCTCTCTTCTCATTTAGTAAAGGGAAAAGAAAAGCAAGTGGATGTAGAAATTTACATTTTCTTTAGCAACCTTATTACAAAGAAAACATAAATAAAGACGCTGTTCAAAATTTACAATTTACTAAAATAAACTGAATCTTAGAATAAACTAAAATAAACTGAATCCTAATAACTTTCCTTAAAATTCTGTGAATTCTATTTATTTTCTAATTGTGAAAACCAACAATAAGTGGTGATATTTTCATTCTCATTTTCGTAGAAAAGTGAACCTCTTGAAATAATTGAATCCGTATGTATGTTTGTTACTCCCTAATAACATTTGAACCGCTAGATAGATCTTCTTGAAACTTGGTATACATATTGAAGGAGTAGAGACGATTTTTTTTTTTTTTTCAAGGGTTCCTTGTGGAGAAATTAGCGAGTGAAGATGACAAAAATTCCCAAATCGAGATGCACCACAAAAAATGTTTTCGAGAAAGCCTTTTTAATTCCAATATCAATAAACTTCTCTGATTTTGAAACGTTTGTTTCATAATACCTATCCTTCTTTTTATTTCCTCTATACTTATATTATCTTCTGTAATGTAACTTCCCAAGTAACAAAATTTAGATACTTGTTTCATAAGATTTCCCCTCTATCCTTACATTGTCTTCGTTTTCTTCTTATTTTTTTCAGCTATCATTACTTGAGTCTTTTTCACATTTATTTTCAAAACTCATTTTTGCAATATTCTATGTAGCACTATTCTATTCATATCTTTTTCTGAATTATTTCCCATTACTTCAACATCATCTGCAAATCTAATGCAGTGTTACGCCCTTTTCCCATTTATAGTAATTCCTTTAGTCTTCCTAATTTGTATAAGATTAATATTAATTAAAAAAACATTATAAGGAAGCTTTTTTAAATCGATATTGCTCGATTAAATCGCTAAAACTCCTTTTTTTAAAGGTCCCTTAAAGACATTTGAAGCCAATACAATTCAATGTTTTGCTTAACTTCATAATTGACTTTTTCACTTGGGTTTATTCATTTTACTCAAAAAAAAACCCGGAAGTTCTTAGAAATTAAAAATCCAACAAAAGTGAGTTTTAAAAGAAATTTTTTTTTTTTTTTTTTTTTTTTAAGAAAAAGAAATTATATTTTTTTGGCATAAAAAGTTTTTTATTTGTCTCAGAGATAAGCGTATTGTTCCTTCAACCAACCTTTATTGGGTGATGGATTACTTCTTCCAGGAATTCTCAGCGATATCTATTGCAAAGCTTGTTCGATTTTTTTTATTCTTTCCATGTTACCTATGGAAATGTTAGTACTGTTATTTTTACTCACATTAAGATCACAATGGTAAGTCGGTAATCGTAATATTGTGTGTCCATGAAATGACGCTAAGGTGTCGATCACATACTGCTTTCTGTCTACTTTGTGATGCTTCAAACATCGCACAGCTCTTTCACAAGTAAAATATCTGCATGATGAAGGATTCTTCGACGTGTTCTATCCTATCAAGTGAGTGTTTCTGTTGTTGCTTGTTGGGGCCTTTTCAATTTCACTCGAATGATACGAAGCATTATCCATTGCATTAATGCCGCCATTTTACTCTGCAATAGTGCATTCCAGGATAAACTAACCGATCAGGATTTTCCCATATAAGGCAGGTCAACTCTCTTTGCGCTGACTATACCATAGACTGAAATCACACACAAAAAAATCATCTATTTTGTTTTTAAATTATAATCTGAATGAGGACAGAAAACATTTTCTAGAAACAGTAAATTCAATCCAAATTACTTACATAAGTTTCTTAAATCCGAAATTTAATGAATGCAAAACCACATCAAATCTCGCGGAATTAGTTGATTGGCTAAGAAAATTAATACCCACTGTTAGATGTCATTTTAATTCTAAAAGTTTCGGTTCTAATGGGAATTTCTATTACATGTATCTGCTGATCTCTCGATACACACAAAATTTTTTATAGCTTTGATAAGGTAAAATTTTGTAGCTTTGAGCCTTTGTTGGCTTATTGTTGTGTCGGACGTATAGGCTTCGGCGATTTTTGTAACCAATCGGGAGCTCAGTCCAAAGCTCGTCTGTCTTTTACCTCCAAGATTCCTGGTCTTCATCTTAGAAAGGGCTGGGTGAACATAAGGTTCTATCTGGAGCAGAAATAACTCAACAAAAATCCTTAATTTCCGCCGAGGATTGAATCTGAATCTTTCAGCCTGCACTTCAGTACAACTACCACAAGAACTATTAAACCCACAACATTTGTGGTGTAAATATTTGATTTACGTTTCAAGATTCACTGGTTAAGCATTCGAAGTTTCACTATTCAAACTTTTTGTCTGTCTCTGTACACGCATCACGTTAAAACGGTTGAACCGATTTCCTTAATACTTGATATGATTTGTATTTATCGTTTGACTTAAAATTTGAGTACAATTATTTAGGCCATAACCATTCCGTCATTCAAAAAACAATATCTTTAGGTAAGCTGCAGTGCCCTCTTGAAATGAAACTGACCCACTTTTTTCAGCAAAGCGCTTTATCAGTACAATTTTTTCTATGACTATTTTGAAGAAAAACGAATTTTTGAAGTGAAATTCTTAACTAAGGCTCCAAATTTCATGACCTACATTTTTTTCTTGACCTTTAATTTTGTTTTTAAGTAGAAATAAAGAACCCTCAAATTATCGTGATTCAAATAATACTGGGTTTCTTTTTTTTTGCAAATTAATGCTTATTTTGGCACTTAATTTTTTAGAGCTTATGTGGACTATTAGAACTTAAATAAAACAGCATTTTTTATAGTAGAACGGGATATTTAAGGGACAAATAAAATCTTTTTGAGCGATGTGAGCCGATTCTTTTCTTGTTTGGTTGGATAGACGAATTTCTATATTGCATTTACATCATATTTTTAATTTATTTATTTCAAAAATACATGCATAAGTCTAAGATTTTTAGGTCTTAGTGACGCCTAATGATCATGTACTATCCTTCGGTAATTGTCTTACAGTTTCACTTGAACATTTTTCCCCTTTGTGGGTTTTTCTGTCTGCTTATCACATTAAAATGGCTAGACAGATTTCCATCAAATTTGATACGTAACTTATCTAAGGTCCAACTTAAAACATATGCTCATTTATTTTTGTCTCAACCTCTCCCATCCTTCATATTTCTTTAAGATTTGATACAATGTTTATTTACAATCCAACTGAAAATGGTATCCTTCCAGTCCTTGGAATTCCCTTTCCTCCCAGTGTTACCTGCTCAGTCCCTGCTACGCAATGGAAAAACTGAACATGTATCTACTTATATCACAACAGTGGTCAAACCTGCTTAACGACAAGTGGTAAGAACAACGATCGACAAACTTCACATGTTTGAAAGCCGCAAGACATCAACATATAATGCACACATATTTCTATTAGTATATTAAAAATTTTATTACAAAAAAAAATATATAACTCAAGAAACATGAACGCAATAGTATTTACTCGTATAACCGTTAATTTTTATTAGTTTCAATAATCACAAAGTACACTTGCATATAATAAATATTTTCAAAATCCTAACTGATTATTGATTTAACTTTGTTGAACATATTTAATACGGTAATGAAGTACGAAAACGTCTAAGAAAAATAAGCAAAATTTGTATTTCAGTAAATGAGACTGCATCAACATTAAACTTACGTTTCCATCTAGTGGACTCGAAGTTGAGACCCAGTATTTTTTTTATTATCTTGCAAAAAGAGTTCAACCAAAAGAGTTCCATCGTTCAACCACGATTCGTACATTTCTAAAAGAACCTCGATTAGGCTACCCTTGTTTATAAACTAGGAGATAAATGGTCGGTGAATTGCCCAATTTACTTAATCCCGGAGTGATCCCACCTTTAAAATTTAAAAGACAAAACATGTCTTCAGATTAAATGTCTCTTGAAATCTTCTATTCAATGAAGAAAATTCAATGCATTTCGGCAAAATTTATATCAATGATTGATTTTTCATTGATTTTTCCGCCTAAACTTCAAATTATAAATTTCCTAAAGTTAGATATGGAAGTGAAAATTAATTAATATCTTGTTAAGTTAATAATTATATAGTTAATAAATAACTAACTGAATGGAATTAACTAAATTTAATTTACCTCGAGATATAATTTATTGCTACTGCATTATAATTAAATATTATATCAAATTAATTTCTTTTTCTCTTTATACATGAAGGAATCTATAAATTAATTCTATGTTTAAATAAAATATGAAGTAAACTTTCTAGGAAATATATATATATATGATGAACTTGTTAATTTTCTCTTTGATTTTTATTGTTGATTGTAATTGAATAGTTTTTAATTGACTTAGCAAGCGCTGTCTTACTATTTCAATTGAATATTTTTCTCTTTTGTTTATACACTTGTCTGTTTGTATACGTACCACGCTAAAACCGCTGAACGGATTTCCATAAACTTTGGTACATAGGATATTCTTTATACAACTTAAAATTTATTTAAAGATAATTTACTTTGGTCTTTGAAAATGACAATCTAGCTTAAACAACTGAAATGATTTTTTTCAAAATTTAATGTACGATGCTTATTTGTGGTCCTACTTACAACATGACCACGATAAGTTTGCTCCCCACCAGTCCACAAAAGTGGTACCCGAGCGCTACTTTGTTTAGTCCTTCCATGCGATGATAGCTTAGATTATATCTAGTTTAAATAAAACTAGGAAAAACGATTAAGGACCTCGTAAAGAAACTATGAGGACACGCAATGGAAATATAAGTTCCTGTAATACGGCCATCGGACAACAATGAGAGACCAATCCGACGATTATTATCTTTTTTTAAAAAAGAAATTATAATTTTAAGGCATTTTTTGTATATGCCGCAGGGGTAAGAGTACTAGAATCTCCATTTTAGATTAAGCTAAAAATGAATTTAAATAATATTTTTTTTTAATCAGCTGATCTATCAGAAAGAAGGATTTATGTGTATCAGAGGTGTCAAGAAATTCAGAGTCCTTAAAAAGAACTTCAAGCCTACTTTTCTTATAACGTTGTGGTAAAAATTGCTTTCTGTTTTGTTTTGTTTTATTTACAATCATGAATATCACCAAGAAATTCTGTTTACTTTTAAATTATAATCTGAATGGATTTCTTAATTGAATCTTCCGGGTCCGTCTACATAAGAAACAGGCAGAAAAAAGTCTTCACCTCTACCGGAGATCGAACCAGGATCGCCATCCTGTAGAAATGCCGCTAAATCACTTGATATCTATAACAATGTGATATCTAATATTAGAAGATGATTCATCTGATGGTATCGATGCATCATTCTATGATATCGACTTCCTAGCAATGACCAATGCTGATCAATTACTATAAGTGTGGGTAACAGAGTCGTATTGAAGCTTCTTTTTGAAATTTATTTACTTCAAACAGATACCGAGGCCCCCCCAAAAAAATATACACGTAGCCCATAACTCATTAATTTCCTTTCTTTTTTCAGTTGTAACTGATTTGAAATAATGGCTGAAATGAGGCTAAGCTTTGACAAAAAGAAAGTTTTCCTAAAATGCTACTGGATGACAGAAAATCAGATGGACTGGGCGAAAATGTAGCTTTAAATATTCTCCGCATTCACTAGCTCTGACACCGCGGATTCTTTTATGGAGACACATCAAAGGTAAAGTTTATGGCTCAAAATGAGCAAATATTTTAAAAACGACAATAAGCAATGAATTATTGAAGCAGAATTTGCACAAATTGAAATGATTGCTGATGTTTGCAATTCCATTAATTTGTGTTGTCAGCAGTGCCTAAACGATCATGTCCCAACACTCAAAAAAATTCAGTTTCTCTAATTGGAATTATAAAATTTAAATTTATCTTAATAAACACTGAATTATAATCATTTAAAGAGTGTATAAATTTTTGGGGGCTTTTTTTTAAAAAGTCAAAATTTATAATAAAATATCGATATTTAATTACACAAAAGTATTTAAAATAATACGAATACAGAGGAAAAAAAAAACAAGAAGCTTCTGAAAGAACTGGAGGCCTACTTTTTTCTAAGATGTCTAAAATTTTGCATTTTTTTAATTTTAATTTTTTTCTTGATGAAAGTCATAAAGTGTGCGTAATGATACGAAATAAAAGATCATTATTATTTTTGTTTTTTTATTATAAACAAATAAAATATTTTTTTTCGTTAAAAGAAAATTAATTTATATTAAATTTTAATCGTAACATCATAACTAATTAATCATAATAAAAATTTCAATGTTAATCATACTAAAGCTCGAGCAGATATTAAGAGGATTTATAAGCAGATCAATATTACTGCTTTTAAAATATCGATAGAAATCCTTTGTTTAGTTTTCTAATGCTTTTTTTCTATGGGAATCTATTCGCGCTAATTTCGGATCGATGCGGAAAGTTACAGCCAAGTTATATCGTCTCTTGTCTAAATGTATTTCTTAAGTTTCAGGAAGATTCCTCCAGTTCTACAAAGACAACAAACAGAGACTGAAGGACTTTGTGTTAGGACAGTAGAACAAATAGGAACACTTTCATAACCACACTATACATTGTTATCAATATCTACTTAAAATGGCTGGGTTTTTTTTTCTTTTTTTATCCTGTATTTAAATGCCTTTCAGTTCCAAAGCATGTGACAGCTCGGTGTAGGTTGTAGGAAAATTTATGATTATTACTTGTAAAAACAATAGTGAAAGTTTTTGATCTTTAAGAAAAAAAAAATATTTTTCATTAATTTTTACCTTCGTCACTTTTTTTAAAAAAATAAATAAGTTCCTAAAAGAACTTGAAATCTACTTTCCTTAAATCTCTCGTGCCATTGTTTTGTATCACTTTGTATTTATTTCTTTTAAATCGTAGAAATATCACAGACGATAAGTTTAATATTTTTAAATTCTAATATCTGATGAAGTAATAAGTTGAACTTTTCTATTTTCTGAAAAATTAATTAAATGCATCGTTTGCGTAATCTATAAAAATCCGATAAATTTTAATCGTATTCAAGATCTCGAAGATATTAATAGGAATTAAAGGTGGATAAATATTCATTGTTTAAGATACTGATGGATATTCCGGGTCTAATGCTTTTCTGTGGGAATTTTGATCAACTTCACGCGCTTATTTCTCGACAAAAACCCACAAATTTTGATCAACTTCACGCGCTTATTTCTCGACAAAAACCCACACGGGAAAAATTTCAAATGAGAGTTTGTTTGTTCATCTCTTGTTTTTTAATAAGCATGTCTGTTTCAAGAAGATCTATGGAACGGTTCCAAAGCTATTGGGGGATAAACATACACACACACAGACTGAAATATCTGATTAGCCTCATTTTCCTAGGAAAGGAAGCTATTAAAAAGACATATAAAAATATTCCACCGTACGTAAGAATTGAATTATTGGTGCAGTTTTAATTTGTTTGATAAAATTCACTTGAAAACGTAATATTTACACACTAAGTTTTTAATCTATTTGGAATGAGAAAAATGGCTGTCGCTGTGTGGTATTAAATCACACTTTCCTAATTAACCTCCTCCTTCTTTACAAATCGTATTCTCAATGGTTTTATTGCCGCCATTCTTTACAGAGACAAGTTGGGTGCATTTAGCGAGGAAACATTTTTCTTTTGGTGAGATATCTAATAAAATAGGTGCATCAGCTGAACAGAAACACCATAAATAAAAATTTCATGCTTCGAAGATTCGGTTAAAAAGAAGTAAACACAAGAGATTCCATCTATCGACGCCATATTTTTTAGTTATTCTGTTTTATCATAACTGGCAACAACAAGTTCTGGAAAGAACTTCAAGCCCACTTCTTTTCAAATATTGGTCTAAAAGAATCATTTGTATTTTTTAAGTCTTGGAAACCACAAACAAGATGTTTTCTGCTGCAAATAGACAGTTTTCCAATTTATGAAAAATAAAATTCAATCCGTATTATTTACTTGTTTCCGATTAATTTGAATCATATCAAAGCATGCGGAATTAGTGGATTAGTTAAAGCGATTTTGATCCTAGCTTAAGACAGAAATCCATCATTTTGGTTCCAATGCAATAGCATTATGGGATTTCTGTAACCTTCACGCACTAATTTCTCGACAAGGACACACGGAAAAATTTTCAATATAAACGTCTTTTTTTTTGCTTCCAAGAATTTCAAGAAGATCCAAGCAGCAGTTCAAAACTTCTTAATGAAACAGAGAACGATTGGATGAGTCTCACTTTCCTGTATCAAAACAGACTAAAAACAAGCAAATAAATAAATTTCCAACCAGGAAATGACCGTCGTATATTTATTTCAACGGTAAATTCGTATTATTCGTATTGGAAGCAGTACAAGTATAAGGATAATGCTACATACTGAGAAAACAGTTTGACAGTAGCACTTGCTTACTTCTCCAAAACCTTACAAGACAAGCTTGTCTTATTTCGCCATGATTTCTTGTCTCTGTTGTCGTCGTGGGAATTAGAAAACTAGGTATACACTCAGCGACCCATGAGCACTGGAGTATCAATTTCGCAGACCGAGGAGGGGACCATATTTTAAATTGGGTCATAAATAAGCATCGTATCAAATTTTGGGTTAACATTTCTTGGGTGAACATATTGGTCTCCCATTTAAATGAAGGATTTCGAGAGTTATTCTGGAGAGGACGAGAGGGGTGGCTCCGAAATATGCAAATCAATTGGACCTCAGTTGCGCCAGAAACACGTTACGCACCAAATTGTACTGGAATTCGTTCAGCCGTTTGAACTTGATGTGCTTACCAACAGGTAAATGGACAAACAAGCAAATATACAAATAGACAATTAAACGAAGTAAAAATCTTCAAGAGGGAAAGTGAGATATCGGATACTCATTCAATGAAAGATCGGACTCGAACGATCTATCATACAGTGAATAAGTAACACAGTTGAAAAAGATCCTCTTATTACGGTATTGCAGTTGCGGGTATTAGCCTTCATCAGTTCAAAATGATTTAAATTTTTGTTGTTTCAACTCAGTATTGGATACTAGCCGGGTACCGTCGCTTCGCTCTGGAACCCTTGCATACATAGCATAAAAAATAACTATTTATTTAGCAAATTAATATCGAGATCGAAAAATATACGAGTTCCAGCCCGTTGTGGCCTTCTCCGGATAACTCAGATGCATTGTGGGTTGGCACCAAACATCTATATATCGATAAGGCAACTTTAAAGCGAAAATGTAAATCCTCTTTATTCCCTATCCGTGGGAATTTCGAAAAATCCAGCCTTATTCCTTGTCTACATCGTAAAGGGAACCTCTGTGCAACATTTCAGCTTTCTAGGTTCAAGGGTTTGGGCTGGGCGTTGATGAGTCAGTCAGTCAGTGAGTTAGGACTTTTTTTTTATATTTGGATATAATTCAGTAATTTGCTAGTTTATTATATACACGAATTGTCTTCACCAAAATGGCTAAGTGTATTTTACAAAATCAGTGTTGTTTTCTTCTTTTCAATGTGATTTAATTTTTCTCTTCTTCTTAATCTTGATAATAGACTGATATCCAACAAAAAGATATTAGAGCTGTGAGAAATTCAATTTTTAATCCCTGATAAAATTAAATTAAAACTAACATCAAGGCTTTGAAATATTTATATTTTTTATTTTCATTAAAACCGAAAGTTAAGAGTATGTTCTTTTGTTGTGTGTAAGCACGTGAGAACAATGGATGTGTTGAACACAGCATGAACGCGGACGTTCAATTGTTAATGGTGAATCCTTGAGGATCGTAAAATGGCGTTACGATAAGAAAACCGAAATAGCAAGGATGCTAAGGTTTTGAAAATGGGAATCGGATGAGTTCCTTCCGATTGTGCTATAGATTAGTTTTGATTTTAAACTCATATTGTGTTCAGTAAAAGGCGGACGGCCTTGAGAATTAAATAAGTAAGGATTAATGGTAAAGTTAAATTAATTCTTAATAAACGGTTAGGCCCAAAGATGAATCTCGCAAATGAGGACTGGCGGACTCAAATGGAATTTTTGCCAAGGTATTATCTTCAACGTTTGACTGGAATTGACAAGAAATCGATGGATTGTTGCTGAACTTTTGTAAGTAGGATTTCTATTTTACTTCACCCATCGAGAATTTGTAAAGGAGCCATCGTTAGAATTTCGAACACAAGAAAATGGAGTTTAGGACAAAGCGGAACGTATACTAATGAACATTAAAGATTAAACATTACCAACACATAAACATTTGTTCGTTGATTAAAGAAATAGTAAAGTTATTTATTTCAAGTAAAACCATTAATGCTAGGATTTATTAAAGTCAAGGGAAATCGACTTATTACAAATGTTGGACTGAATCAACTAAAGTTAAAGAACTGTAAAGTTGAAAGGATTTAAGTATTTATACAGGAACATTTGTGTTTATTAGCAAGAGGTTTATTTTAGAGATTATTTCAACGAGGTTAAAGATTGTTCGATTGAAGTAGTCAAGTTATGATTACAAACTGTTTAAAGTGTTTTGGTAAAGACAATAATACTAGAATGTTTAGTCAAGAAAGGATTGGAGAAATCAAGTTTACTTAAACATTAATATTATTAAAGACTGTTATAGCACATTCAGTGAACTTTACTTAAAGCCATCTCATACAAGTTAAAAGACAAATGAGATATAAGAAAGTGCTATGTGTTAATGAGTTTATACATTAAGATAAACTTTAGTAATTATCACACTAGATGAAAATAGCCATTTATCAATGTTGTTAATCGAACAGTTGATGTCAAGAAAGATTTAAAGGAACTTTAAGCTTTAAAGTAAAGAACTTTGATTAATTGAAATCTACATGATGGATTTATAGACTATTTGAAACAACTGTTTCACATCTTGTATTTGTTTAATGAGTATAAAACAAGTTTTTATCAGTTTTGCTTTTCATTTTCTCCTTACTCTTAAAGACTTAATATGCTCTGCTAAACCAGTACAGGCAAGTAAATAAATTAAAATACCGTTTAGAAAATTTATTGTGTGGAACCTCAATGACAATTATATTCATATATTAATCCTCCCACCACAAGAGCTTTGGTCTAACGTTTGTCACATCTCTTATCACATCTCTTATTACCTACAATTTTAAGTCGAAATTGCATACTAAGCAATTTGGCAATAACTAACTCCGCATACCTTACTTTTACTGAAATTCGATTAATTTAATCATATCAAAACCACAAGATTAGTGGAATAAATAAAAAAAGATTAATTCCTATTGTTAGATAAAAGTGATTAGGCTGTAATGCATTTTTGGAATTTTTGTTTCTTTCACTCGCTTATTTCTCGTTAAAAATCCCATACAAAAAATAATTTCAAATGTAAAAGTTACATCGTCTTTTGTTCTTAAATATGCACGGCAATTCTTAAGAAGATCCATCTAGAGGTCCGTGTAGTCACACACACAGACTAAGTGATTTGATAAGCCTTACTTTATTAGGAAGAGTACGTCAAAATTTTTTATATAATTTCATCTTTGGAAAAACATTCGTATTCACCAATACAGTGCTTCAAGCATAAATTGCTTTATTTAGGAAAATCTTGAAATCTTCACCGAAATTGATAAAACTTTATTTGTTTTTCATTAGACTGTAGGTGCCTCGAATCCTGAATTGTTTTCGATGTCCTTGGCAATGACCTAGAGTACTTTCGACAAGTTTCTAGGAAAAGATAAGACGAAACATGGCCGACATTGAACCAAACAACCCATTTTTCTTGTTTATCTACTTCTATATCCCATAGGTGGGATCAGTGAACGACTGAAAGAGGCATTTTCTAAATCTAAGACTTGATGGCGCAGATGCACTGGAACAAAGATGACAAATAAACGTTTGATGATAATGAAACAGCAGTAAAATGAAATGGGATAGTTCGTAAATAAAAAAAAAAATGCTTCTTTAAGCTTTTATCACAAAAGAATTTTAAATAATCACTAAAATAATTCAAAACGTCCCCAAAAATCAATTTATACTAATTTAATTGCAGTCCAAAGTTAAAATGGAAAGATCAGGAAATAATCATTTTATGTTTAAATTCGAATTTTGTGCGTAATTCCTCTAATAACTTTTGAACAGTTGAATAGATCTTCTTGAAACTTAATATGCATATTAATGGACAAGCAGCGATCTAAAGTTATATTTGAAGTCTTTTCCAAGTATCTTTTCTTGTCGAGAAATTAGATCCAAAAGGTGACAAAATTCTTGTAGAAAAACTTTGGAATCTAAAATTTTTATTCTATTTCTGTTAATGTCTCATTTGTCTTAAACAATGAATATGAAATCTTAGCTAATCCACTGCGCGAGGTTTGATACGAATAAAATTAATCCCTTAAACAATTTACTTAAATTATTGCGAATTTAATTTTTTTTCCAGAAAATGGTAAATTTATTCTGTTTGTATATGGTACATGTTTCAATTGGAATATAAAACTTTTCGTTGTTATCGTTTTCACGAATTTAAAAAGAAAAGAAAAAAGAAAATTTAAGATATCTAGTTTAAGGAAAGTTAAGATATTCTTCGAATTTCTTATATTTCCTTAATTTCGTTTCAAGATTAAACTATCTTCTTTTATTCAGCACTGCATGTAAAACTCCTTCAATGTCAATCTCTGACATAAAACAGAAGTTGGTGGTCGGTCCGACGCTCGCCTGCCTTAATCTCTGGTCTGAC
Organism: Thereuonema tuberculata; assembly: GCA_023159025.1. Taxonomy (NCBI): domain Eukaryota; kingdom Metazoa; phylum Arthropoda; class Chilopoda; order Scutigeromorpha; family Scutigeridae; genus Thereuonema; species Thereuonema tuberculata. The sequence goes on along the minus strand of JAFIDM010004315.1, from coordinate 9,270,728 downwards.
TAAGGCTGGTTGAACCGTGAAACCCATTTGGAGGGCAACTGACCGGAGAAGAAAATCGCGACTACAGCAGGAGATTGAATTCCGCTCCTCCAGTCCGTCGAAAGCTTCTTAAAACAACCAAACAAAATTGTTTGATTATATAAAATTAGTCGAGTGATCCCATTGGGTGGGCACTGAGCTATGGAGTAAAGGAGCAGGGTTCAATATAGGATGCAATTCGGCGGGTATTTTCTGGTTTATTTCTTTTCTTTTTTTTTTTGAGATTTCAACAGCCCCTTCCGATTTTGAGGAGCTCTCTGCAAAATAGGAACTGGGCTTCTTTCCTGGAGGGGAGAGGCAAAGATATGGTCATCGAAGTTTCGGAAGCTATAAATCCTATAAATCCCCTCGGCTCCCTACAAATCACAGAGCTTGTATGGGAAGTTTTGAAAAAACTACTTATGGTTCTACATATAAAAAAAAAGTATGAAAGGAATTACAAGACGTCAAACAATTATAAGATGTCCTAGGGAACTTTTCGACTAGGGAAAAAAAATCATAAACTATCTGACTTTATAAACAATTATTTGGCATTGTTCGCTGCAAAGAAATTAAAATTGAATTGTACAGGACAAGTAATAAGATGAAGCCACAGTAATTCTAATCTGAACTGCCATGAATGAGAGACTAAAAAACGTCCGCAAGATGAATGGCTGGTAAAATTAAAAGTTTTGCTGGATTCGATTGGATAAAGAAAAGGTTTTTCGACCTTTGCATGAGAGCATTTGCAAAGATCATCACATTGCAGTGGAATGGATTGGAAATGGTTGGAAACAATAATGATATAATTACAAAAAAATTATTACATCATGTAATTAAACAGTAGGTTTAAAATATAATTAAAATTCTATTAATTCCTGTGTTTGTACATTAAAATAGTAACCGAGCATTCGAACTTAATTAAATTAAAATTAGAAGCAGCTTTAACTAATTAAACAAAAAACACACAAAAAAAATCTCTTGATAGAAAACAACAAATTTCTAAAATTAATAAATTTATTAGATGTATGAGTTTAGACTTAAAAAAACTTGAGGTTTATTACTCAGTGTCTGTGTGTTTGTGTTTCCACCTGACAACTTTTGAACTGCTGGGTGGATCTTCTTGAAAATTGACATACACTTTTATTTTATTTGTAATCATTTTTGTGTGGATCCATGTCGAGCGCGTGAAGTTGAAAAATCACATAGAATGAAAATATTTAGTGAAAGAAAAGAGAGACATGTCACATCTAAACGGATTTTCATTGTTTACTATCATCAAATAGAGTCTGCCATGTAGCATCTATTTAAATACTGTCTAATATAGTGATAAACGCTGTTTCTTAATAGAAGCGTTTTTAAAAATTATTATCCATCTACTTTCAAAAGCAGTTCAAATAATTACAAGTAATCAACTTTCCATAGAAAATTAATTTTCCTAAAACTTGCTTTCCTGTAACATCTTAATTTTGCGACTTGAGAAGCCTCTCATTTCTGAAAGCAATACATGAAGAATGAAGTAATTACTCTATTAAACAGAATACATCATCACTCGAATTACAAATATTATTTAATGTTGCAAATTTTCGAAACTGTTGCAAATTGCGAGAACACGAAAGATCCTGTTCTTGCATTTTGTTATGAAACTGTTTGTTTTATCTTCAATGTTAGGAAAGCTTGAAGAAGAAAAACCGAATTCTTTTCCGAAAATTGGCAACATTAAATAATGTTTGCAATTCGAGTGATGATGTATTCTATTTAATATAATATGAAGAGAGAAGAGGTAAGAAAGAAATATATACTAGTTTGTATTTTTGGTTATTCCAAAGAACTAATTTATTGTTCATTTCGCTTGAAGAAGGGATGGCGTTATATCATCCTGAAAATTCCGAAAAGTTTTTAAATAAACTACATGTTATGGAGATATGGTGTTTTTTTGTTTATATTTATAATTGCACTACTGTTAAGTTGTACTATTATTTTCTAAGGAAATATGTAAAACTACTATTACAAAAGAATATTTGTTTTTATGTAATTGTATATGTTGGAAGATTACCGAAATTTTATTTACTTTAATTTTAATTTTTCATATGATTACAAAACAATTCAATACTTAACTATAAATTGCTAATAAAATTTTTAATTTTTTTTATACTAAACTTATCCCGGAAAATACAGAACATATGCGAGCATACAATGTTTCGGGAGGAAAGGTGTATTACGAGTCATTCTCAGAAAACAAGTTTTATCATTAATATGTGTCATATTCTAAATTGTTTCTTAAGATAGAGCTTTCTGAATGTAAAGATTTTAAATTTCTCCTTTCCTCCTGCCTTGTTGGGCCAATGTTTGAATCAAAGTGCATTAATACAGACGATGGAATTTTGAAAACTTATTAGAAACTATAATAAATTTATCATTCGAACAATAAGTATTAGAGCGTAATATCTGTTTCTTATCAATAATTTTGCAACTATCAAATAGTTGTATCTCGGAAACCATTCGGAATAGGACACATTTGTTTTTGTTTTTTTTGTTTTTTTTTTCAATGACATCATTGAGACACTGTAGAAACTAAGAATCTTTATAATTCAAATATTCTGAGAACAGAATTCCTTTATCTGTAATTAAGTAAGAGTTTTTAGCTTACTTTGCTAGGCTCCTCAAATCAGTTAATGTATGTGTCTAATAACTTCTGAACTACTAAATGCAATGAATCTTCTTGAAACTTGACATGCACATTTAAGGACGGCAGGCGATCTAGCTTTTAATTTCAAAAATTTTCAGTGTGGATCATTGTGGAGAAATTAGCGCGAGATGCTCACAAAAATTCCCACATAAAAGCATTAAACCGTAAACACTAGGATTTTGATCGATGTCTTAAACTAATCCGCTTATTAATCTTCTTAATGTCTTAGCGAGTCATAATATGATTAACATTAATTGGATTCAAACAACTTAAGGGTTTGTAGATTTAAAAGTTATGTTTTTTTTTTTTCAGGAAATGAATAGTTCAGTTTGCATTCAGTAGATGTCTGCATTATTAAAAAAATTGTGGGCGCGTGTGCGTGCGTATGTCCGCCAAAAATTGAATTTCGCAAGAATTCGAATGCTTTAATTAATTTAAAAAAACAATAAAGAATTAAGATAAGAACGGATACCTTTCGGTTTGCAGTATTTTCACGACTTTTTCACTTCATTTTAATTTGCTCAGCATAAAAAAAAAAAGAAGGAGCAAGATTTTTTAGTAAAATAGACTTTAAATTCTTCCAATTCACTTGATTTGAAGTGAGATTAAAAATGATTACAAATTGTTATCTACGTTTTGAATCTTCAATTATTCAAAGTATTGATTTTATTTTTCAAATAATAAATACACATCGCAATTAAACGATATTCAGTCAATGATGAGAATTAAATGTTGCCCAATTTTATTTTGGTAGAATTCATTTCAGGTTAATTAAGCTTTAATTAAAACTTGAAAATCATATTAGCTCAATAAATACGATATTACATAAATCACTAAGTAAATGAAATATTTACATAGGAACGGTGATATTTTTGGGTGATATTTTTTAAAGTTTACATGGTTCTGTTGAAAAAAAGCACAAAATAAATATTAAAGACTAATTTATACTAATAAATTAGAGAATATCGCTAGTTATCTGGAGTTAGACGTGGTTAATTATTGATAATTAAGGGTTCTGTCCTTGCTCGTCTGTCCTAGTAAAGAAAAAAAAACATTGATAGCTAGCTGAATTGGAATGAAATTAAAAGATAGTTTTACGTGTATGGCAGCGGTTCGCAAATTGTGAGCGGTAACGAAATGACAGGAGCACCGCGGGACATTTCATATTTTCGAGAATAAAATAAAACAAATACTTTTTTTTTTTTTTTTTTTTTTTTTACCTTAGCAATTTAACAGTTTTACTCGTTTATACAACTACTAAGTTGTTAGGGTACAAATACTTCTTGAATTGTTTGGATCAAAGTACTTAATTAAACGGCACTGTTAGTTTAAAAGATTGGAGCCTTAAAGGCACTATTGGAACCTTTAAGTTTTCGTTCTTTCCAACTTAAAGAAATGGAATTATCCCAGAAAAAGAAGCTCATGAGATAGCTCAGTAGAGTGTGTGTGTATACATATATTATATGTCTGTAATCACTTTTTCTTGAAGCTTGGTATTTAGATCTCACGACTAGAGACGATCTAACTTGGATATTTGAAATCTTTTCCAAGTGCGTCTACCGTGTGACAATTTTGCGCGAGAAAACGACAAAAATCCCACAGAAAAATATTGGAAAGTAAACAATGGATTTCTATCCTATTTATATTAACATTCATTATCATATACATAAATATAAATTTTGTCATATGTCATCAAAAATAAATATTGTCGTATGTATTTAGAGCCTACTGTTCGTTTGTGCTTACGAGAACCTTCAGCGCTTTTGCGCATGCGTCAGGACTCCTTCGATTTCATTAAAATAGGGGTGAGGAGAAATAAATAGGGGATGTTTACTTTTATCAGTGTTAGTTTACTAGTAGCTACGTTGTATTTGCGCTTTTCGGGAATAATTATGAAAAGAATAAATACCATTGCAAAAATGCACACAAAAAATGTTATTTTTTTCTTAAAAGCTAAAATGTCCAAAAGAATTTCTTAGGAAAGTACCCATCTCAGCGTATCACCCCTCTGCGGAGTAAAATCGTCCGTCAGTGGTGGGTCTGGCTTTCGAAAACGAACAGTATTTATGTTTGTTTGTTTGTTTTTTTAAATATGATATTTGCTGAATAAAAACAAATAGAAATTTTCAGTCCGAAAAATGAATTAAATCCGCATTATTTGCTTGTCATAATCCGATTAATTAAGTACACCAAAGCGTGCGCAAATCTGTTTACAAAATAACGATTTGAGATTCATTGTTATATATCATTTTTCGTTTCTAATGCATTTCTATGAGAATTTTCTGTCATCTACGACGAGGATGATTTTACGACGACGATTCATAGAAAATAAAAATAAGAAAATTAAATATAAAAGTTACATCCTCTCCAGTCCTTAAAAATATGGATGTCAAGTTTCAAGAAGATGCAGGCAGCAGTAGAAAAGTTCTCAGAGGAAGGATATGTACTGACTGATTTGATAAAACTCACTGCGCTCAGGAAATAGGCACAAGATGTTATTTAATAATAGCAATAATAATAATACGGTAACTAAACGATACTTTGATCTTTTCCAAACAAATCAGAAGGTTATAAAGACAATAGTCATAATATGATATACAATATCTCTTCAAAAATATTGTAGTAATTGATATCTCCGAAAACATTTACAATACTATGCAAAAGATAATTAATTCTTAATATTTGCATATAAATAAAATTACACTTTGCCAGGTTCTTAAACATAAAGAATGTACGTACTTAAAAATTTGGGACAAATTCAAATACATCCAAAATATCAGAGAGGGGATATTTTGGTTACAGAATATTTTGGTTATAGAACTCTACCAAACTTATTTACACTAACAACTAAAGAATTAGAAATAATAATAACAATAGTTTTTCTAAAAGTTAATATAGAATTATGA
>JAFIDM010004315.1:9174092-9260115 GCA_023159025.1 Thereuonema tuberculata | reverse complement strand
CGTCATGTCGCTTTTTATATTCTGTGTTAGCAATTGTAGAACACTCAGATTATATGATTTACAGTTTCTTCTCGGTTGTTACACAGTCTGCAAAGGCAATATATATATATATATATATATATATATATAGATCTTACATATAGTTATATACTCTAAGGGCTATATACTATAGACATATATATGTACAACATGTAATTGAAGGTAGGCTCTAAGTTCTTCCACTTCCGCTTGTTGTGAATAAAGATAGCAATTGATTGTAATATTAAGAATAAAAACTATTTTGGTTTCCATGACTGTGGATTCAGAAAATATTTGTTAATATTTGTTTACAAAGCATGTTATTACAACGCTTTGTCGTCAACAGTTATTGTAGGAACTACACTTTTGAAAATGACAGATTGAATTATTTACGAAACTAATTCCGTTTTGGAATTTATCAGCGTCCAACTGTGAATACCTTCGCTGCGACGAACTGTCCACAGACAATGAATTGTCTTATGATAAGTCGTCTGCGTAGCGTCAACTTCAATGGCATGTTGTCCTTCGAAGGTTCCACAATGACACAATACGTCATCTGTTCACTAAAATAAACTTCGGTGCTTTTTTTTTTTTAAAGATTGTCGAGATTGAGTTGGGAAAAAAGCCTCTAAAACTGTTTTCGTTAGATAAAGCAAGGAGTTCAAGAACTTAAAGAACTTAAACCAACTTCCCATAAAATGGAAAGTAGATATCAGATCAGTCAGTCTGTGTGTATGTTCATCTAGTAAATTTTGAATCACAGAATGGATCTTCTTGAAACTGAAGGGGCATATTTAAGGACTATCTAATTTCTACAGTTGAAATCTTTTCCATTTGGGTACTTGTAGAAAAATTAGGATTTGAAAGTTATAAAACATCGCAAAGAAAAAGTATTAGCTATTAAACAACGGATTTCTATCCGATACTTATTAATATTTTATTCCATTAAATAGGGCGTGGTTTGATTGATTAAAATAAATCAAATTCCGACAATTTAAAAAATGAGAATTTAATTCATTATTTTTTCAGAAAATGCAGAAATTCGGCAAAATATTTTTTTTTACTTTAGCAAAAAAAAAATGCAAAATTTCTAGAACTTGTATTATATTAAAAGGTTTTTAATAGCGTTTTACTAGGTGACATCTCAGGATAGCTATTTAACGTTCTTTAGCGATCGTCAGCTGAGAATAGTCACCAGCAAAGCAACAAGGTCTCAATACGGAGGTAATAGAATCTTTTCGACTAAGGTGTATTTTTATTTTTTCTTGTTTTAATTTAATTCTTGGAGGTACCATTTTCCTTTCGACTAAGATTCCATTCACCTCCGTACTGAGACCTTGTTGTTTTGCTGGTGACTATTCTCAGCTGATGATCGCTAAACAGCGTGAAATAGCTATCCTCAGATGTCACTTAGATAAAAACACTGTTTTATATTTTATTATATTTCTAGGCTTTATTTTTAATGTATGTTTTTTTGTTTTTAGTTTAATTTTTGGAGGTACCTTATTCCTTTGGATTGAGATTCTAAAACTTTTAATTTGAAAAATAAACGTACTTTTGTTGTTTTCGCGTCTTTAAAAAAAAAAAAAATTAAATTAAAGAAAGTAGGACTTAAGTTCTTAGATCTTCTTGTTTATTTTTTTAAAGTTTTTATATATATATATATATATATATATATATATATACACAGTTTTTTTCTGTTCCGCTTAGATTTCTCTCCTAAGATTTTGATAACTTAATTTACTCAACCCAACTATTGATTCTATAAAGTTTCATTTAAATTTTTATATTCGAGAAACTTCCTTGTAACGCCTTCATTGTTTCGAAATTTTAATATTCCAATCATAGTTAAAATCCTATAGTTTGACCGTTTCAATTGAAAACATAAATTCAAATCTTGAGGAGGGAAAAAAGAAATTAATTCCAAAACTTAAAGCTGAAACTTTTTAATAGACGTTATTTTTCCATTAAAACTTTTCTGGTAAAAAATAAGAAAATAAAAATAGTGTTAAAACGATATTCTTCGACGAACAAAGCAACGACGTGATACGACAACGACAGCAGACAACATTCTTCAGATATATTCATCCGGTTTGAAAGACCTGATCAGTATCTTACTGAAATCTGAGAATGATGAAACAGTTACAAGCCAAATCCTGTCTGCGCAAAAACATAAAGCGGGTCATTTCTCCTCTAACTCACTACACAAAATCTCATTATTGCCTCATAAACGTGTTCAATTTTTTTTTTATTTCTTCTCTCCAAAAGAAAAAGAAATAGCCGTTCTGATATGCTATTCCGCTGCATCGTTGTACAGACGAAACGCTGAATGTTTGGCCCCGTGCCAATTGCCCGACGCCAATTGTAAAGAGGAATTTGCAATTCTTGTGCAATCCATTCACAGAGTGTCATCACCACGAGAGCTATTGGCAGATCCGCTGGTGTCTCGCAGATAAGGAACGTCCTCTCTCTTATTGATTGACACGGACGATCTAAACTCCCGCAAATGAACTGCTTACTTAGAGGCACAAACACACACATAGGAATCAAACAGATTCTATCTTTGCTAATCTATGCAAAAAAGAAAAACAGGAAAAGTGTTACCTGTAAATCGTCAATTTGAAACAATATATTTAAGCAATATTTTTTTCTTGCGAAAACACAGGACACTTTTTATTACCTAAACAAAATATCAGCTCGACTTGTTTTATATTTCGGTATTTCTCGGTGTTCTTTGCTGACACTTACAACCGCATTTCGAAAGGTAAAAGTACAAAGTTATCTTTTGTAGTTACATATATTCCCCTAAGACCTTTAAAACAGCTGGATTGATCTTCTTGAAAATTGGTATGGATTATCGACGATATAAGTTCAATATTTGAAAATCTTTTCCAAGTGGATCATTCTCGAAAAATTACAGCGAGAGAGCGACCAAAATTCCCTTAGAAAAACATTGGAATAGAAATAGGGATTATATTCTATTTCTTTAACAATTTCATTGACTTAAATAATGAATATTAATCCGTTTAACTAAACCTCTGGATCAATATGATTAACATTAATTCAATTTTGACAGCTTAAGTAAATAACGCGGATTAATTAATTTTTTTCTTTGAATGGAAAACTTAATATAATAATAATAATATTTTTTATTTATTTAATACGTTATTACAATAATAATCATAATAATTTAAAGTTAAATAAAGGCTTTTGTTTTTGTCATTTTCACGACTTTTCCTTTATTAAGAAGAACATAAAGTCTATTTTCCGTAACAAAATAATCTCTTAAATTTCTTTATTTTAATTTTTATTTTATTTTTTATTAAAGAAATTTTCTTTTAAAAATAAGAAATTTTAAGAGATTATTTTTTACAGAAAATAGGCTTTATGTTCTTATTTCATGTTTGCTTGTTTTAGGCCTACCAGTAGTGATTTCATTATCTAAAGGATAATGTGTTGTTTAAATGTTTTAAGTTTAATAAGCTTTAAAATGAAATCCCGATTATTAATTATATAGATACAGAATTATTAAATCTTAATAGAAATGATAAAATTTTGTATATTTTCAAGAAATTAATAAAGTTAATTAAAACTGAAATAACTAAAAACACAGCATTTGTAATATTTTTCAATATACTAGGAAGTATCTGTCAACGATAAAGTTATTTGAAGGTAAAGTATTCCTAATTATACTTCCTTTTAACCAAAATGTGCCACTGTCTAAAGGACATGAATCACTGTGACTCAAAGTGCATTGATGATGACGGTGGAATTATTGAGAATTTATTATAAATTGCAATAAATTTGTCATTTGAACAATAAATATTAGTACGTAATAACTTATTCTTATCAACAATTTCCTTATTGTATATACAAGTAGTTTGATCTCAGAAACTGTTAGGAATAGACATAGTAATATGATCTGTTTTAAATACATAAATTGCATGTTATTATTGAAAAAGCCAGATAAATCGACACACATAAAATAAATATTATTTACAATAAAATAATATTTATTTTAAGTGTGTCGATTTAGCTGGCTTTTTCAATTTGAATTAAAAAAGGTTTTATTAATATGCATATTATTATTATTTGCTAATATTTTCATGAGCTGTTTTACAGCAGATGCAATTTTTACTTCGAAAGGTATTTTCCGCCTCTTTAATTTCATAAAATTAATAAAATTAAAAAATTAAAACAGTGGTTTGTAATTAGTTACTGAAATTACCAGGAAGTCCCAATTCTCATGGCCAGGAAAGCGTAATAATAGAAAATCAATTGGGCTTTTAAATTGATGATTAAAGCAGCTAATGGATGTGTGGTCGTGAGAATTAACCAATTATAAGTTTCAAGTTATTTCAAATTTCGGAATATTTGTTCCTAAAAAAACGGTATAAAGCAATTTATTATACAAATTATAAGGATACATAAAACCAAAATGCATGTAATCCTAATTAAATTAATACTATAAATAGCTATGATTGGCTAAATACGATAATCTTATAATAAGCGAGCGAAATTCAGTGAATTAGGCTTATAAATGAATCAAGTTTGCAATTGTTGAAAAGGTCAAGCCAATGCTACTCCGACATTTTGATCAGATGCTGTTCATTGATGAATCATGTCGTATGAAGTTCAAACATAAGTAACACAATCTCATTAGATTATCTTAAAAGTTAAAAGTTTAGTTTACTCTTTATCATATAAGTCATTTATATGATAAAGAGTAAAAAAAAAACACTCGAAAACACACTGTGTCTAACCCTAATAATTTATTAATCGCAGGAAATGGATCTTCTTAAAATTTGACTAACATATTTTTTATGGAGAAGAGCCTAGGGTGGCTTTTATATTTGGAATTTTTTACTTGTAGGTTCTTTGCTAGAAATCAGCACAAGATTGCTACGGAATTTTAGTCAAGGTTTAGAATCGAAATATTAATTCACATTAATCCTTTTAGCTAATCCATTACTTTCCGTGCGCTTTCATCTGATTTGAAATATTCTGATTGAAGCAACTTTACTAATTATTTTGAGGATTTAATTAAGGTTTGAGGATGCCTTCTTTTTTAATTACCTTGAAAACAAGAGAAAGGGTAAGTTTTCGTTTATGTTTAAACTTTTTCCTATAAAAACAGTACAGATTTTTAGCTTAATAAGAAAAACTAATTAAATTAGCACTATAAGTAAATTCTCGTTGTCCTTTGATTCCGATCCCGAGGCTTCGCTTAACCGCTTGTATAAAAGTGTGACCCATACTCTGTTTCTTCGCGCCCATACGCAGACATTGGAAGTCCCTAATGTAAAACATTCTGAGGCGTCTGTCGCGCAGCGTCGAAACGAGCTCCTTCAAGAGAAATTAAGGTCTTCTGTTGTTTAACAAGTCTTCACAGTCCTTCCGATAACATTCCACGAATTCTCAGTGCTTTATTCTGTTTTTGAGATCGATTTATTACATTTGAACAAAACTTCAAATGTACTATAGATTTTTTACAAGAACGATACACGAAATGGTGTGCTTTTCTGGCGACGGATAGAAAAAGTATATTGTGAAGAGGATACGCGGGAACCTAATCTCATTTTTCCCGTAGGATCAATGCTTCAGTTACCGCGATTTCCGTTACTCCATGTTTTCCCCAAGGGTTAATAAAAATTGACTGTAATTAATTGAGTACAAATCTAATAGTATCTGAACACGTATGTGAGGATGAATAAACGATTAAACCGCATTGTAAAGCACGTAAAGATTTAATTTTCTCTTTTTAATAATTTTTTGTGAATTGGTCCTCGACACTCGCTCACACGACAAGTTTTTTAAATGCATAAGTTACGTAGTCTTCTTGTTCGTAAATGTGCATAACAAGTTTCAAGAAGATTATCCACTGCTTTAAAACTAATTTGGGAAAAACACATAGGAATGCACACACAGACTAAATAATTTTGTGCATCTTTTTACTAGGAATTTAACGAAAAACGATATAAATACTGTATTACTATTTACAGTATACTGTATACATATTGATTCCCTATATAAAATTTGAAGGGAATTAAAACAAACCGTATTCATAGTGAAATGCCATCCGAATGTGCTAGAAGATACACTAAGGTTCAGAAATAAAAGATAACAAGGTAGACAATATAGCGAATAAAAAGATGAAGTAGTTTAAAGTAAATGATTGAAGATAGTTTGAAGTAATGATTGAAAGTAGACAATATGTTTATTAGCCCTGTTTACAATATGATAGTAAGGTGTACACTTAGACGTTCGCACTAGATACTCAAAATTCCACTTTCACACAATCTCTGGCAAACGTTAAATGCTTGGAGACACGTCTGTTGAGGAGCCGTTCACGATAGAATCGTACAGCGGTTCCTACGTTTCCGTTCGCTGTCCCATGTGCTAGATGCATATCTACCCTCTTAGAGTTAGTGAAACGATACATTCTACTCGTACAAAGTCAACATTTCAAATAACGATGGCTCACTCTGCTCAACTATTCTGACCTACTTTTAAGGTTATACAGGGAATTTTAAATCACCCTATATATATATATATATATATATATATATATATATATATCGTCTATGCTCCAATAAACGCCGAGTCTCTTATTGTCGCCGGTCTCTAATAAGCGCCGGGCTGCAGAGGGGACACGGCCAAACAGTAGCCGGTCTCTAATAGCAGCCGGGTTTTTGATATTTGCCTACCGGTACTAGTGTAAGCGTCCATATCTTTATAGTCGTGCGTAATACTTACGGTACATTGCCTTAAAAATTACCGCCGAAACGGTCTTTAAGATTCGCGCGGTGGAATACGCGAAAGAAACTTCCGGTGAGGCGGCCGCCCGTCATTAGCAGCGAAAGGTACAGAAAGACATTGCCATTTATCTTTAACAGTCTTATTTATGTAGCATGTGAAATTCAAATAAAGTAGCTGTTTGTAATATTAGTATTTATGTGTAAAAATATTGCGTTCTGAAGGTTTTATTAATAATGGCCGGCCTGTAATAGCAGCCGGTCTCTATTAAGCGCCGGGAGCCGAGGCTAGTTTTGCAAATAAACACCGGGGGCCTTTATTGGAGCATATACGGTATATATATATATATATATATATATATATATAAAATTAAAAATAAAAGAACCCATGATTTAATAAGTAAAGATACTTGTTAATTACATTTTTGTAAGGTCCTTAATATCTGGAAAAAAATAAAAAATAGATTTTCTGCATTTTTTAAGAATTAACAGCATTTCCTGAAAAAGTGACAATATGAAATGTCGTTAGTGATCAGCTTCACCACATAACACATCGTAATTCTCCGCCTTAAGATAGGCTTTCCTACGTAGCTCTCTATCATTACAATAGATATAAAAAGTTTCTGTAAGAATTTCAAGCTCAATTTCCTTCAAAATCATTAGGAAATTTTTACGTGTACTGAAGTAATTTAGTGACATATGTGGAGCCGTACACCTGTATAAGATAAACAAGATTTTAATTACAAAAATTAGATACAACAGTTTCGCCAAACGAGAGCTGGCTTTCTCAAGTAGACTCCACATATGTCATTTCCTTCAAATTTTATTCCTTAAAAATTCATTGTTATCCTAATTTATTAGGAAAATAGGCTTATTAAATCAGCTAGTCTGTATTTTTGTCTCTCCCACCAATAACTTTTGAACTGCTGGACAGATCTTCTTGAAACTTAACGACTTAGGAGACAAACTTACCTGAAATCTATTTATTAGATATACGATCAGCTATCCATCGCGAGGACTGGACTACGGGGAAGTCGAGACAAAAATAATATTCATTCTTTAAGTTGAACCGTAAATAACATCGACTCAAAAAAAAAGTCAATCCATTTGTTATAGCAAGGTATTGCCAGGCGAGGGGAAGGTCGTCTTTTAGGGATGGGAAGTGTGGAACCCAAAATAATGAAAGAAACTAAAACGTGTATCATATTTTTTTTAGAAATCCGTTTTAACGTGAATTACATACAAAAAGGACAAAAGACAAACGGAAAAGACAAACGCATGCGCAGTCAATTGAAATCTTGGCTGTTTTTTTTGTTTGTTTGTTTTTTCTGTTGTCAGCCGAAATTTTTAAAAAAAAGTTTCTATTACAGATTTTATCATTCTGAATAAGTTGATTATTTCCGGTTGAAATGAGAAATTATCTCCCGTGAGAATGAAATAAAAAATTTGCTTGAGAGGTTATTGCCCTAAGAATAAGGAGGACATTGTTTATGTTTTATTTAAATAATTTCTTTCTCCTACCCTGTGACATCTGAGACACTCCAAAATGGCGGACAGATTTAGGCTGTGAAATAGAGATAAGGCGACCGTTTCACCTTCGTAGTTTACTGCAAAACTTTATCATATATATAAAATTTAGAAAAACAAAAACGCAATATTTTAAGACCTTCCCCTTTTTATCTTTTATATTCTTTTTTCACTTCTAAATTGCAAATGATCGATTGAAATCTTTGCTTTGGGAAACTCAAGGTCTAGCTTTGAGTTTTGCCCGTTCGATATATATGCCTAATATTGAAGTTTATATATTATTGCTTTTTATTAAGGTATTTATTAAGGTATTTATTTATTTATTTACTTACTTATTATATACTTTAACTCAATATTAAGGATTTTACTCTTTTTAATTCTTTTTCTAATTTCTAATTTATGAATATATGAAAAAAAGATATAAAAAACAAAAGAAATAAAAAAAGAATATATAAGATAAAAAGAGCAAGGTCTTAATTTAATTAATTTCTACTATTGCCACTTATGCCTCTGAAGGCGTGATGATAAGTTTGGCCGTATGTTCACAGAAACAGTGATATGATTTTTGTATTGGCATTTTTCAAATTTCACATCACTGTCCGGCTATATACATGGTTACTTTCGTTGTTACTATTTTCCGTTTATTTGAAGACAAGTTTTACTCAGTATTAATTACCGAATTGGTTTAACATTTATCGTATACATATTTTAATCACTGCTTAATAAACAAAACGTAGTTGGCGTGTCAAATTTCGTTTACCTGCATTGTAAGATTAGAAATTGTTTCTACAGTAGTAAGTTTCATCATTTCATCACTAATGATGGTAACTTTTTCATCATTGCTTTATGGTGTTAATTTACAGTGATCAAGACGTTTTACATATATCAAAATTTTAGTTCCTTATAGGTCAAAACTGCATTAACAGAATGATCTTATTTAGTAACCTTTATCTACAATTGCAATTTCAACTTTGCAATAAAGATATTTTTTGAAATATCACAATTATTGTGCTGCAAAAGCAATTAAATGTCTTGTGGCCTATTTTTGCTACTAACTCCATATCCATAGATCCGATTTGCACCAAATTGGAGATTTTCTAATAAATCTCAACCCCCCATTTTAAAATTTCAATTTTCATTGATAAATAGTGTCTGGATTATGTTGATCATAGACCGACGGATAACGGAAGCTTGATCTACTTATACTTTGATTTATATTTATATATTATATATTATATTTATATTCTACTTTGATTTATATTTTCCACTCTCCGATGCATATTAAAAAGTGCTAAATAAACCCATTATACCTTGTCTTAGTTTTCTGTCATATGAGTATAAAAATAACAATTGAAAACATCTAACTCTGATATTTCAAGAGAGAAGATACTTATTTACATAAAGGAAATTGTAAAACTGACAACTGGCATTTGAACAACGTTAAATTGAAATTAGGCAAATGCATTATTCATCAACAAAGATAATAGGAGGGCTATTATATTGACGATTCATGTTTGCAACGGATATAGACATAGTTTTGTATGAACGATATTAAAGTGGTATCTATTGATTTCTATCCATGCTGTTAATATTAAATTTTCTAAATGTTTAAAAACTTTATGAAGTTAGTGTACGGACAGTTATCCATCCTTTAGTGGGGACAGCCCAGATCCATTTTAGGTGCGTGACGGCCAAAATCATATTTTAAGTTGAACTCTTAAATAAACATCTTCAGTCCAGCTAGATTTAGAAAGAGATTTCGGGTGTCATTTTTGAGAAATGGAAGGATTGGATTCGAACTGGCGAATGTTTGAAGTGGATTCGAAATAAACTACGTAATAAATTTGGTGGAAATCCGTCCGGCCGTATTAACGTGATGCAAATAAAAAGGACAAGAAGAGAATAAATATATTTAAAATTTCGCAAACTTAGTCATTAAATACAGGGTATATCAATTGGACAGCAATTTATACGTTTTCACAAGAGTAACAGTATCCTAACACAAATTGGACACCGGAATGCTTATCTGTATACAACAGTGGACATGCACCTGACTTCAGAACGCGCTTTAGTGACCGTACGATAATTCACAATGGCAAACAAAAAAAGTGGTGCGTTCCGATTGATGTTAAAACAACGTGTGTCTGTCATTATGAGTCATTTATTTATGAGTCGAAGGGCAACATTCTGCAGCAAGACGTTTATTTGATGAGGAACATGGTTTTTCTCTGAAACGTGAAACAACGACTGCAATCAAGAAATAATTTTGTAGATAAGTTCTGTTGCAATAAAACATGCTGCGTAATGGTCACATACCCCAATCACTATCGAAGAGAACCAACACACCACCGCCGAAGCGCTGCGCTGGTGAAAAGACTGAAAAAGTCGATACAACAGGTCTTGCACATGCATCCGTGCAACATCTTATTCACTCGCTGAACGTAAAGCCATATCGTCCACAAAGAATTCACGCAGTGTCTGAGGATGATTATTAGTTCTGCGTCATCCTGCTAGAGGAATCGCAACAGGACGAAACCCTGCTTGATTGAATTGTGTGGACAGATGAGGTAAATTCCATCAATTTATGGCTCCGTAAATCGGCACAAACCTACTTATGAAAAACTTATGAACTCAAATTCTTGTTACAGAATTTTGTTCTAAGAACTTGTACAAATCGGTCATTACTCAGTCATTACTTACGAATGAATAGATTTACTTTTTATTTATTATTATTACGACCGGTGGGTGCAATGTTCCACTTCTATTCGCTGCGCAGGCGCCTGCTTCAAGTTCTTTCAGAGCTTCTGCAATACACCAATCTGCAGTGATTTCTTATTATTTGTTAGTTAGCTGCGAATAAAAGCGTTCAACAACTTTATTGAAATACAAACATTCCTTCTTTTCTTCTTGAATTCTGCAAAAGTTATTATTGATCATCCATGAAATGGAACAACAAGGAATCGTCGTCTTTCTAAGAACTCTTTCTTTTTATGTAAACAAAAGTGGAATTTTTACTTAAAGTGATTTTCTTTGTGAGTTGAGCGTCTTCTGCATCCTTTATTAATTGTTTAGGTGAATTATTAATGTTCTCTTTGCTTTTCTATTAGGAAAGCATTTTCTTGTCTACTTCTGGAACTAAAACAGAGAGATTAAATTCTGTCTATCGACACAATTCAACATTGAAAAAGAAAAAAATCAGTCCATCACAGTTTTACTTCGAGTCGAAAGAACAGTTTTATGATTCATTGACGTGTCATCATTCCATAACGGCATCAGAGAAAGCTGCAACAACTGCGCAATTAAATTGCTTAAGCTGAAAAAAAAATTCCCCAGCCAAAAGATTTATGAGAAAAAAAAGCAATGCCAATAAGAAGTTTCTGAATAAACTTTAAATCCCATTTTCCTTAGATCTCATATTTTTTTATCGTAAGTTACTGTTAGCATGACAACTTTGAATAGTGTATGAATAGTATTTTAATAGTACATTCTCTGATAATGTTTTATGCCAAGAGGTTTAACGTGTATGAAAGTATAACTAATATGAGTATTGAATAATAAAAACGACATACATACTTTAGGAAAGAAATGATATACTAAAACTTTATCAAATATATAAAGAATACATCACAGAACAAAACAGTTTCGTCCGGCAGTGGATTGCTCAGGACTTCATCAGCTAAGTTATAAGTGACAAGAGGAATTACTTACATAAATTAATTTTACTAGGATTAGGAGACAGTCAATCGGGATTCAATCGTCGGAGTTTTTTTTTTTGATTCGTCACGATGTAATTCCGATTGGCTGTCTCCTAATCTTACCAAACTTAATTTATGTGTTTAAGTCTCCTTTCCTTATCACTTATAACTTAGCAGACGAAGTCCTGAGCAATCCCCTATCGAACGAAACTGTTGTTTGTTTTGTAATGTATTATTTGTTTATTTATTTTATAAAGTTTTAATATATCATTTCTTTCCTAAAGTATGCGTGTTGTTTTTATTATCCAATACTCATATTCTCTGATAAACAGTACAGTATCTTTTAGTGAAACAGACATACACTCTTTTTTTATTTCTGCCAAAGAAAACAAAATACTAAAAGAGAGGAATACTAATATCTAAACTAAACAAGTTATAGTTGGCGTGACCTGTCGAATATCAGCATATATTCCTAAATAGTTGCTTTAATAGACAGTGATAATAAATTATAGGCATTTCTATGTCATTTCTATTTATCCTGACAACGGAGTTTTTCGGAGAACCGTTTATTGAAAGTTTTCGGCTCCAATGGGTCAGTCAAACTGAAGAGAGAGATGACATTTCAAAACAATTATCTACCAGTACTAGCTTTTTAAAATAAGATATGTTTGAATTATCGCAATTACAGCGCTTTAATGATAATATATATTGGCATTTTTGCTAAGGCTTCGGTCTTTGTTCTTGGCCGACTTGCTCTCCAGACCTTTCGCCTTGGGATTGTTGCCTCTGGGCCTCGATAAAACGGAAAATGTATAAGTATAATCGACGAACCTTGGAAGAAAAAGATGAATGTTATACACTAGGAGATCGACAATATCTCTGTCTGTGAAGATTTATTTTCATGAATACTCAGAGAACTTTTCGTCTCCATTCTAGAATGTTTTCACATATCCATTAAAAAGAATAAAACAACAAGAAATTCTAAAGAACTTAGGTCCTACTGTCCTTAAATGTTATTTCTTAAAATTTCGTAGTTTTTTAGCGAACCCATGCATTGAAGGTTCTGTCTGTCCGTCCGTCTGACGCCATCTCTACGCCCGAACAATAAGTTGTGCAGACATGAGTGATGACCTTTTTGAACGTTTATGAGTTGCAGAGATAGGAACAAATACAAGTATTTAAATGAAATGTGTACGGGATCGCTATGATTTCATGTACAATACGAAACCAGTTTTTTTCCTTGTTAAATTGCCAAAAGATAAAGATAAGAGAAACGTTTACACTTTGTATATTCCAATTCTAATATCTAAAGAATGCAAACAGTATAAATTTTCCATTTTCTGGAAAAAAAAATAATGAATCTCCATTATTCACTTCAGTTGTCTCAATCGGATTAATGTTAATCGCATTAAACCACGCTGAATGGATTAAGGCTTATTTGTTATTTACCTAAAATATCATGCTACCAGTAATAGGATAGAAACCATTGTTTTGCTTTGGGAATTTTTGTCGATTTCTAATTTCTCGAAAGGACCCATTTGTTACAGATTTCAAATATAAACAAGGTAGGGAAAGCGATTAGTAAACCAATCACAATGCTTCGCAACGTCTTCTGATCATTGATATTGCTTTAATTTCCTTGTGTTTATTTCCAATAAACGCAACAATTGCTCCTTTTGACAATCACATTTAAAATGCAACAATCACTACAACAATCACTATAAATGTGATTGTTGTGAATGCAAATGACGCAATTGTTGCGATTGTTAGGATTGTTGTGCTTAATGATAATTTAATGAGATTTTAATAATACTTGTCCACAGGACAGACAAAGTGGGATCATAAGTATTCTGCAGACGACTAAAAGTCGCTTGTCACTACCAAGTTTCAGGAAAATCCATCCCAGCAGATCCATTCCTATTGAAAGTAGGCTAATAAAAATTACGTTTCCAAAGTAAATTAACCCATGTATTATTCTTTTATTACTAATTAACTTTTTATTAATATTAGCGACATGTCTACAGTTTCAAGCACCCATCATGTTTCGAAGCCACAGTAATTACCTGTGAATTAGAAGTCTATCAACTTGTCTGAACGATGGTGTCTCTCTGTCTCTTACCAGAAGATGGAACTACTTTCTCGTAGGTAAACTTAAGGCTAGATTATTGCGCTCCATCGAGTGGAAGCGACTCTTAGAACCAATTTCTTGTTGCACTCAACCAAACATTGAAGGGATATGATAATAAAAGTGACGATGATTCAATTTTCCCACAAAAGAGATAGTTTCTTACCTTTGGCAAAAAGGTGATCTAAGTTCACATTCGCTTTCTAGCTAATTCTAATTTCCAGTCAATGAATTCAATTCCACTTAATAATTTTAATCATATCCAATTGAATCAACTGCTTTAGATGCTTATTTGAATTTCCAATCGATAATTAAATTCACAAAGAAAAAAAAATCGAAAATTAAGCTTTCAACAACAAATTCTGGAGAACTTGCAGTCTTCTTTAAAATATTATTCTTAAAATTTATTTTGTGTTTTTTTTTTATATTTTATTTTCTTTCTGTGTGTTTTGAAAAAGCCTATATTTTATTCACATTCTAAAATCTAACAATTTTCCATTTTCTGAAATATAATGAATTAAATCTTCATGATTTACTTAAATTGTCTAAATCTGATTAATTTTAATAGATTAAAATTCATTCCACGCGCAATGGATTAGCTAAAAGGATTTAATATCCTTTGCTTAAGATAAAAAGTATTACTAGCAATAACAGAATAGGATAGATATTTGTTGCTCAGATTCCAATGCTTTTGTATGTGAATTTTTTGTTACCTTCGGGGCTATTTCTCGACATTTGGAAGATCATTTGGAAAGATTTTAAATTTTAAAAGTTATATCGTCCTCGAATATGCATAGCAAGTTTCAAGAAGATTCTTCCATTGGTTCAAATTAGGGGACCCACAAACAGAAAATGAGTTTATGATCAACTAAACTAAGCTAAAATAACTACAAGAATCAATTTAAAACCAGTATAAGAAGTTCCTGAAAGAGCCTGAAGGCTACTTCTTTTAAACATTGTTTGTTCTGTTTTTACAAAGTTGTGAATATTTCTTTAAGAAATATCTCCGTATTCGTAAATTATTATATTAGACACAAACAATCCATCCTCATATTTTCCATTTGCTAAAAATTGATTGTAATACTAAATCCAATAATCAATATCAATATCAAATATAAATAAATATCAATATCGCTCCCAAATTAAAAAAAATAACCTTACAGTATAACTTACAGTACAAACTTTGCATACAAATTTGTAGACCAAGAGTTATCTTTAAGAGTTATCAGTTGAGATTATTTGTTTTCTTTTCGCTGTCTAACATTATAATCTCAACTGATAACTCTTGGTCTACAAATTTGTATGCAATGTTTCAAGAAGACCTAATTCACTGGTTTAAAAGGTGTATAGATACAGAAATATACCAATCAACGGTCAGACTGATTTTATGAATCTCATTTTTCTTACATTAGTGGACAAATAACCCCTAGAAAATATTAATAACCCAAACTAATAAGGCATCAAACTATAAAAGTCAATAATATTTTCTATATTTGTGGTTTCTATCGCGATAAGCTTTTGTCTGGTCCACGTAATACACTTTAACTTTTCATAAAACTATCTTCATTTTAAATCCTTAAGATAACAACTGTCCTTTCATTTCCACGATATTTCATCCTTCTGGAAATTAAAGGAGTGTTGTTGTATTAAGGATTTCTAAATTACTTTCAGGATATATTAAAGAAGCTTATATCTTTATGGAAATTTTTATATAATCATACATTATAAATATTCTACAATTAACGTTTACAAAATATGGCATCCCTCGTTACTCCCAATTTTCTTTCAAATTCGGCGAAATCCAGATGCGCTGCTCTACACTATTCGAATGAAGCTAAATTTATGCATTCTCTTTAGTGGAATTTATTTTTTTTCGAATTTTTAATCTAACTCATGTCCACCTTTCGTAGGCTAAATTGGAATTTTTCTTTTACAATTTTGGCAAAATAATTAAAATCAGCAATTTTTTTTTCCTTTTGTTTCATTTCAAATCCAAAAGAATTCATTAATTCAACATAGTTTCTAAAATCAACTACAGAACTTAATTAAAAGACAAAAAAAAAGAAATTCTACCACCAACCGAATAATGATAGGATCTCCGAATCATTTGATTAGAAGGCATAAGATAAATGAAATCGGTTTCTCTCGCACTCGAATATTTGACAAAGAAAAAGGTAAGTGATTCACCGACCTCTTGGATTTAGGTGGATCTATAGAGCGAGTCGCTGACTCCTCACAAAACAGGCTTTAGGATTCGGTTTATTCGTGTGGAAATTGTATAAGAAAGTGCATTATCATGATGATCCCAGACTTCCCAGGTTTCCAAAATGGCTTCCTTGTCACACCAAATATTTATAAAGGTTAAGTGTTAAAAGGTTTAACGTTAGTGATAAATAAATGTTAAAAACATATTAAAACATAACTATAGAATATTTAAGCCACAGTTAACATATATTCATATATTTATTTCCTAATATGTTTTTTATGAGTTGCAGTAGAAAATATAACGGCATGCCACAACAATTATTATTCTAAATAATAAAACAGCATTTTGCGGATTTCAGACATGATTAAGACAACAATTCAGCAGTTGCTGATCATTTCATTAAGACTCCGAATTACGTTTGTAATATATTTTAATGGTGTCATCACAAACCATTTGACATCACTTCACATTCTAGGTTGCTCTGGATATTTTACAATAGACGATTACTATAGCAACAGCTTGTTTGTCGTGGTTTTCGTTTGAGACGAAGACAAACAAAAACAAGACAAACTGGTTTCTTAGTGGACACGAAACCATAGTCATGTCATCCCGTACATATTTCATTTTTCAGTTATTTCCTTTGAAATGACCGCAGACAGGAACCAATTTTTTTCCCTACATCAACAAAAGAGTTTCAATAAGGCATGACTCATGTCTGTCCGACTTACAGCTTTGGCTCTGGAAGGGGGCGACAGACAGACAGAAAGGTAGGTAAGAGCTTCATGTTAGCGTATATAGATTGTTAATTCTTAATTACAATACTAGAAATTTCTATCAGGAATTTTCTGTTTTCTATTTATAAGATTGCAATGATTGCTACTTCTTTATTAGCAAATTTTTTTAACTTTTAATTTGAAATCGGTTTGAATCTTTGCTTAAGATTTTGATTTGTTTCTAATAGATCGTTTACGTAGCTTCGTGTACGAGGTCGCTAAAAAAAGAAGCAAGTTTAAGAAAGTCCATATTACTATTTTCCCCTTTACTGTTACGAATCTTAGGAAAAACATTAATATATTATTATATATTTTTATATATTTTTCAGGTTTGTGCTTCCGTATCACAATATTTGTATGTTGGTGAATAAAAAATTATTTATACTTTTGATGAATAAAAAATTATCTTTAGAAATTATTCTAACTAGTTGACCCGTGCGAATAATTCGCAACAAAAAACCACCTTTGAGAAATAATAAACAAATCCAACAGCTTGTGTGCATGTTAGTTAAACACATTGTCAATAGATGGCGTCTTCTCAAGTTTTATAAAAAAGTTGACCCGTGCGAATAATTCGCATGGTATCTTGATCAGTCACCGAATGGTAATGTGGAAATAAATAAATGAAGAGATTGTCAATAGATTGCCTTCTACATTTTTACAAAAAAGATTTTTAAAATAATTTTTTTTAATGAAAACATTAATTTTAAACAATCTATTTATTTTTCATCATTAGCGGTGAACGTAATCTTGAAAATATCTCAATCATTGATTTTGATGAAGTATTAAGGGAAATAAAAAAAAACCTTTGAGAAATTAATATAGGTATATGAGAAGTTGACTAATTTTTATGTTTCTATTGAAATAAATCGTTTATTTTTATTAAAATATAAATCTTTTTGTTTTTTTATCTGTTATTAAAGAAACGATGAAATATCATTTAAAGTGCATTTTTATTCAAAAAAGGAAATAATTGAAGGGTACAACGCTAAAGAATATTTTCGCTTTCGAAAAATAATGCGCTTCCGTTAAAGCGTGTCTACATTTTTATAAAAAGTTTTTAAAAATAAAGTTTTTTAACGAAAACATTAATTTTAAGCAATTTGTTTATTTTTCGGCATTAGCGGGGAACGTAATCTTCAAAATGATGCCTCAATCATTGATTTTGATGAAGTAGTAAAGGAAATATGGCGTTCCGACAAAAAAAAAAACCTTTGAGAAATAATATATAAAATAATAATATATGAGGAGTTGACTAATTTGTATGTTTCTATTGTAATAAATCGTTTATTTTTATTAAAATATAAATCTTTGTTTGTTTTTTATCTGTTATTAAATAAACGATGAAATATCATTTAAAGTGCATTTTTATTCAAAAAAGGAAATAGTTGAAGGTTACAACGCTAAAGAATATTTTCGCTTTCGAAAAATAAGGCGCTTCTGTTAAAGCGTGTCTACATTTTTATAAAAAGTTTTTAAAAATAATGTTTTTTAACGAAAACATTAATTTTAAACAATTTGTTTATTTTTCGTCATTACCGGGGAACGTAATCTTCAAAATGATGCCTCAATCATTGGTTTTGATGAAGTAGTAAAGGAAATATGGCGTTCCGACAAAAAAAACCCTTTGAGAAATAATATATAATGATATTGCAAATTATTCCAAAATTACCTTAAGAATAATTTATCGATAAATTATTATAAAATTAGAATTTTGATATTAAAAATTAAATAATTGCAGTGAACAAATCAACATCACTCGTGATCGGTTGCAATGTGATATAGCATTACAAGCCTGGAAAATATACAAAAATACAGCTTTGCATTGATGTTTTTCTAAAATTCTAAAGAAATAAAGGAAAAAGACATTAAGGGGGGGGGGGGGCTTCTTTGAACTGTTAAAACTACTTTCAGGAAACTGTTTTGGTCTTTTTTTTATGGTCTTAGCAAAAACCAGCCCAAACAATTATTTGCTCTAGTACTCGTTTATCCTAAAACACCCATAGCAATCGTTTGTTTGAACTTTGAAGTCATACCATTTGGTTTATGACGACGTACTGAAACGGTCTATTAGGAACAAATCAAAATCTTAAGCAAAGATTCAAACCGATTTTAAATTAAAAGTTAAAGAAATTTGCTAATAAAAAAGTAGCAATCATTGCAATGTTATAAATAGAAAACAGGAAATTCCTGATAGAAATTTCTAGTATTGTAATTAAGAATTAACAATATATATACGTTAAGTGGTGCAAAAGTCAGTATCCGTTGTTGTAAATTATTCTTAACTGCAGCATCTGCACTTGTTCGCTATCTGAATGCTTGAAATTG
Organism: Thereuonema tuberculata; assembly: GCA_023159025.1. NCBI lineage: Eukaryota > Metazoa > Arthropoda > Chilopoda > Scutigeromorpha > Scutigeridae > Thereuonema > Thereuonema tuberculata. Next base: position 9,240,688 of record JAFIDM010004315.1, on the reverse strand, counting down.
TTGAGGAGCGTCAATTTCAATGTCTACCGGAAAGAGCGCATTGCTATTTTCATTGTAATCAACTATTTTATTGTAACAATATTTACTAAGGAAGAACGGATTTTTGCCTTGAAAATGTATCAAGGAGAAAATCACTCATGATCTAGTGCATCTGCTTAAACTGTTTAATGCGACATAATAGAATTTTAATACACTGATAGAACCGGTTTCCGTTCCAAGAGGAACCATCTTTTCGCTATGCGAGAAGATGGTTCCTCTTGGAACGGAAACCGGTCCTATTAATGTATTAAAATTCAATTATGTCGTATTAAACAGTTTAAGCAAATGCACGGGCTTCAGGAGAGATTTTTTTTAAGGATAGATTTTTTTTTTACAGTGCTGTAAAAGATTAGTAATATATAAAGGAGGTTTTAATTTAATTATTAATAAATGGAGTGATCAGTTTATTTCTCCAACACCATCTCGTAAAGCAGTTTAAAATCTTCGAAAGCGTTTCGAGGAATACGGCTCTATCATGGACCGTACAGTGAAGACAATGAGCTTTTAGTCTTGCAAGCAGTAGTGCAAAGTCCCAATGTATCATATCCACATGCAACCTGGCTGTAGAACAAGACATTTCAAGAAGATCTGTCCAGAGAATCTCACATACGGCTAAACTGACTTATATTCCACGCCAGTTACATAGTCTGTTGGAAGACGATCCTGGTAGCAGGTTACAGCTTTGTGAACTTATGTAAAATGAGGAAAATTTATATCCTGATTTGTATTCGAAGATTGTTTGGAGTTATGAAACGACTTTTAAATTTTCTGGTCATGTTAACCGACACAATTACACGTACTGGTTTACTGAAAATCACAATATTACTCTTGAAAGCCTTACGCTTTGAGCTGGTTGGAAGCTCATACCATTTAATACTCGGACAAAGATATTTTTAACGGCAGTGTTAGTAGTCAGAATTATTTCGAAATGCTGTCAACATAGATAGTTACACTACTGTAGATGCATTATAATAATTTTGATTCCTTGTACTTTCAATATGACGGCGCTCCATCGCACTATGTCACGGCTGTGCGGAACTACGTCGAGGAAATTTTTCAAGGGAAAATTATCGGAAGGAGAGGATCAAATGAAATACTACCAAGGTCTCCAGACTTCACTGCTATAGATTTCTTTTGGGGGAACCCAGTCAAAAACAAAGTGTATGCCATGAAACCAAGAACACTGGACGACCTTAAAGCATCTATCGAACAAGCTTTTCATGACTTTCATACAGACGGACAACTTTCCAAGCCGTTTGTCTCAGCGTTCCTGAACACCTTTAGCTATCTATCAATGCGGAGGGAACATAATTTGAACATAAGTAGCTGTAAGTCACTATTGACAGCCACTAATAACTTAGAAAGTATAAGTTGTAATAAGAAATGGATAAATTGGTAGTGACTTTTGCGTCATCCTTTATATCGAGGGCTCTATGACATAAAGGCCTAAGTGACATTTTTGTAAAAATTGAGTTACATGTCTTAAATGAAATCCGAGAACCATATCTTTCATATGAAAAAGAGACCTAACTGAAAATTTCATTGCAACTGGTAGAATTCTGCTTCCATAAAAAGCTACTTCCATAGAACTGGCAAGGCAATACAAACATAAAACCCTTAATAACTCGGAATGGAGATTTTGTCACTTAGGCCTTTATGTCATAGAGCCCTCGATATGATGTATAGTTATGTCATGTAAATAATATGTGTCAAATTTAATATGGCACACCATTGTTACTACAAAAACAAATTCTTAGCAATAATGGAACTGTATGTTTTTAATCTCTGTGAATATCTAATTACACTATTTTTAGGACAAATTTTAGGATAAGATTAAATTTTATGAATACCAGATGACCATAGTTAAAGTATCTTATTCAGAGCTTTCCGTAGCTCCAACTAATAATCTGGATGCAACCAAAATTAGAAAACAGACAATTCCAGGAATGGAGAAAAGGAATCCGTGGAAAAAAGTTCAAAAATCTGCCAATACGGTGAAATACGGCGCTTTTCAAGAGGAAACGGACTATACAGTATCAACAAATGGAATAACTAAGACAAAGTTAAAAGAAAATTTCAAATTTCTATGTTTGTGCTGTTTCAAAAATTAAGACAGAAATTGAACTATTGTGTTAAAGGAAATGCTATCAAAGCTCTAAAATGACTTTCAGTCGCAGATGATGAAGTTGATTTTCGATGTAATTCCACTGTTCTGTGCCAAAAAATGCATTTGTTAAGCAGTGCGCGTGATTGCAGGACGCTACAGCTCGAGAGTAATGTTCTGCAGATGCTATGTTATGTTGTCCTTTAAAATAGACATACTAGGAACACTTCCTCAGTAAACTTATGGCGTTGAGTTAATCCCACAGCCAAAAACCACACGGTGTAAGGTTAGAGAAAGTAATGGGAAAGACTCTACTAATGATTCTTTGTTCAGTAAAGTGATGTTGTAGCAGCTGTTGTACCAGTCGTGTAAGAAAGAATGAGTCACCTTGCATAAAAATTATCTCATCCTCTTTGCTGCACTTGAGGAATAACTAAACTGCAACGCATTTGATAAATATCTTTGCGCTGAATTGGAACAGATGACTCCTCATCATTGTGGGTATTGTACCCATAACACGGATGCAATCGAAAACAATGGCTCTAGGATGTATTTTGAAGTAACACAGCACCAAACGGTCAGTTTTGACAGTAAGACACGGCAGCTTAAAATGTTGACAATTCCGTCGAGATTAATTTCGTCGATGCCAGGCATCGTCCATTTCCATTCTAACCAAAAAATATTAGAGCAATTGACAGTCTTTTTTCAGGATCATCTGATAGCAGCTGCTTCTAGCGGCTGATCTTGTATGAATAATTTATGGAGTAGTTTTCAAAGAAGTTTCTACACAGTGCAATTAGGAATATAAGCATCCTTTATTCATTTGTTGATATTTTGTTTTGCAATTCCTCTTGGACAGTGTCAGATTTCACCCTATGGGAAGATTTTGGAACTATTTTTTTTTCCACGAAATACTTTTATTCATGGAATATTCTATTTCCTAATTTTGATGGAATTCCGCTTATTAGTTGGAGCTACGAAGAGCTCTGAATACGGATACTTTATTATAAACTGGTATATAATACCCTATGAATTCTATGAACTTTTTTCAACATTTTTGTTTTTCCAGTATTGTAATAATTTTAAGTTAAAAGGAAATTCTGTCACAGAATGCATTTATTCAACAAAAAATTTAATTTTCCTTCTTTTTCTTTTAAGTGTACTTGCTTAGGAAGTGAGGCTCATATCAATCAGTCTGTTTGTCTGTATGCCTCCGCATATCTTAATAACTTTTAAACCTCTGGCTGGATCTTCTTGAAAGATCAATGCACATTTAAGGACAAGAGATCCACTAACTTTTATATTTGAAATTTATCCTTATATATTTGAAACTTTGTGGAGAAGGTGACAAAAAATAATGATTCTTCCCAGAAAAAAAAGCATCAGTTTCTAAGGATATATCCTTTTATCAAATCCCTTAATTTTCCCTTAGTTTGATATTAGTTTGATATTAAAGTGAATCCGATTACAGTTAATCCAAAGCAACTGAAATAAATAAAACGAATGCAATAACTTTTTTTCAAATAAAGAAAAATTTCTACTTTTACCTCTATTCAGCAGATATCTGTATTATTTAAAAAACTGCGCCCGTGCGCGTGGGTTTGTATGTGTATGAGTACATCCACAACAATGGAAGAGTTGCCAATCAACGGGCAAATTGTCGCATGTTCAACTCATCAGAATTCTTTTATATAACAAAAATAATTTAAATATAAAACCATAAATATAGAGAAATTGTTGAAAATTGTAAATATTGTCTTGCATGTATTTGCTAGAATTGAAACTTTAATTTATTTTCTCGTTTTAGTTGTAAGTTTTAGTTTGCAGTTTATTTGATGTAATGTAGTTTTTTTGTTAATAAATACAATGTTGGTATCCATTCATTAACTACAACTACGTTACGTGTACGAGGCTTCCGGAGCAAAGCGACGGGCAGCCGTCTAGTTATAATAGAAAAACAAATGTAGGCTATTCGTTTTTTGTCATTACAGCGACTATAGAAAAAAAAATATTAAATTAAGGAATTATATTTTAAGAGGAGAAAGCTTCGGGTTCTTTCGGGAACATCCTATTTAATTATATTCATTTCATGACTTCTTTCATTATTTCTGAGCATTGGGAAAATCAATTTCAACATAAAAGAAAGGTTTTTTTTTTTTTTTTTTTTTTTGGTAGAATTGTTTTTCTTTCCTAAGTTATCAGACGTATGAAGAAATCTAACAAAGAATATAATTCACATCTCCTAATGTTTAATAAAAATGAGTAAAATAAGTTTAAGAACTTAAAGCCTACTTTCTTTAAAATGTAACTACTTAAAATTCTTTTATTCTTTATTACTTTTTTTTTCTATTTTCTTTTTAATTTTAAATGTCGTAAAAAAAAAAGTTATGTTTATTTTCAAATTCTAACATTTGCTGAATACGAATAGTAGTTAAGTTATGCTTTGTGAAAAAAAGAAAGAAAAAAGAATAATTAAAAAAACCCATTTTTGATTTCAGTTCTGGAAATAGGATAAACTTCCGAATCATATCAAGCCGCTTGCTTATTAATGGATTACTAAAAATAGAATTGTTGAAATCTACAAAATATTAATTGAAATGGGAAATAGAAATCAATCGTTCAGGTTTTTATTTTGTGTTTTTTGTCTCTTTTCGCGCTATTTTATATAAAGGACCATTTGAAAGATCTCAGATATAAAACTTAAGTTCATGTTCTTAAATAGTGATCAAAAAGAGTCAATTCAATAAGATCCTTTCAGCGGATTCAAAAGCCATTAAGTAAAGCACCTACAAACAGACTGAGTGTACTGATAACCCTCACTTTGTTAGCTACCTCCTAAAAAGAAAAAAAAGTCATTTATCAGTTGAGATCCGAATCCCAGAGTAAGCAAAACTTACTGAATCTCTACTTTAATACAGACTTTTTATATCAACCCCCGAGATAAACATTTATGAAGTTAAAAATTTACACGAAATAATAATATTTGTAAATTGCTTTTTTCCGAGCGTGTTTCTGATGTGAATGACCTACTAGTTCCTGCTTCGTACTTGACTAGAAACATCTATTTATGAGCCTCTAAATTGTTTAGACGATATTAATTTTTTGCCAGCTTGATCTTCGGCGAAATGAAATTTATTCTTACGTTTAAAAGGTTATGTAAACACTTTTATGTCGGGGACTTTCGGGTGAATGATCGATGATTTTAAATGATGTATTTCAAGGTGAAACAGAACTAACAGAGAGGAATAATGCAATAATAAATAATAAACAACAATTTATAATTAAAAGAGCTAAGAGTAAAGGAAAACAACTGGTGTGTCTTTTTATATTTTGAATAGCAGGACAGCTGTTTCGAGTTTAGTAGATGAGTTCTAGCAGAATTAGGTGTTATTAGTTGACAAATCAGATGTGACTAATTGAAAGTAAATAACAACATGCACACAATGGGCAAATCATACTATTAATAGGCAAAAAACGTATGGGTGTTTGTTTGTCATCACAGTGGAGAGAGCGGAGAGAGTCAGAGAGACAGACTATTTTAAAGACCAGCAGTAGTCCAGTGGTCCGAGTTCCTGACTGCGAGGACGGAGGTCCTCGGTTCGAATCCATGCAAGGCGAAAAAGAAAAAAGATAATTTGACTCTCAGCAAGGGAAAAAGCAAATAGATCGAATGCAGCAGGGTTTAAACATTTTATTCCTTTTTAAAAAAATGAGGATAGAACATCTTTTTCAATCTTGTGTTTTTGAAAAATTTCACGGCATTTCAAAAATGTGGAATTTACAATTAAAAATTAAAATATTAAAAGCCCAAAAATAAAACTACGTTTCGAAACCTCAGTCTGTCAGGTATATTTTTCAAGTTTCTCTCCCCCACCCTCCCTTAAAAGACAATCCTCATTTGATCAGGGTTCGTCAGCAAATAAAAATACACAGTGAAATTACTAAAAACCATTGTCTCCCTCTGTTGTCGAAGGACATATTCATTAAACCGGAAGATGCTGTCTGCTAACATTTTTCGAAGGAGCGTTTTTGGTCTTTTATTGAAAGTTAGAGCAATATAATAAAAGCTTTTTATTTTTGGGCTTCTAATATTTTAATTTTAAATTGTAAATAAGTGTCTGAATGGTTGGCCATACGACACGTTAAATTGAATTGACATGCGGAATTTGTTTTACTTCCGTGAATATATCACGGGTTGCACCTAGTGAACAAAATAATAAACAAGCATAAGAAAATGGCAAGAAGTTACTGCAAAAATTTCAAATTTACTTTTCTTAAAATCTTACCCTTTTTTGTGTGTATCAAATTCGTGATTTGTTTTTTAATTAAATGTCTGCTGAGTAGGAAATAGTAGATATTTTTCTTAGTTTCCGAAAAGCAATTAGTTAAAATCGGCATTACGTAATACAATTTAATTTAATTATATTTAACTTATTTCTATTACAGCGAAAACGGAGGATTAATAAACGAATTAATATCCTTTGTTTAAGAAACGGATTGAAATCTATTATTTAGGCTTAATGTTTTTCTTAATCCAATTTTCTTATTTGTCGTCTTCAAAACCTTCTTTTGTTCAAAAGATTTCCAACACAAAAATTAGATAGTCTGTAGTCCTCAAATATACAAACCAAATTTCAAGAAGAATCATCAATGGTTCAAGATTTATTAGAAGGGGGAAGCAGACTGACCTAGGCTAAAAATCATTATAAAATATCTAATCCTTCCTCAAAATTAAAGATTGGTACCCTTATCCTCAACAGACAACGAAGCAGGTAAGGGCTTCATTAAGTTTCCCCCATTACTTACTTATTAAAATCCTATTAAATTTTGTTACATCAAAACTAGCGCAAATATTAAGAGGATTAAAGTCGAATTAATATCCATTATTTAGATCTTGATAAAAATTCTATTTTTTGGTTATAATACTTTTCTATGGGAATTTTTTCTGTGATCTTCAAGTGCTGCTTTCTCGACCAACACTTCAAAAATTTTCAAATACAAAAATTAAATCACCTTTTGTCTGCACAAAAGTTATTTAGTTTCGAAAATATTGTCCATCGGTTCAAAAATTATCAGGGGACACACACACAGAAGTTCATTTTTCTAGGGAACTTGATTTTTGACATTGTCTTCGTAATCTTTAATATCATCGAAATGTAAAATGTAAAAAAAAATCATCGAATGTAAAGTTATCATCTTTAAGAGTAAAGATTTAAGTGAAATTCTATTTACAGAATTACCGTTTCTATTTACAGTTCAACAGCGCTTCTAAGAGGATAAGAAGAATCAAAAAGGTTCAGTTTGGATTAGCCTAAAGACATAAGCCCAAAATGCGCTTTCGTGCAATAGTTATGTCGTCCAAAAAAACATAAATTGAACATAAAATCGTTGACGTTGAGAAAGGGAGTAAAGTATTCATTGCAGTTGAGCCCAATTCCAATGGGTTATTAACACTGCTAAGGATGCGTACATTTATTTTTTTAACATGTTACTAAGACTTTTTATTTGTAATTAAATTTCATTAAAAGAAAGTTAATTAACCTTAGTTTGTAGATTATACCTTATTTTCTAAATATGGATCTATATCAAAATTTTGAATTAATGTTTGATTCTTAGAAAAACCTGCTATTCCACACATAGTAAGTATTTACCTACGTCTGTAAGTATACAGGGTGATTGAAAATTCCCTGTACAAACTTTGAAGATAGGTCCGGAATGCAAAAACAAACCATATTCATAGTGCAACACATGTCCGCAAACTGTTTGGCAGGACATTATGAGCTATCCGACTTGTTCAGCATTGAATCCTTCCCCTGGCGTTACTTCAACGGCATCATCTAGAGACTCCCATTGCCTTTGACGATCGTCGCAAGAGTCGCTATGGCAGCTGAATGTGCAGACGAAAGGCCTTGTATTTTTGCACATGTTCGGCTATTGTGAGGCATCGACGTTGCATAGTCATTGTGGGGCGTGTATGATTTTAAGGAACTTTGAGCACCTACTGTGAACCTGTAAATGAACATCTTACTTTCGTACTGTAAATATAGGGTTAATAAGCAAGTCGTCTACCTTACTTATCTTTTATTTCTGAATCTTAATGCACCTTCTAACACCTGCGTTCCACTATAAATACGGTTTATTTTTTGTATTCTTGACCTATCTTTAAAATTTGTACAGGGAATTTTGAATAACCCTGTATATGCACGTATGTAAGTGTTGCAATAGGATTTAGATAATCTATGAATGTACAAGACATAGACTATGGCTGATAATAGAATATCAATAGTAAATTTACAATAGTAAAAAATATTAAACATACAATAGACGGGTCATTTAAATTGGTCATTTTATCGCTTAATATATGACCTAGTAAAAGATCATTAAACTTTAATTATTATTTATTTTTATAAGGTCATCAAAAAAATCATAATACAGACATTATCGTAGTGGGGTTAAGTAACTGTAAATAAAATGACGGTAAATGAATTTCTACTATATGAATACAGGGATATTTTTTAAAGGCTTTTCCCTAAATTACAGTTTAAATTTTTAAAAAGCCCTAACAGTTCTTTTTCAAAACATGGCGATTTCAGATGAAATTATTTAGTTATTCATTTCATTGAAAGCATTTCGTGATCTCTTTTTGGCTTGGAAAAATTGAAACGTTCATATGAATTTTTTTTTTTATGTTCTTATGCTAATCTCTCTCCACGGCCTCACATGGAAAAGGTTCCAACAGGAAAAGTTAGATCGTCTCTAGTCCTTAAATATGCATGTCATGTTTCAAGAAGCAGTTCAAAAGTTATTAAGAGTTGTGTGTGTCAGTGAGTATGGCCTTCCTGATATGTGACTTCCTTAAAGTCACATTTTCACACCCAATGATTTCAGAACCTCGCTGTACTAGCAAATTATACGAATGCTCAGGAAAACACTCGTCAAGTTCTCTCAGGAGCTTCCTGTAATAATATTGAACCGGAAGTCTTGAAACTCATTAAACTTGATAATATTTCTTGTGGAACGTAACCTCCAGTTCCTTCCCCTTGAATAATGTCGAAATAAGAAACGTTCGAAATATTTCACAAATGATAAATCGTCAGCAACGGAATTTAAATTTATGGTAGCGATAACGCTTACAAATACGAAAGATGTAATAAAGTTTGTTTCAGTGACCTTGAGGAAAGGCGAAGGCATTATTCATTCATGGTTGTTTATTAATATCGGAACAGATTTTAAAGTTCCTCTTTCTCTTTGCACTCATTTCCAGAACCACCCTCATGCATAATTTAGAATTCCAGAATCAACCATTCCGTTTCTCATCTTCTACTCTATGTTAATGAAATTGCGCACGTATTTCTTTCCTTTCTTTTTTTTAGAGATACGAAGAGCTCTTTAAGTTGTTCTTCATTTTCTGCTAAGTTATTTGAACGTCAGCAACCCACTTCCATACGTTTGTACTCAAGCTCCGAATCCATTTCTCCCCATCTTATCGCTTAACCTCTAACCATCGCGGGTGATGATTCCTCCATGAATATCTTCCTCCTTCCCCTCCACCAACGCTTCCTACCGCGCCCACAACAAAAGCCAGAACTCCTCCACCTCCCAAGCAGCTTTAACACCCACAAGACCTCTTTCAATGCACGGGAAGGAAAAAAAAAATGAAAAAAATAAAGACGGCGGCTGTCAGAAGAAAGGAGAGTCGGGTTCTTCGTGCGATAAACGAATTATTCCGCGTGGACAAATAGTGCAAACACAAAATAAGGAAGTTTATCATTCGGATGCCAAGTATTCCCACAAAATCCCATGGAAACTGAATTAACAGTGGAAGAATTCCGGAATTTGTTTACACTACAATACACCTTCAAATTTGAGAACGAATTGAAGAAATTAAGATTCCTTCATAATTTTACCATCTTTTTTTTTTTTTTTAAGATTGATAACTATTTAACTATTACTGTACATTTAATTTACGCATGAATTATTTTTGGTTTTCATATTAAAAAGGACAACATCTTTCTCATCTCTTCGCGTTGCTTTGTTGATGGATGTCATTTTTTAATTTACATTTTTCACACCCCAATTCTGACTCCGGAAGTGGCAATTTCTTACTGCAAATTGAGCTTCATTTGTGAACGTTTCATTAAATAATAACGTATTTTGTTATACGTAATTATTATGTAATTTTATGGTTTAGCCTACTAAAAAATAAAATATTACAAAAAATAATACATGGAAAAATAAACTGGAATATTTAAGAAAACCTTTACCTTATATTAAATCTACAGAAGAGCAAGCAAAAAAAAAACAATCTATAAAAATTTTACATGGTTTATATTTTGGTTAATATATATTATATATATGTATATTTTATGTGTTGAAAAAAATAAAAAAAAAAAAATTATTAAAATTTCACATATTGTGTATATATAGTTGGGAAAAAAAATAAAGATTTTTTTTCTTTTTCAAATAACGATGATATTCTCTTAATAACTTGCGACATTTAATATTGCTCAAGGTAGTTTAAGATTTAGAAGTTAAATTCTTTTTTGGGACAATATTCATCATAATCGCTTTATGTCAAATGGGATTTATTAGCTGCGGATGGTGAAAGCATGACGGAGGATCATTCCGGTCTTTTAACTCCACTTCTTTTTCCCCTTTCTGCTATTGATTAGAAGCTTACATCGTAATAAGTCCCTAATGAAAATAAGAGCGTGATCCTAATAATTACATATTGTTATTAAATTACTTTAAGTTAAAAGTACTCCATTACAGTGAGTAGCCATTTGGATCGTGGGAGTGTTACTGGACCAACGGAGCTCAGATGTAGTACGACCTCCACCCTCCTTTAAATTTTCGGTCGCGATTTTACAAAAGGCTGGGTGAATCTAGGAGCCGCCTGAAGGATAAAAAACCTAGGATTTCAGTCAAATCAAATGCCTTACCACTGGATCATTGGGTTTACATTGTCATTAAACCAAAGTGATTTGTTCAATTACAGTTAATACTTTGGTCTTCTTAAAGAGAAAATCCCAACGAGACTGGTACTAATACAGTAATATGTAAATTACTAATCGATACTTACTTAATTTGAGTCCATTTCAGGACTGTTGTTAGCCACAATGAATTTCGCTAAAATTTAATCATATTTAATCATTCTGCAATGAGGTCAATTCAATAGCGTCGTGACTTTCAGATTGAAGCCCTCTTTACAAAATGATTTTTATGAAATTTGGTACTTAAGGTAAAGAAAGACTTTTAAGGATCGATTGGTTTCCAGTGGATTTCAAATTTTAAAAATATTGAAAAATATCTTGACAAACAATATACAGGGTTAGAGACGTCATATGCGAGCAAGCAATCACAACTTTCGAAAACAAAAAGAAAGAAAGAAAAAAATGGCTGCCTGAGCGCTTGCGCTTCTTTTTAATTGTCGTTAATTTGGTGGAATTATTAATACATGAGAAATTCTTTCCTACAATTTTCAATGCTTTACATAATGAAATTCAATTTAATTGCAGTAAATGACAATTCGAGTTCGATGAATAATTAGCCCCTTGACAATACGTAAATGGTTCGCAGATAAATTGAAACCGATCACTTAATTGTGAAATACACAATACTGAAATTACGAATTGTAAAAAAAAAATGTCATTCAATAGAACAGGAAACACAATTTCATTTCAGGTCAGGATGGAGTCAAAGTCGTTTCTTATCACAAACTTATCCTACATTGTTCCTAAAACGCTGAAATTCCTGTCATTGATTCCTGTTGTTTTCGCAATATTCTCTAACTGACCAGTGTACTTAAATCTGTCATATTTAAAATTTCAGTATTTTTATCTGCATTAGTGAAAAAGAGATTTGAAATAACCTCGACTCAGCCTCATTCAAGAAAATAAAATCCCCATGTTGCTAAGTAGACAATACAGTCATTGTAGCAACCATTTCTCTGTACAACTGTTTTCTGTGCAAAGAAAAAAAATGATTTCTCTCAAATTGTATCCACATACTTAAACAAAATAAATTGAAGCCAAAATTTCCATTGGTAAGGATCTATGTTTATTTCAACAAGACATTATACTACCTACAAGCGATATTTTGGATCTCCCTTGCTTCTTCACGCTACCTTTTCAAACTTTAACTAAAATGGTTATTACAAAAGTGTAACGTCTTTGAAAATGTAGCCTGAAGAAGTAAGGGACATCCGAAATATCGCTTATAGGATAGTATGATGTCTAGTCGAAATAAACATGGATTATAATAATATGAATAATATGATATGTGGAATACTTTGTCTTTCGGAAAAATAAAAGGTATAAGAAAAATGTTCTCAGGCTTACCTCTTTCCCACTTCACACTTTGTATTGGATATCCATACATCGGACAATTTAATGTCACAGTTTCCGCATTAATAGCAGTCACTTTCGATTTCTTCCGGACAGAAGGTTTACCTAAAGTAATAGATAAAAAACTAGTTAGTATTTGGAATCAGACAACTTATCATAGAAAAAATATCGCAATAAAATTTTTTATTTTATGGGTTCCCGCCAAGGAACGTTTACCGTAAAGAAAATGACATAACATTTAAATCATTCTTGGAAACATGAATAAAACAAGTGAATTTACAATAATAATTAGACGGCTGCGCATGTCTAACGCAACATTTATTTATTCAAAAAAACAAATTACATCAAGTAAACTAAAATTAATTAGTTCACTTACCTAAAAAATTAAAATTAATAATAAAGTTTAAATTCTACAGATTAGATGCAATACAATACTGAAATCAATTTTTAACATTTGGAAATTTGTACAATTGAGTTGGTCATCCCACAATACTGTTGCCTGGCAACGCGAGTGCGACTTTCTATTGTTGGACAGAGTTGGCCATTCAACAATACTCCTGTTGTCTGGCAACCCGCATGAAAACTTCAATGTTGCATAATTCATACAATCTGTTTTTTTTTAATAACATAAATACGTTATAAGGAATTTTAATAAATAATACTGCATTTTTTTTTACATTTATTCACAAACAGTTTGTAACAGCTTCAGTTTCGGAGCAGTAGATATCCCGGAGATATCTGGAATGATTAAACCGTTACTAACTGTCATGTCCATCTAACAAACTTTCGTGAAATCAATTATAGTCCTCCAAACTAAAGTTGGCCGCCCTGTTTTTGTGAGATCTGCGCATGTAGGATCGATTAGTCTGGTCAGGCATTTTCGTCTGATCTTCTGACAGGAATCCGCCATTCGGCTAGTTAGTTAACAAAAGGGAATTTTATTTATAAATTTATTTTGAAGCCATTTCGCTGCTAGTGATCAGCAAACAGTGCTACCAAAACCATTAAATAAACAAATTAAAGAACAAAAATAAATAAAAGGAAAAAAAAATCGCTGCTGGCGATAAGCACAAACAACTGAATAAGAAAAATAAAAAAAAAATAGACCTGAAATCTAACAGATATACTTTATAAATGAAAGCTAAAAATAAACAAGTATTTTTCTGCATTATAACTTCTCCGACAACTAAACGTTGTAGGTTAATAATTTCTCAAGTCAGAACACATGGCGCCGTCCATTTTTCCAGGGAAACATAATTGAGCAGCTGCCGGAAGGGCTGCTCAGTTCAAGCTTCCGGCGGCCAACTTTGGTTTGGACGACTGTATAATACGAAAAGACATTTTTGACAATCACTTAAACATCAAGCTTTAATTTTAGTTTCTAAAAGATTCAATATACTCTCACCTTTCAAATCGAAGGGAAAATCGCTAGTAAATATTACACTAATGGTCAATTGAAGCGAAGCGGCATAGTCAAGCCAAGTAACTTTTTTCCTTGCACAGATAGAGTAAATATAACAGACTCCTAAGGAAAAGTGTTGCAAATAAACTACACTCAACTTTAATTCGTGTTGTTTACAAGGTTGATTTCGCGCGATCATGCATTGTTGTCACGAGCACTTTGTAAAGGATTGGATTTACAGCAAATATTTCTTTCTATCAAGTTATTCAGGACACCTACGGCATTTCTTAACAAAATTAACATTTCACTAAACACTAATAGTAATGAATAATTTTGAAAAACAATCATTTAAAAATAAGTGAATGTAATTTTATGCTAAAGCATACACTTAAAGGCGACCCACAACAAAAAAATTAAATAATAATAAAAAAAGGAAGTACATTAACGTACGGAAAAATAAAAAAAAAATAAGAAAAAAATTAAAAAAAGGGTTAGGAAAATAAGAAAACAAAACCACGCCGACATTGAGGAAAAAAAAAATAGATTTACGGATTTGAAACGACAACCCTCAGTGTATGAGTCCGAAACGTTAAGCATCAAGCTGCAGCTGACAATTGAAATAAGATGGTTGCATTTCTAACATTTAAGCTAATACAGGAAATCCACATAAAATCAATGCCAATTATCTCGAACATAGGGGGTGGGGTGGGCGTTGGCCCCTGAAAATACCCTATTTCTACGGTTATTGGGCCTCTGAACCACGATGTTGAAGTCAATTTGTCGATCCGATCTTCCGTTCGGGAGTTGTTAGTGGTGGACAGACACGGATGTTAGGGGAGGTCAAACGCAATAGCTACCAGTCGCTATCACAATAACTCTCAAAATGGGTCGCTAATAATTATAAGCATTACAAATAACATAGTTTTGTTTGATTAATATCTTCGTAATGAAGTCATAAACCAGTGCTTTCGTAAGTTTATGTATTGTATTTTACAATGGGGACTTGTTTTTTGATAATAATTCTTGTAGGGTGTGTTCAATTACCCATTTGATTCTCGTAAAATCGTTCTCTTATTGATCTATTTTTATCCGCCAAAAATCAGTGATTGGTGAAATGGTCTAAGAGGTGATCCTCAATGTACCGGTAAATGTGAAAATCCAACTGACGAGAGGTAGGAACCTCGAAGCAGTCTGTTGAGCTATTTCCAAAAATAACTAAATGAATCTTTAAACGCGTGCGTTTTTAAGCTTATTTTTCTTGTTATTACTGTATGTTCACTTTCCAAACGCCCATATTACAACGTTTTTTAAAGTATTTCTTTTTATAGTACACTTTTGGTACTGTCCTCCAAATGAGAGATGGCCGTCCTGTTTTTGTGAGATCTGCGCATGTATGATCGATTAGTCTGGTCAGGCACTTCCGTCTGATTTTATGACAGGACGTCGCCATTACGGTAAACATTTGTTACTTTGCAAAAGAGCATTGTATTTATAAATAATATATATTTATTTATTTATATAAATACTTATTGTTAGCAACTGGTATTGAAATAACGCTAAATAGTCGAGAGAAGTTTTAATTTGGCGTTATCAACATGTCTTTCTCAGTGAAAACAGATTACGTCGTCCATTGTGACAGGAAAACATAATTGATCAGCTACCGGAAGGGCTGCGCAGTTCAAACTTCCGCCGGGCCAAATTTCATTTGGAGGACAATAGTACCGTATGCGTTTTCAGAGGTGTTCTACAGTATCCCTCTCAAATCCCAGAAAAAAAATTATGTTAACTGTCAACATCTTAAGAAATGGACAGAAAAAGACGGAACAGCGATTTCTCTATGAAATGAAACCAATATATTATTTTTTTCAATGAAGCAATTCCATCCATGAACGCATCACGTCTGATTTGTAAATAAAACGGAAATTTTGCTAAAGTGATTCAATAAATAAGCTAACAATTCATTATTTTCAGCGTTCAAAATTGAAACGTTAAAACATACGTACTTGAAAAAATCTTTTTACAGTAATAATTTTCTTACATAGAAAATAATGTTTTTTTTCATCGTAAATATATTTCCCTATCTCTCGGAAATAGAGAAATTGGAGCAAAGGGAGGGGGTGGAATATGTTTAAGATATATTAATTACCTAATATTAGAACAAAAAGAATAAATTTTATTATATCTGTAATTTTGATTCAGAAATAATATTCCTTATAAAATTCAAAAATTTGAAATATTCGTACTCTTTAGATTAAAACATTTGCTTTTTACGTAAATTCTTTTATTCGGTTTTTAAGAGCATAGTTTCAGTTTTAATAAAAGTTTTCCCTTTTCTATCTGCTCGCTCTTTAAATATCCCTATAATTTTAATTATTACGCGCCGCTTATTCTTTTCATTTTATCACTGAAGCCATGTACTCACAGCTAAAGAATCCAATAATGAACCATTCTGCGACATGTTCAAACACTAATTACTACTAAAAGGTTGCAAACCGTTCAATTAAATATCCTACGCCATTAATTTATTGAGCCAATTATCGATTTTGATTTTCTTGTCACCGAAAAATTTATGACTTTTGTTATGATTATATACAATGGGATTTTTATGTTGTTCGCAATTCTGAGTTGCAATTTAACTCCAAACTCTTAAAATATCCAAATATACGGACTGTATTATCTCGCTGTTCATCTAGCACAGTGCGCATGTCTCATGCACGCACTTACAGTAAAATGGCGATTTTTCTTAATACTTTGGACAATTCTTAATATGGATATACTTGTATGATTATTTTGTGTGAATTCCAAAACAAATCGACAGAAATGAAAGTAACGTCGCTCTGTAAAATGAAATTTAAACTTCCTTTGTTTTTGTATTTTTTATTTCAATAAAACGCTTCCACGACTGAACGTTCGAAACGAACCATATTTTGTAAATGAAACGAGTGAAAATAAAAAGTGATTCTGTAAACAATTAATTTATTCATTATTTTTAACATTTTTTAAAAGTGAAACATTAAAGACCTACTTAGAACAAGATTATAGAACAAGAAACTCAAAGAAGTTTTAAATTCTTCTTCCCTTAAATTTCTTTTTAATTATTTTGTAAATAATTGCACGACACAAAGGTTTCAAATCACTATTTTAAATAAAATAGATCGTTATACAAAAAGAAATACAACAAAACGAGACGTTTCAATTCGACCAAGCGAATGTTTTTCAATCAGGCAGTTACAATTCAAAAAGTTGTGTTAATATAATACAGTCGGACCTCTATTTAACGAACCTCTATTTTGCGAATTTCTCTATTTTGCGAACTTTTCTTTGGAACCAAGAACATTTTGCTAATTTCTTCGTAACATAACCTCCAAATAGCGAAGTACATTTTCTATTTAACGAACTTTTTCGTGGTATCAATTTTTTTTTTCTCCTTGAAATGTTTTTATTAATAATATTCCCTCAGAGGAAATGCAAGAAATGTGGATACAGCTGAGGGAAAAAGAAGAAATTATGTGCTGATGTGCTGATTGATGATTATCTTTCACTTGATTTTGAAGTTGAGACCTGAGAAACACTAACTGAATCGGATATTTTGGACAGTGTGAAAAATAAAAACAATATAACTGTGAATTGCGATGAAGATGATGATGATGAAAATGGAAATGATCATGATGCAGATATAAAAAAAACAAAAACCTTCGTATGATGAAATGCTAAAATCATTTGAAACAATCCGACGCGGATTACAATTTGAAGAAAATACTGCAGGGGTTTTTGGTGCATTGCAAAAATGCGAGACATACTATGAACAAAAACACTTTAAAAAAAAAAAACTCAAGACAAAATTAACAGACTTTATTAGTAAAATTAAGTACGCACGTGGTAATGTATCCTTTATGTTATTAAAATTATTATTTTTTTTAATAATATTGAATAATAAAAGGTGAATCTCTATTTAACGAATTTTCCATATAACGAACTTTTTTTCGGGATTTAGCGACTTCGTTAAATAGAGGTCCGACTGTATTTGATCATGTGATTGGACAATCCTATGTTGATAGACGGGTCAAATATAAAAGATTCTTTAAAATTTAAGTCAAAATAATTTTTGCCGTAACAAACAATATTAATTTTGCGAAAATCCTGTCGATGACCCGTATCAATGTGTTTAACAATATTAGATTGATCTTGATTCAATTGTTCAAACATTAATTCATGCTGTTTGCATCTTTTATATATATTTTTTGTATAACGATCTATTTTATTTAAAACAGTGATTTGAAACCTTTGTGTCTTTTAATTATTTATTATTACGGTGCAATAAAATTCCATTGGATATTTTTTTTTTTATTTGAAAGAAAAATGTATAGAAAATGACCAAAAAAACGAAAAGACCAAATTAGCATTAGTTAAAAGATTAACATTCATTTTAGACGACCAATGTGTTCGAGAGAGCACATAACTAGAATTGAGATGTATATGTAAACTCTATGAGGCGGTGAGACTTCTTACTTAAGCTCGATAACCTAACTTTTGCTCGATGTAAGATTGACACTGAATGATAAGAAAGACTTAAAAACAGGTAAACAAATTATTAATATTATTAAGCAATCAATATATATATGTATATACTTGTGTATCTTCTACAACCGGCTATAATTCAATACATTTGACTCTTATGTAGCATCACAGTTTCTGTTACTTGTTAAATATCTTATTTTCTTAAATTGTTCACTTATATTTAACTAGTAGTCTTGATAAACGGCTTTCACCTTGTGATTGCATTTATTCACTAATGCTTTGCATAAAATGTCTTTGAACTTGTATGTAGCTAACTTTCAAAGTATGTGTTCTTAACACTAACAAGATTTTAGTTTATTCTTCTTAAGTTTCTGAATACTAAAGTTCTCACAAGCAGAATTACTCTTGATCTTTAAACTTGATTATCTCTTGTGCTTAACCCGTCGTGTCTTTAGTGTAAACAGCCTGTTCTATCATTCCATCTATTCGGCAATGAATGCGTCATATGTAGGAAATTAATAATGGAAAAAATCAACTTACAGTTCTTTTCCAGATATTAACGCACTCTTCCTAAAACTCCTTAACATACTGAAAATATATCCTTCCATTCAGGTACATAATCGGTGACATTCAAAGATGATCATAGAATCGATAAGCTTCTACTTGATTTCGTCTGGTAACCTAGCAACGACGAATTCTTCATAAACGCAATCGTAATGCTAAATTTCATATTAATCCTTTCAGCTTATTACAATACAAAAATTTAACTTTGATCCTAGATTCAACATATCCTCATTGAATCGAAAAAGCTTTTCTCACACTCCCTAAGTTTATCATGAACGTTACACTTTCACGGCTTCATGGCTACGTTTTTCTTCATTCATCCATCCAAGGAAGTCGACATACAACAATACAAGAACAAGGAACATCTCTTCTTTTACGTATCATTATTTATAACGAAGCTAACAATACCATCCTGTTTCACATGGCATATCATGTCTTTTACATTATAGGAATTGTTTAATAATTTTCATTCAATAGTTTGAAGGCTACTGTACAACATAATGAAATATTAATTAGAAACAGGAACTATTAATAGAAATAAAAAGAAAAATAGTAGAAAAGAATAATAGAAATAGATAAATAAGAGAATCCACTTTTCCCGGGTTACTAGTTTTTATAAAAATTCGTCAAGCCGTTTTAGCGTAATGCACAGACAAACATAGAAAAAAAAAATGTTTAAGTGGAATCGTAATATTCCCTTCAAAAACTGAACCCCACCCTTAAAAACACCTCCACAATAATTATTCAATTAAATTTTGCATCTATTCCATCACCTGAATAATCTTGCTTAAAAAGTTTAAATGGAATGAAATAGATGAATATCTAAATTGTAAAGACAAAAACATGCTTCCAACTCATAACATTTGTCAAAAGCAATTTCTCTAACGGATTGGATTTTATTTTTTTATTCAAGTCTTATTATTTCTTGTCTTCATTATCTTTTGAATTTATTTTTCTTGGTTCTAACTTACTTAAAGTATCGTATTCGGAACGAAGAAGAATGAGAAAGAACAGAAAATGAAAAAAAAAAAAAGAAATCCCTGAACAAGAAAATTTGATGATTCCAGATCAATTACAAATAATGACAAAATAATTTTAAGGTAATGCTTTTCTCATATTACTTAGAAATTGCTTATTATCTGATGGATATAAAACAAGAATTTAGGAGAACTTAAAGCCCTACTTTCCTTAACATATGTTTTCTTATTTTTTTTCTTTGTAAAAACGACAAAAAGTGAAAGCTTTATTTATCTTCAAATTCTAGTATCTCCTGAATACAAACAATATAAATTTTCGATTTTCTGAAAAAAAATCTCAATTAAATCCTTATTCATTAGTAAAGTTGTTTCAAACGGATAAATTTTAATCGTGTCAAATAATCGAAGTAACAGATTGGCTAATATTTAATAGTCATTGTTCAAGACAATGAGAAATTATAAAATAGAAGCCATTGTTTAAATTCCAGTGCATTTCAATGGAAGTGGAAGTCGCCTTCTTATACTAATTTCTCGACAAGGACCCCATTAAAGAAGATTTCAAATATAAACGTTTGATCGTCTCTAGTCCACGAGTGTCCATACAAAGTTTCAAGAAGATCCATCGAGCGGTTCAAAAGATTAAATGGTAATTACAGTTTAGTTCATGAAAGAAGAGTTTTTGATGACGTAATTTTCTTATAGATTGATGTTTCCAGGACGTAACACCGCCATCTATTGCCAAAATCCATAACTGAATCTTATAAACATTATGAAAATATTCTGGTTTTTTTGTATTTTCTACAGTTATCAATACATAATAATAATTAAAATTGAAAGAATTACAAAACGTTCCACACTGTTCCCCTTGCTTGGCTATGCAAAGTTTGTCCTTTCTTGATCATGCTTATGCGATCACAAAACGACGCCATCTTGGACTGACTGCTCGGAGGTCACGTTGATGACGTCATGACTGGCGACGTTTATTCCAGACAAAATCGATCACTTCATAATGACCATAATACAAGCCAAACCCTTTGTTTTTGTTTTTTTTTTGAAAAATACATAGTAATGGATTTGTCATTCCACATAATACAAATATATCTATTAAATGATAACTCGACTAATTTTGCTTCTAGCTACTCGATCGTTCGGCACCAACTTTCTTTAACTGCTGTTAAATGAACTTTCAGGAAAGATTACAAGGAGAAAATCTCACTTGGCAAACTTTTCTGGTGAAAGAAATAGTATAATAAAAAAAAATGATGTTAGTAATTAGTGTAAGATTTCGGGAGTCAACAAATAAAATAATTCGATTTAGTTGCTTTCTATTGGAATTCGTCATTGCCGTGATTTTGCTAATAAAAAAGTGTTTCTGTTACGAAATAAAACTATTTAAGGTTTCCTAAGCGACCCCATGCCACTGAACCTATTTTTCGGCCACTTCCATTTTACAGTGGCCAAATTGGCCTGGGCCAATTTGTTCATAGCAGTTCCGAATGTATATAATTTGTTAGTGGTATACACTTACAGTTTTGCATTGCTTTGATTGATTATGCACAGTTTGCTTCCTCATATTATAGTGGTTCCGAATAATATACACTCATAAATAAAAGAAGTCCATAAATTAAGGATCAAGGCAATTCAGATACATTCAGCTATTTCTTGTGAAGCAATTTGGTTTACATATGTGTGATATAACTGAAAATGATAATAAAAAATAAGAAACCAACAATCGTGGCTGAAATAAAATTATTAAAATGGAAAAAAAACAAATTTATAGCTATCCAGTTACGTCTTGGCACAAAAGAAAATTTTAATGCTCTATAGAAATGTTAATGTGGAATATGATGTCCTCTGATAGAAATGAATGTCGTACAATGATGTGGATTACTCCGGATGAGATTATCGAGCTGTTCCTGAGGAAGAGAGTTCTACTCAAGCAACAACGCAGCTGTTGAAATGGAACGAGGATAATGATTCCGTCCAGCATTGCGTCTCCAGAGCATCCCAAGCATGTTCAATAGGGATTAGATCGCGGGACCTCGCCGGCCAGTCTATGCGCCGGATATCCTCTTGTTTCCAGGGACTCATTGACAAGGTCCACTCTATGGGGACGTGCATTATCTTCCATAAACAGGAAAGAAGATCCCAGTGCACCCTTAAAGAGACGCTCGTATTGTTGAATAATCACATCCCGGTATATCTGGCCAGTTATGGTGCCTCTATCAAAGACATGGAGAGGATACGAGAGCCCATCGTAAAGCCAGCACCTCCGAAATTACCCCGATCAATGATGTTCTCTTGGTTATATTGACTTCCACGTGTCCGGGACGCCCTGAGTCGCTCTGCAGAGAGACCCTGAAGTCAGACAGGTCACATGACTGTCATGAATGTTTTCCCCCAATCCCCTTTTATCCTTAATTTATGGATATTTTATAGTTTGTTATTTGGATCCATTTTCGGTCACTACTTAAAGAGACGAAACGTGATCGCACATCGGAACACATCGGGAATTTTTCCTTATCTTTACAAGTCATAAAGCCTCCAGTAAGGTATGGCTAATGTATGTTCGACTAGTAGTTTGATGTTTAGTGGTGGTGATAGACGAATGAATCTAAAAGCTCCCCCTCTCTTTATACTTTCGTTTAAAGGCGGGAGAGGGAGGGGGGCTGGCTAAAAATATACTTTAATTTGGTAGAATTTAATATTTCCCAAGAGCAATATTAATAGTTGGGCAACTTTATTCTAAATTCCTCGTAAATTAATCAGAATAAATGTTCTGTTTTTATAAATTTTCATTTAAAATCTAGTGAACCGAGAGAAATTCCGGGACTTCATTTTTGAAATTTTCCACAGACACATTCGAATGTCTGTCGGAAAATAAATGGTATTGAAGATTTAAATTTTAATTAAAATGTCTTTTCAATGTGTCTTTTTTTCCCATTGATTTCGGATTGTGTTAGAATTATGAATCTGATTAAATTTGAAAAATGGGAAAAAAAAATTTTTTAATTTTTTTTTAATGATTATTAAAAACTTTTTTTTGAATTAAAATAAAAAAAAGTCACATTTATTGGAAGCTTCGTTTATCTCTGTATAAATGGAAAAAAAAGCATTTCACTATCAAATCGTAATTAGAAGCTTTGATTGATGAAATATTTAGAGAAAGTAATCCCAGCCGTTCTTTCAGATGAACGCGCAGAAGATAACGCGGAGGAAGGAGTAGGGGGTCTTATAGGAGTCACGTGCTCTGAAAGAAGCAGCGGAAGGGGGATTTGATCTTGAGCCTCGACTTGTCTCTGCCAAGAAAGATAGGGGTTCCCTCTTCTTAAGATCATCTCAATACTCAGTTGCTATCATTGGAGATCCATTCAGATGTTAATAAGTAAAGCTAATTTCGAAAATCAATGAATACTCGGGAATATTGATTCTCTGGATGAAGCAGCTCATCGATGCGGAAGAGACTTATTTTTTTTCTTTTTCTTACTCTTCTTTTTCGTTGGTCGATTCACTTCCGTGTCGCTTCTGTACAGTCGAATGTCTTTTGTTATTTTGGTTGTCAACTTAACATCTCAGCGAAAAGTTTAATAAAGAGATTAAAGAGTTAACTTTTCGTAATCATTCGTAATAACAATTTCTTACTTTTTTCTTTTTCAATCTTAATAAATTACTTTCCTAGGAAAGTAGGCTAATAACGTACTGTGTCTGTCTGTCTGTCAATGTAGCACCTGTCTGTCTAATAACTTTTGAACAGCTCGATAGATCATCTTGAAATTTGGTATCCGCATTTAAGGACAAAAGGTGATATAACTAATACATTTGAAATTCTTTCTGTGTGGGTACTTGTCAGCGCGTGACTATTCTATTAGAAAAGCATTACAATCAAAATTCTGATATCAAATGATGTACTGTGGGTGGCATTCCCAATGTCACATTAGCTGCCCGATGCTTCCCCGCATGTCTCAAGCTGTCCCTGGTTTAAGGAAAGAATGCAGGAAAGCACTACTTCGCAATGTGACATTGGGAATGTCACCCACAGTACTTATTCGTACTTGATCGAACCTTATGGGTGTGAGGCTTTTAGGTATCTGCTAATTTCGCCTGATTTGATGTAATTCAAATTAATGGAATTAAATAAATAATGGAGATGTAATCATTTTTCTTCAGAAAATGGAAAATTGTACTGATTAATTTTTAGCAGATAGAATAAATTTAATAGAAAGCACTGACTTTTTTTTATGGGGTTTATCAAACTTTCAAAAACAAAAATCAAAGAAAATGAAAAAGAATTTTAGTTTTAATTACTCTCAACTTCAAGAAGTAAGCTTAAATTCTTTCAAGAACTTTTTAAATACATTATCATGGAAATATTTAATTTGCTTTCCATCAGAGAACTTGAGAACAGAAAAGTTAGAAAAAGACCTGATCTAAGAAACCGCATGCCAAAAAAAAAGGAAAAGGAAAAAAGTTAAACCTTGATTAGGATGGCTTTTCATAGATTTCCTAAAATGTTGAGCTACCCGTGGCTGATGATAATTTATACCATCAGTTTCTTCCAGAAATTGATGACTCGTTTTAAGAATAATCAGAAGACGGGCCTTCGGAAGCCTTTGGAAAACTTTGCCAAATGAGAACAATCGGTGAAAAAGAGACTTCAAGATATTGAAATCCATGAGATCACCAACATCCTGTACAACTTTGATGCTGTACTGGACGAATACGAATGCCAGAGACGCAGAATTACTAGTGAGAGAAACTTCCGGAACCTGCGACACCCCGAGATGACTTAATAATAAGGTCAGTGCACGAGGTGGTGGTGGACTGGGAAAGTAAGAGACAAATCAGAGGAGGAACAAACACTGAGAAACACAGAACTCGGATCCTTAAGCCGAGAGAGGAAAGTGTTACTATTTGAGCTGTCGACGCCGACCAAAACTTAAGACAATCTTTCGAATCGAATAACGGTTTTATTTGACTGGAGGAAAAAACTTGAAATAATTTTTACATGGAAACGTTTTAAGCTATTTATAGTATTTTCAATTAAAGCAATGATGCCATGAAGTCTCCAAATTCAACAAGAGGTAATGCAGTAATTTGGTTAAACATGATTTCAGATTTCATGATTTATTATAATCCAGTAATTAAAATTTACCAAAGGATTTCAACATAATATTTCGTAGAACTCTCGGAGTATTATTAGGTATCGATTTCATTTTGAGAATTTCGAAGAACGTTTCATTTTCAATTATATTCTCCGATTTCGTTGAAATTGAAGAATTTAATATCTCTCTTCGCAATGACATGAACAGAAAAGTTGAAGTGTTGATTTTTTTCTTATTTTCAATTTAGCTGTTATATATATATTGGTTTTTTTATCCAAACATTATTTTTAGTAATGAAGAAGTAAAACAAACTGATAAAAATAAAATATTATTGACTGAGTAGGAGAAGTCCTACTATTCCACTTTTTTGTTCTTAGTTTATCCACTGTCTGTTTATTTGTATGCATCACGCTAAAGCAGTTGGACGGATTTCTGTTAATGTTGGTAACTAGCTCTGGTCTATCTGAAAACAGAGGCAAATTTTTGTTCCTCACTCATCACTTTCCTCAAAAAAAATCCCCGAAATCCGTGTCTGGCCTAACTTCTTCAAATTTTTGTGAGTCTTCAACTTAAAATATCAGCACGTTATTTTGGTCTCCACCTTCGACCCACTATTTACTAAATTGATGACCCACCACTGCATTTCAAGTCCCCACTATATCATAATATCTGAGCGTACAGCTATTTTAGTTTATAACTATTATTACTACATTTAATAACAAAGTACTAAGTACTATATATATGCTCACAGCTATCAGCAAATTGTTGGAACTGATCATGCAGGGATTGGGACTCCATTTTGAAACCGGTTGGAGAACAAAATAATAGTGCTCAGATTTTAAACTGAACAATAAACAGGCATTTTGAAGAAATTAGTCCAGCAAATTTAGTGAGGGATTTCATTGGTTGTTTTTGAGAAAAGGGAAGGGTAGATCCCAAAATAAAAATGCCTAAGTTTTAGTTGGACCAAAAAAAAAAAGGCTACGTAATACTTTATTTTTGGAAATTTTAGAGTCGTTGTCCATGAACTTTGACAATGCAAGTTACTAATGCCGGCCAAAAAGCGTTACACGAGAGAGCTGAAAAAGCCACATTGGCAGACCTATTAGGAATAAAAGGTGTTTGATTTGTCAGTTACACGAGGGTAACAGCACCAAGTTGCTTTAACTCTCTGACATTCACAGCGGTAAACTTAGAAATAACTAAAAACAGTTAGGCACATCGAGGAGTTTAACCGACCTATCATTGCTTACTCATCCGAAGGCATTAGCAACATAACTTGCATTGCAAACGCCCACTAACCCGGCGTTAAAATCGTTCGCGTCTTTCACTTTCCATTGAAATACGGTTCTGTGACAGTTTGAGTAAACCAGACGATAGGGTGATGTGTGTACAGACACGAGCAGACAAATGGACAAACAAAGAAGATAAATGTTTAAGTAGAAAAGTACGACTTCATATATGCAATCAATAAAGGGGGTTCTATTATATTTCATCAAGAAGACATAATATATAAATTGGGTGCCTAGAAATTTAGCTCTTAGCTACTGATAAAAATTCTTCTCAATTTGTTATAGCAAGAATTCAATTTCCAAGTACAGAAATTGTCTTAGAAATAGCCTTATTATTTCCTTAGTTGTAATTTTGTATAAATGCTATATTGTAAAGGATTTAAATTTTTAGTAGTAGTCTATTGCAATTTAGACTTTAAGTAGCAAATGCCTGTTACTTTATTTCGCTTCCTTTGGTAGCTCTCCTTAATTCTGAAACTGTTTGTTTCGGGACTTAACGTTAAGTTGTTATTGGTTGGACTGAAAAACCAGATGCCTGTTTGTAATTTTCTGGTTTCAGAGAAACGATTGAAATCCTCTTAAACTGTGGTTTCGTGTTCATTTTACCTTTGCTCTAAGCAATCGAACATGACACCCGACTCCAGCAAAGGATCAACTCCAATCGCCATAAAAATACCTGTGGTGGAAAACCGGCTTTATCCGTTGAAAGAAAACGGGATTCATTTACCACAATCTTGCAAAGTCTTCAGTGGATCTGACTCGGTATTATAAGAAGCTTCTATTTTCTAAGTATCAAATTAAATTTGTAGTATTATTTGTAGTTTTGTTTTTAAAAAAGTATTATTTGCAATCTACATACATTTTATGCCATGTGTAGCCTCTATGATGCTGTAGAGAGCATTTTTTTATAATTTCATTTATTTAATTTATTACTGAAGTATATTTAATTAAATATATTTATTACAATACACCAAGCTTTTCGGCTTCCACTAATAAAGCGTTATATTTAGTCTGTTCGGCGGGTGTCCTTTCGGTACGTTTTCAGTATAAGTCAGGATGTTTCGCCATTTTATTACAACGTTACACGAAAGTATAAGCCAAGGACGATAATTTTTAAAAATAAAATGATGATGTATGTGAGTGCTGTATTGTTGTTGTTTTGCCGGTACGCACCGAAGTACGAGCTTCGTAGCCGAAGCCTCCGTGTTCCAGGGAGCGCTAGTGTTCCTAAGATGGCGAACCCCTAGCAGACTCCCTAGAATTTCAAGGGAAAGATACTGGGGTGGTTTCCCGTGGCCTTCCCCAGGACGCCATTAAGGAATGACGTCAGACCGAAGAGAAAGTGAAGAAGAGGCTAGACAACACAGGAAAGGAAATTGAAACAACCATGCCACTGCCGGGATTTGAACCCAGGTACTGGCGCACTGGCCACCACGGCAGACCACCGCCGAGGCCGCACGACCACGCCAGCACGGCGTGAGTGCTGTATATTCATCTTATTTTTGCAAGATTTTCTTAAGCCTAGCTCTTTTCAGCACTTAATACGATAAACATGTGTTCTATACATTACTGTACATTTCTTTTAGTTTCGAATTGTTTTTATAGACCTAGCTTTTAATGCATTTTATTACAAAACATGTTTTCTAGGTTTTTTTTTATACAATTGCTAATGGAAAATAAGTTATGTTCCACTTTGAGTCGGGTGTCCGGAACCTTACCCACGGTATAAGTGAAGACCTACTGTACAGTGCAATACTAACTTTCAAATGGAATGAAAACGTAAACCATAACCAAATGCGTTACATCATCAAACTGATGTTCCATGTACACAAACCCTGTCTTGTGATTTCCATCGGCTGCTTCAAACGCAAAAAATTTCGTTATTTTTGTTACATCACTAGTTTCATTGTACAATATCTGTCATGTCAATAATTACATTCGCATATGAATTAGGGTATGAACTGAGTTATTACACAAAACTGCAATGTAAGTGAAATTGTAAATTTGCAATGCGACTGTGACGAAGATTTTGTCGAGATCTCTACCGCCGCTGCAAATATTACGGAAATGCCAGGAATATTTGAGCATTTATGACAATCCATTATTTCATGTTGTCATGCATGCAATGATTTGCTGGTCGCCACTTTGGACAAAAGGTGTTCAGTGACAGAACGTAAGTGTTAACAATGTCATTCGTTTCTGTCCAGGTTTCACCACCATCCCTAGCACTTAAATATGACATCAGTGAACAAACACTCTTTAACAAGAAAAGTTTGTCTTGATGTTCCCAATCTACCATTAAAATCTGTACAGTGTATTTTGTAACACCCTGTACATTAGAAAGCAACAATTCTTCAAAACACTGCCTGGGCTGCGTACCTGGAAGAATATTCACCTACTGACGTTGTTAAGTCTAAATCAAAAGGGGATAAAATGATAAAATGTAACTTTCCCATATGTTAACGCAATCTTATCAAAGAACTAAGGCCTGAGAAACATTCCTTTGTCGTCTCTTAAGTTATATAAGAAGCGGATTATCAAGTATTTACCAGAATCAGAAAAAAACATACAGAATTACTCAGCACTGATTATGAGATTTATTTAAAAGAAAACTAATCTAAAAAGTTTACTTTCTTTCAAATTATTTGAGTGGTAACAAGGATGATTGATCTTTATTCCTTTTTTATTTATAGCTCTTTTCTATAAGTAAAAGAGGATATCATTCAATCCAAGTAACAGCGCTATACGCTTCTATTCCTATTATACTTAAATTCACGAAAGAATACAAAAGAGGCATGGCAATTACTGCTCTCATTGATATCAATTGTTGAAAAAGTGAACTGTTATGAATGAATGTAAAAAATAACGCCATTTTTTATTTATTATTCTAATTTCTTAACTCTTGGGCGTTTCACATTATTGTTTGTAAATTCAAATATAATCTTTACTTTTTAATATTAGTTTTTACTTAAAAATGTATTTTTTTTTTAATATTTTGAAGAGGTGTTGTCACTTCGACTTCCAGGTATGATTAAGAATTACGACTTACAGGGAAAAGTTTTTCCGTTAGTAGCAACCACAGGAACACATTGGGATTTAATTTTGATAGGGAAAAACCACAAGGAAATCAAATTCTCTGCCGATTACAGATAGAATCCGCGTTGTCGTGGTCTGATAGCCATGATTGAAAGGACAACTCAAAGGAGGTGTATGGAATGGACCTTCCCACTGACTTTTCGAAAGATCTTCTTTTAGAAGCGTTCCGTGAGCAGATTCTCCAAGTGAAGCCAAGAATGCGGATTATTAATTTGTGGAAAAAGAAATATGCACTTCATTAACTTTGAACACAGCTTTAATTTCAAGCAGAGACAGAAATACCCAAGTTGGGTATATAATACCAAAGTTAGATATAATCTCTAGGGCAATGATTCTGAAAGGGTGTGCCGCGAGAAAAGAAAATATTTTTATTAAAATGGGAAAATAAAGGAAATATAAAATAGATATTAAATGTTTTCAACAGCGTTATTTTTATTAATAGAAGTAACCGTAACTAGAATGGTTAAAATTAATGAGTCAATAATTATATCATTTTTATAATTCGATGAGAAATACGAGCTTGTTTAACTTTGCAC
This sequence comes from Thereuonema tuberculata, assembly GCA_023159025.1. Classification (NCBI taxonomy): domain Eukaryota; kingdom Metazoa; phylum Arthropoda; class Chilopoda; order Scutigeromorpha; family Scutigeridae; genus Thereuonema; species Thereuonema tuberculata. The sequence continues at coordinate 9,210,712 of JAFIDM010004315.1, read as the reverse complement.
AATTGTTTAATACAGGGTGAACAATGTTTAGTGTGCAGCCGGATTTCTCTAAATAACATTTGCCGTGAACCAAAAAAGATTGAGAAGCACTGGTCTGGAGGAAATATTGATAATAAAAACAAAATTAAAGTAATTTTTAGCCTACTTTGCTAGGGAAGTGTGGGTCCTTAAATCAAATCTTTTATGTTTCCCCCAAATAACTCTTGGGTAAATCTTCTTGAAACTTAGTATCCTTATTTAAGGACTAAAGGCGATCCAACTTTTCTATTGGAAACCTTTTCCAAGTGGGTCTTTGTTAAAAATCAGAGTTAAAAGGCAATAAAAATTCCCATAGAAAAGCATTGAAATCTAAACAATGGACTTATATCGATGGCATAAAAACAAACGATTATTCTTAAGCTAATCTAACAATTTGATAATGGGTTATGATTATAATTTATCCAACCTAGACAACTTAAAAGAAAAGGGAATGAAATTTGGAGTTTTAACTTCCGAATTTAAATTTTTTTTTTTTTTTGGAAACTAAAAATTGTAGATGTTTATACTGTATTTACCAGACATTATAATTGGAAAATAAATGTAAACTTTTCGTTTTTTGTCATTTCCTTAACTTTAAAAAAAAAAAGAAAGAAAGAAAATTAATAAAATAAATTTTATAATTATCGTCAATGTAAATCCCTAAATATTTATAATTTTTTACACTCAATAACATTACAATTACAATTATTTGATATGTTATTATTACAAAAATTATGTAATTTAAAAGATAAGCTTAGTCTAGTTTCTTATTTTTAGTTTTAATTATCATAATTTTTGTTTTCTTCTGATTTATTATCATGTTGTTTTCTAAAGCCCATTTTGAAATATTATTCAGATCTTTTTGAAGATTCAAATAAGCACTTTTTTGATCCTTGTTACTACTAAGAAGCAGTACATCATCCTCGTTAATATAAATTGAGCAATTTTTAACTGAACTGCATATAGAATTTAGTTATAAAACGAAAAGTGTTGGTCCCAACTTTGAACTTGTAGGAACACCACTTTGAGTATTAGAAATTTTACTTGTGAAGTTTTTTTGATTTTGATTTTGAATTTTCTATTTCTAAGATAGTTTTAATAAGGTTACAAAGATCTCCTCTTAAGTTTTTTATTTTATTTAATAAAATATTGTGGTTAATGCTATCAAATGCTTTACTGAAATCAACATAAGCTATGTAAGTTATCTGGCTTTTACTTTAATTGTTATTTATTTTATTATTTAAGTTGTTTAACAGATCATTAGTACTTTTACCTATCTGATTTGCATATTGATTTTTATTCAAGATATTATATTTAATTATAAAACTATATATGGATTTAGTTAAATAACTTTCATTAATCTTAGAAATGTTGGATAATTTAGATATAGGTCTGTAGTTTGAATATTCTTCAGTATTCCCTCCTTTATAAACAGGTAAATTTATAAAATCTCCTTTATAAATTTTCCGTAGATTAGGACAAGCTTTTGTTTGAAAATATTTTTAAAAAGTTCAATTAAAAGAAGTGAAAACTTTTTTTCGTTGTTTTTTTTATTATTCTCATAGTTATATTATCTATTCCAATAGAATTAGTATTACTTAAAAATAATCAAATATCATCTTGATTTGTTAATAAAAACACATAGTATTCGTATTCTGATATTCATTTTTCTGTTTCATCAAATTCATTTTTCTGTTTGAACAAATGTTTTATACAAGTTATAAAAGATAGCATTCTATTATTTTTCAATAATAAATTATTTATTTCAGTCTTCTTATTATTTTTTTATGATCAATATCTCTTTTTAATTAATTTCCACATGCTCTTATTAGAAACATTATTATTATTTAAAAGTTTATTTAAGTACTGTTTTTTGATTTTGTTAATATAATTTTTTAGCCAATTTCTTGTCTTTTTATAATTATTCTCATAAGTTTGATTTGTTCTATTATTCTTATGTTTAAAAAATAAAATATCTTTTTTCTTTTATGTGCTTCATTATGTCATCATTCATCCATGACTTGTTTAATTATATGTTTTTTCTATATTATTTTTATATTCATTTTCATCAAGTTTATTTTTAGTTATTATTGCTTTATCAATAATTCTCTTTTGTTAATTAATATATGTATATATATAATAATTAATATATTTATTAGGATCTTTATTATAGTCTTTTTTAATTTCTAGGGTGATATATATTACTTTTGTATTAAGATAATTTTCAACTACAATGTATTTAGTACACTAATTCTTTTCTCTTTTATAATTATTTTGATCTTCAATTTCTATTAGAATTCCAAAATGAGCAGATATACCCAATTGTATTATAATAGTTTCTATATTACAATTATTCATATGTGTTGAACAATGATCTATACATGTTTTGGAAGAAGTTGCGTTTATAGTACAATTTCTTGTTGTTTTGTAAGCTTGATTTTCATATCCAAAGTTATAAAAAAAATTTAAGTATTTATCAGGTACATTACTTTTTGTACTATTCATATTTATGTCTGTATTAAAATCTCCTACACATACAATTATAGAGGTTTTCATTTTGACATTTAATTTATATTAAATCTATTAGTTAACGGAGGTTTATAAATTACATAGAAGATAAAATCATCTTTTATTGGTGGGTGATTAATATTGCATTAGAGGTTTGATAAGTAATAGTATCTGTAGGAAAAATTTTACTAAAAATTTTGAATTATAAAAACATTATTAATCCATCTCCTCTGCATTGCTTCCTAAATTTAAATATTTTGTTTAAACCAGTTGTATTAAAATAGTTGAGCTCTTCTTCTTTAATAGTGACTAACAAGAATTATAAAATCAATTAAATGTAGCCTATTTTTTATCAATATTTGTTAATAAATAATTAAAATTAAATTTAAATTTAAACTGCTTAATTAAGAAATAAAACATTAATTTTTAATTTATTATTTAATAAGATGGGGTTCCAAGAACTAGTATCTTCTAAAATATTTAGATTTCCTAATTCCACATTATCTATTATGTTTAAATTAATCATTTTACTTCCATAGTTCTGTTATTCAAATATTAATTTATAATACTTTAATTTTAAATATATCATCTTCACTTGAAATTTTAATTATACGTGAAGATTCATTCTTTCTCATTAACATATTGTAATTCTTTATCGAGATAAAGTTGTACCCTTTTATTTAGCTTCTTGTTTAATTCTCCAAAATAAATTCTTTAATTTCAGTGTTAAATTTTCATTAATATAAATTCTTGAATTATTTTTGTTTCCAAATATTTCATCATTGATTAAGTTCTTCTTCTTTTTTCTTTTGAACAATTGTAACCAGTTATCGCGGTCTTTTCTATTTAAAAATTTGATAATGAACGGTCTACTTCTATTTTTATGGAAACTTCCAAATCTGTGAATGGCTTCTATTTTGTTTGTTGGGTTGCAAGTTATAGATTCTCCGCTCATTTAACCATTATATTTTACAAATTCTCATTTTCAGCTTCTTAAATACCTGAGATTTCAATATTATTTTTTCTAGATTATATCATCATCTATATTTTTTATATTTTTTTTTCAGAATTCTGTTCTCGTTTTCCAGTCTCTTTTGCTTTTTTTCAATTACACTTTGATGCTTAGTATATTTATCTAGTTTGCCAACAATATACAATTGATCCATACTTACTTCGTAGTTCATTCCTCCTTCGTAGTTCATATATCTCTATAAAATCTTCACCATCACTTAAAATAAACGTAACTATTTACATTTATTTTCAAAAGCAGCAAATTTTCATGAAAGGGGAGACGAGTGTTCTCCTTGAAAATTTGCTGCTTTTGAAAATAAATGTCAATAATTAGGTTTATTTTGAGTGATGGTGAAGATTTTATGCCAACAATATCATCATATTTTTTTCTCTAGAAACTTCATTGAGTCTTTAATTTCTTTTAATTCCCTTAAAATGGTTTGCGCCAAACTTCGTTCTATTGTGGTATTGGAATTTTCTATTTCTCCCCTAAGGGTAGATACGTTAAGTGATGATTCAATCCTTATTTTTTTCTATGAATTCACTGTTTAAATTTGTCATTTCTTATTTACCTCTGATTGTTATTCTTCTTTATTTTAAACATATCCATTGGCTTCTTCTTGTGGCCGTTGATAATCCATTACATTATCTTCATTAACACATTTTTCATGTTGTTCTGTGTCACATGATTTGCAGCAATAATTCTGCTTTTTTCATGATAACTTCACATTCACTGCATTTAATTTTGAGTTTGGCGTAAGTACTCATTATTGGACTATAAATGATATTAAATATATATTTTAAAGAAAATAGAAAAATACTGAAATTTTTATATTTACAATAACTTATTTTTATAACTTAATATGAAAGAGCGATGTGATTGCACTTCTGCTCAGGTTGACGCATGCGCTCTAAGTATATATTAGACTTTCTCTCCGGCTGTAATTATGACACCATTAGAGATATTTAATATGAACCCTCTGAACATCTTTACAAATCTCATGATCAGATATACTGTTGTTTATATATATATATATATATTTAAGTAGTCGACTTACGATCAAAACTTTCAAAATATGAAAAAAATTAAAAATTTCTGAAAAATTGAATATTTCCAATATTATTCTTTTTTTTATGTAGAGAGAGACATTGATGTAGCTATTACATATATAAACAAATATAAGATATATCCAGGTTTTTTTAAAACAATGTTTGTTTGAAAATATTTTTTCAATTTATTTTTATCTACATACATAATATTAATTGCCCCAATTATTTCAAAATAAACTTAATACACAAACATTGTACATATCGGATGGCCAGAAAAAAACAACAACATTACTTAATTCAAAGTTTAGTAATTTCAACAAATCAAATCTTATGGGGTTGAAAATTAGAACATATTAACAAATTACATCTGTAATTACTGCTATGGATTCGTTACAGCTAAACAAGGTAGGGAAAGCGATTAGTAAACCAATCACAATGCTTCGCAACGTCTTCTAATAAGAAAATATCATTGATATTGCTTTAATTTCCTTACTCTTATAAATGTGATTGTTGGGAATGCGAAAGGAGCAATTGTTGCGCTTATTGTGATTGTTGCGCATGTAAAAGACGCAATTATTACGATTGTTGTGCTTAATGATAATTTATTGATATTTTAATGAGATTTTAATGATACTTGTCCTCAAAAACGGGAATATAAGTCTTCTGATCTTGATCAGAAGACTAAAAATAAAAACATATGTCTAAAAATAGCATCCCGGGGAAAATGGATTTAGCGTACTTTGCTTAGGCAAATGGTCAACATGAACATTTTACTATTATCAAACTACAGTATCTTCAATCGTTTCTTTCACGAGGAGATGCACCTCCCCATGCTCTACTGATTTTCTCTTTAAGTCCATTTTCGGTGAATTTGTCTTTCTGGCCGTAAAGAACATTCTCTTTGAGGGAATTCCAAACTGAATAGTCTATAGTTGATTGTAGTCAGTAGACTAAGGATATAAAATCCTTTTTGATAAAATTAGGGGTCTCCTGCTTTCCATGATTCTGGGTCACTAGGCTCGTCTGGAGAGTTGCCCGTCTTGTTGGAAAATGTCGTTCTCATTAGGGTACAGGAATCTAACATCTAACATGTTCTGTAACTCTCAGAGTTAACTTTAAAAAAGAAATATTATATAATTTTTTTTTATTTTTAAGATTGACTTACATGTCTAAATTTATTTTAACATCGTTACATGTTAAGCAATAAGACTAATCATGCAATCAGAGAAATGTTTTTTTTTTTTTTTAGCTTTTAGTAAAGAATAGAACTTACGTATTCCAAACTTGCAGTTTATAATTATAGATTGTAATCATATATTAATATGTGCCAAATCTCAATCACTAAGTTGCACTCAAGTTATTCAATTTCGAATTAAGTTTGATAAAATGTTTTCTGGCCATCCGATATACTTTTTGTTTTTTGTTTTTTTTTTGCGAATTTTCAACTTTCGACTAAAGCTACTGGAACCCGTTCGTAAGTCGGGAACTACGTCATTACTACAAAAAAAATCTACTAACCATAAATATTCAGTCTGGCCCAATGAGAAGAGCGCCCTGCTTTATTGATGGCTGTGCATTTGTATAGTCCGCCATCTTCTATTTTAATATTTTTGATGGTGATTGCGCTGGTCACGTGATTGTTTCCATCCACCGACTGTTCTAACATGATTCGTCCATCATCAGGGAGGTCCATGTCGTCCAGAGACCAACTAAGAGAAGGCATTGGGCTCCCACTGGCGGTGCACGACAGAGTCACGGTTGGCCCTGGCTGAAGAACTTTCTCCTCAAAAACATTAATGAAAACTGGCATGGAATCTGAAAAAAAAGAAATAAAAAAAACAGTATAAATCTCATTGTAACTTACTTTCCTAGGGAAGTGAGGCTCATCAACTCAATACAGACTGTGTGTCTCCTCTAATTATCTTTGAAGGAATAGATTGGTCTTCTTCCAACGTGACACGCAATTTACGAACAAGAGACAATCTACCTTTAACAATTTAAAACTAGATGCAACCCGTGAAACATTCATGGAAGTGAAACAAAGGCCACATTTTTGAAATACCATGACATTTTTCAAAAACAAAAATTGCAAATGATGTTCTAAGCTCCTGTTTTACAAGGAATAATACTCTAAAATGGTGAAAATAAGAGTGAACATAGAAAATATTATTTAAAACATTTTTCTTCTTATTAGTATTACTAATACTCAAAGTAATTATTTTATTATTATATTAGATGTTTTTTACAGTTATCTCGAAGTTTCGCTTGGGAACTTCACGAAAAACCTAACTACGCAGACAAAATCTTGCTCTAGTAATATTGAGAAATTTTGTTGGCGCTACCTGGTATTTTGTTTCTGCGCAAATACTGTTTCTGTAGCGCTGTTGGAATGACACACAAACAAACATCCGAACGGTTTTCGCCTATTAATAATATGATTTGTCGTGTGGATCCTTGACAAGTGGTTGTCTTAAATGAATAAAAGATATTAATACGCCTATTAATCCTCTTAATCACTATACGAATTTAAAAAGCCGCACTAATACGTAAAAATAACGCACACATTAAAAAACTTACCATAAAACAGCATTATTTTGTTATTTTTTTTAAATGCGTGCATTATTTGATAAATATTCATTCACCACACGTTACAGTTCGAATTTATAATTCCAATTTAAAAAAAAAAAAGGAAAGGGAAGAAATCTCAAGATTTGAATGAAAGTAGGCTTCAAGTTCTTCACGAACAGATCTTTGGATAGTGTTTATAATGCATGCTGCGTTCAAGCTTCCATGAATTCTCTGCAAACTCTACGCCTTTCATTGGTATAAACAATTTGTAGCAAGATTTATTGACTACATCTCATTTCCACTGTTCTAATACCCAGTCCACCTGCAATACATGTACTGACTATTCAATGAGAATAGGGAAAACGCATATCTGTTGTATTATGTTCAATGCATTTCATTTACTTTGTTTAACGACGGTAAGTAGTTTTAAGCAGCTGAATCATATTGATTAATGTTTAAGTCGCAGCATCCGTAACCTCGTTTGAGTGTAGGAAGAGCAGGAGGTACAGGTAACTGCGATCAACCAACCAACGGGACGAAATTGAGGACGGAGACAAATCCGACCAACCCTCTCGGGAGAGAAACGTGGCATTCACTTCACAGAAGGCTAGTGAATCCTGGGACCCAAGCGTAGGAATAATAAGTACAGAAATACCTCAGACTCCAGCTGGGAAATGAACCCAACTCTACTATCCCTTAGTTACTTCATCTAAAGAATCTGTGAACTGTTTGAGAAATAAATAATTTTAAGAATAAACAAATAGCTAAACCAAATTTATTGTAAACTCAAAGAATTTACTTTTAATAATTTTATTATCTACAACCAACTAACAGATAGAAATAAAGTTTCAAAGTAGCTATTGTTTGAAACTAAACAGCATAATTTCCTAGATTTTGTTTCCATCTGCCACTGCACAATTAGAAAACATCACGATGAAATATTACAATGATGTTTTGACTTCGACGTAAAAGTTGTACAGATATTCATCAGATTAGCTTTAAAAAGTGAACTTTAAAATTTTCTCTTTTTTTTTAATTATAGCTGTTGCCCCTTTGTATGTGTTTTATTTTTCTGCTTTTGTTTTCTTATTAGAGCTAGTTTTACTTGATTAGCTTTTCCTAAATTCTTGAGATATTAAATTTTAACCAATATTCCTCATACACTGAACAAAAAAATTACAAACCTTTAAGATATAAAATTGCTCGGCAAGCAAAGAGAATGTATGCAAATACGACTTAATACGGGCATCTGATGTATTGCAGATGAGTCTTAGAGCATCAACTATTCCGTTCCAATTTTTCATGTAAAAAATAAGGTAAATGCAAGATGTGTCCCACTTTGAAAAATGCCTAATTTCGGTATTGGAGACAACGTCGCTCCTTGAAGGAATCACGATTAAGAAAACCAAAGTTTCTCAAAATAAACCATCACGAAGGTTGTTAGCAGCGGGAAGACAAGTGGATTTTTCTAATCCAAACGATTAATAAACGGCCAAGTCATATTTGGAGAAAGTGACCAATATAGAAGAAGACTACGAGGAACGGGTTTATCAGATGCCGCAACTGATTTCAAAGGCCTGACCAAGTACATCCATTTTGGCCTGATCAAGTACAAGAATTGAAGAAAATGGGTTTTGCAAGTGTCTGACCCATCGGAAGTCACTGTCAACAAAGAACAGATGCCAAGAACGTCATGAATGGGTATTAGAACAGTGGAAATGAGATGTAGTCAATAAATCTTGCTACAAATTGTTTTATACCAATGAATGGCGGAGAGTTTGCAGAGAAACTCATAGAAGGTTATTAGACATTATAAATATTATCCAAAGATCTGAAGGTGCTCAGAAGTCTTCTTCCTTCGACGATCTATATTTCTATATTTTGCTGCAAGACCCTTTGTATCTAAATGAACACAGGAACCAATGTATCGAAGACGTCCTGACATTCGTAATAAAGGAGAATCGGTATTAATAAAGGCTCGTCATTTTTTGACCAACTTTTTGGCTATTGTCTACATATTATTAGAGTCTGACCTTTTTTTACCTAAAAAACGAGCTAAATGTTTGCATGTGCTTCAGTTCTTTTCATCCTTTTTCTATGCTCCGTTGCAGAAAATTTTCAGAAGCGTTATAATATCTCCAATATTTTAAGCATTTAAGACAGGTCTGTTAAGAGGTATCAACATTTTCCACAATTCCAAGCTGATGAGAAAATGAAGCCTCGAAATAGGTCTGAATATATAGAGTGACAGAAAAATATGGTAGAGAATCACAGATCAAAGGGAACTGATGTAATAAATAATATTTACAAGCAGAGGCGTGCCCAGAAATTTGAAACAAAATGCTGTATCCATATCCGGATTGGTGGGAAAGAGTTTCATAAACAAAATGATGACTTTCCAACCAAAAAGAAAAGGTCAAAAATGCTGGATTTCTTCCATTTCATTTTTTTCATATTCTTCCACCTTGAAACTTTCAACCATTCCAAAAATTCAAACTTCCACTACGTAATTACAAGCCCCCACAAAAAAAAATGCATACGAAACATTCAGAAGAGCTGGAAATTTAAGAATTACAACTCTGTTATCAGCATTAAAATGTTATTATTACATTTTGACCTTATACGAAATAGTGAATTCCTGCAAGGTTTTTGAGAAGTGTACAAAAATGAATATTGTTATCATAATGAGCTTTTCTTCGTCTGTATATTCTGAAATAGAAATCTTAAAGTAACAAAACCTTTCGCAGGTCAGTTTCTAAGACATGCTACCTGAGAATTATGAATCTTAAAATCATCGGTGTAGTAAAGACGTTTGCTTATTACTGTACCCTTCTCTTTGATAATGGGATTACTATATTTATTAATATCAATCCAATTCTAATAAATATTTGCTATCTCTCATTATTTAGATTGGATTACCATTATTAAATCAATCTAAAATGGATAAATATTAATAAATCCAATAAAGTGGATTAAAGCTTAATGTAATCTCACAAAGGATTATACAACAGCAGGAACCAAAGTAATTAATAAAATCACAAACCAGACACATAAAATGGAACTACAATTAACCAAATATTATAATGTAACGTCCACGACTGATAAACTGAAGTTAAACTTCAAATAGCTTAAATTATACATAATTGAAACCAGGTAAATGTTCAGCTATCAATGGCGTAGTGGGGATCAAGCTTGTAGTCATAGGGGGTAAATTTTGAGGAATGGGGAGGGGGAAACCAAATTAACCATACTAAATTTTTTTGTTGTAACACAAACAATCAAGATAACATTTTTGATGACAGGACAAACGGACAAAGCAACAGATTAAAGAAGAAACAAGTGGAATAGCAATATTTCGCTCAGATAGTAAATATCTACTGTTTGGAAATGTAAAAATTGCATCCGAATCGCGTTAATAGTCCTTTTAATAGCCGGAATATGCGGTCACAGATACCAACACTTAAATCCCGTAAACTGGCGTAGAGATAGAGCAAAAGTTCAAATTCTATTAAACTTTTGTTCAAAATACGCGGCGATGTGTGCACTGAGACAACAGGATCCTGAGTAGGAGGTGAACGGCTGCGAATGTATTTTCTGTTTACGTCACCACGACAGAAGTTCTTTGCCTCTGACAATGAGTAGAAATTTTTAAGAATGACATCCTTTCTTTTTATTTGACAATATTTCAGTCGATTATACTATCATTTTTCTCAATAATAATTTCAATAACTCAAATTGAAATTGTTATTGAGAAAAATGATTGTGAAAACGATTGTAAACTGTGAAAATTTAAACGAATAAATCCTGAAATTGTTATTAAGAATATCTTATTGTAAACTTTGAAAATGTAAACAATTATTATGCAATGTAAATCAAATAGTGAAATTTTAAGATTGTTCAAATTCCAAAAAACGGAATTATGGACCCGAAGGAGATCGATTGAAATATTGTCAAATAAAAAGAAGGATTTCATTCAGAAGAAATATATAATAATATTATTTTGAAGAATATTATTTCTAATGAGTTGTATTATTCATTTCTTCAGTAAAAAGTATTACTGACTAAGAATTAAAGTAAATGAAATAAAGTTAAAAAAAATAAAATTAAAGGTAACAAATTTAGCAGCTTTCTTTCACAAAAAAAAAGAATAAATTGAAACAGAAACAATTAAAAAAAAAGCAACATTGAGACGTAATTTCACTTTTATTTATTCATTTTCTATATTTTTATTTATTTATTTAGGAATTGCCGAAATCTTTCTATTAAATACATGAAGATGATCATCTAAAAAAGTGAAATTTTTTTCTACAGTTAGAGAAAAAAATAAATTAAATTATTTAATGATATTATTTTTCATGGTTGTAACCCTCCAATTGCATTTGAAAATAGAAGAAACGGAACATTTTGGACCTTTTCTTTTGTTTTGACTACAACCCATTGCTTTATTTGTAAGCCATCCCCTCCATTCAAAACAGAACTTTTATTATAACTTTTTGTTTGGTTCAACGTTAAGACAACCAAACCTTTCCCATTCCAGATTCCTGGATAGGCCTATGTTTGACGGGCAGCTTTAAGTTGTCCAAAATTATGGATTATATAATTAAAATTTATATTGGTTAGCAAATTAAAGTATTCAAATTATTCTACAGTTAATTGCATTCGACCAATTGTAAATGAACGCTACTGTATGTAAACTTACTCTTTAAAATTTTCAGATGTTGATCTGAATTGCAATTGGAGGTTCAAAGTAACAAGTGAATTTTGAAGCGTGGGTGGCATAAAATAACTCCCTCACCTTCAGTAGCACATCCAAAAGGCCACGCGACGGCACTGTAATATTATTTTATTTACATAGATGTTTATTCTTAAGGGTTTTCAAAGATATATTCGTATATTAGTCGTAAAACCTCAGCAAAAGAAAACAAAAAGTTCCCGAAAGAATTGGAAGCCTACTTTCTGTAAATATTTATTTTTGGGTATCATAATATTCCGCAAGTTAAACTTCTGCTAAATACTTATTTTTTTCTTTGTTTTTTTCTTAGTACCATGACAAATATCTCTTATTTTTTCTTTAATTTTAGTATTTACTGAATATAAACAGCAGAAATTTTCAATTTCCTGAAAAAATTCATTAAATCCTAACTACTTACGTCAATTGTTTCAATCCGATTAACTTTCATTATATTAAAGCTCACACAAGAATTAACAGGATTAACAGATGGATTAATAACCATTATTAAAGACATTATAATACTTTGGTTCTAATGCTTTGCTATTTCTGTAATCTTCAAGCGCTTATTTCTCGAAGAGGAACCCCACGGGAAAAATTCGAATTTACAAGTCAGAAAGGCTGTTGCCCTTAATTATGCAAGCTAAGTTTGAAGACGATCCATCTAGAGATTCGAAAGTTATTGGGTGGGAGAGGGAACGATACATACACATGCATAGCCTGGGTAATCTCAAGAGCCTCGCTTCCTAAGAGAAAAACCACTTTCTTCAGCCCATAAATAGAAGCAACTTAAGATACCGTTCGAGAGTTTTTATTTACTAATTATTTCCTTATTAGTGTTAGCAGAGTTTTTCTACAGAACAGAAGCCTCTAGAAAGACTTTATCTCGCTTGGAAACAAAACAGTTTTGCAATAAAATTAAAAGTGACTTCTTTATTACTTAAGTACCCGTGAAAGAGACAGCTTCTCCATGATTTCCGTCCATTACTCATATTATTTATTAATGAAAGACAAACAAAACACTTATTTTCCATTAAGATTATTGCCAGAAAATCTACCAACCTCCTAGCGTCAGCGTGGCGGCGTCGTAGGCGACATCTAGTTCATTTGAGGCAAAACACTGGTAAATACCGTTGTGGGCTGACGTGACGGCGTCAATGTGAAGCGTCTCGTTGTTAATCAGACGGATGGCGTCGTGATTCAGGGCCACGCCGTCCTTAACCCAGGTGAGAGACGCCACTGGTGCTCCGCTCACGGCGCAGGTGAAGGTCGCTGCTTTGCCGGCATCTACCATCAGGAAGGTCGGCTGCACAGTCACACTGAGGGCAACTATAATCAGAAAAATGGTCAAGTCCATACAAGAGCCGTAAACTTTAAACTGGACGAACTTTGAAAGAGCAAATTACTCTCCTTTCCTCCTCTTCTTTCTACTGCGACAAATGGATTACTTTTTAGAAGAAGAGAAAAGAAGAAAACAAAAAAAGTTACACAAAAATAAAATATTTTAAAGCAGGAATGGAAATGGCACCTCCAGAAAACTAAACTAAAAAAGCAAAATACACATTTAAAATAAAGTAAAAGAAATTCTTGTGCTGCCCTCCGGCAGCCTCTAAGAATTTTCAATGCGCATTATAAACTAAGAAATAAGCGCCTAAAATATGTAAACACATTAAAAGGGTGAGACCATGTTCACAAGTAACATCCCAAAATATTATTTACTTTTAATGAGACCTTAAAACATTTAAGATTTAAGTTAAGATTTGAAAAAAAAAATTAACAAACAACTTACATTTAAACAATGATAAGTTTAAAGTAAGTTTATTTTAAAAAATTTCGGAATGCGAAGTTTTCATATAAAGCTTATTACATTTATGGGTATAATATGTAAGATTTAATTTATTTCTAAAATACATTTAAAATATTGAAACTTGTAATTTTGTAAGAATCACTAAGCAAAACAAAAACAATGTTGATAATTCGTAATACAGGGAACCTTTCAGTCATCCTCGGACAACTGTTTCGATATTATTATGCTCTGTTCAGTGAGGGCTGTAAAGCGTGCAAAGACTCAAAGTCGTAAGAACAGAATATATTCGTAGAAAACAAACATAGTCCCCTCAAACATTAAGATAAATAAAAATAACTAAATAAGAATACGAATATGCAGAAACCAAGTCCTCCGGATAGCTAAACGAAAGGAAAAAAAAACTGCAATAATCTAATACCTCAAAGCTTATTTATCCAATTAGGTTAAAATTTTGGATTTAGGTTCAGAATTTTTTACGGTGTATCTCTACTGACTTTGATGTATATCCGACCAATAAATTAGGAACCAAACGCCATCCTTTCACTGCACGTCCGGTTATGAAGAAGTCAAAAACTACTTCTCCTAAAGACCTAAAACTTTCACAGACGGTTTCGGTGTTTATAAGGAAGAGGATTACAAAATTTTGATTTTGATACTAATCGGATCAGCATTTAAAGAGGTATATGATAAAAAAAACACCAATAAAACTGAATGATCATTGTTTTTGTTTTTTTTAATAACTTTTTAGGCTCCCTTACCCATGCGGATATTCGAAGTTGGCTGATATCTCGTTTTTATTATACGATGATCTACGGTAGTTTATGACGGATAATTGAAAGTTCTGGAATGAAACATGTATCAGAAAGTGATACATTACTATGTTACTGCAGTAATTCTGTTTCGGTTATTTTTATTTTTGTTGATGAAAATAGAAAAAAAAAAAATTATTTCTCGATTTTTCAATAAAAGAATTTGGCTTCAATTCAGAAATAGAATTCGTTCCGCTTTTCATATTGAAGAATTTACTGGAATATGATTAGATTTCATCAAGAAAAAAAAAAGATCAGAGTCAAGAGATGGATAAGGATTAAGCATCGCGTGATTTTTATTAAAAAAAAAAAGGGAGATTAATGTTTCTAATTTTTAGATTTCACTGTTAAATTCTTGTAGTTACGGAAAAAGAAAAACACCTGAAAGAACTTGAAGCCTACTTTTATTTTTTTTTATTTATTTTTTTTCACTTTTCTTTAATTTTTGAATTGGTGAAAACTTATTTTATATTTGTAAATTATTACATCTGTCGAAAATAAACAGTTTCTTAATTTCTCCATTTGCTGAACATTAACTAAGTCCAAAATATTTCCGTTGTCAAAATCCATTTAATTTTAGCGTCAAAATCAAAGCACCAGCAGATAATAGTGGATTATTACATGTCGAAAGAAATTTACTGTTTTTGTTTCGAATATTTTGTTCCAGTGGAATTTTTGTTATCTTGAAATGCAAATTTCTAGCAGGGATCTACATGGAAAAAAATTTAAAAAAACATGCGAAAGTCTCTCGTTTCTAAATATATGTATGTCAAGTTTCAAGATGACGCACTGACCAATTTGTTAGGGTAGAGCAGGTTGAGAGAAATGCAGAGAAAGTGATTTCGTGAGTCTCTCTTTCCTTAGGAAAATACGCAAAAACAATGGAAAAGGAAGTGTACAAGCGCTTTATACAAAATGGAATTCATATTTATAAGAACAGGGTGTTTCATAATTCCCTCCGGGATTTCGGAGGTATATATAACTCACAGACAAACTCCCCCCAGGGACGAAGTGAAAAGAGTACAGAATCAATAAAAGTTCTGTGTCTGTTCACTTTTTGAAAGCAATGTTCTTCCTTTTAAGTCTGTTTCACGATAATGTTAATGACAATTTCGTCATCGTTCATTTTTAAATTATATCTGCTAAAAAGTTACAAACTTTGTTTTCTGAAAAAAAAAAACCTACTTTATTCCGCTTTATTTACTTCAATTATCTACAGCCAAATTAATTTTAAGCAGCAAGCCATTAGTTAAAGGATTAATGCTTAAAGGATAAATCATTGCTTAAGACATCCTTAGAAATCCAATATTTAGATCAGTGGTTCCCAAAGTGTGGGTCGCGACTCTCTGGTGATAAAGAGATAGGGAGTCGCCAGAGGATTTACAAAATAAAACAAAAAAAAAAGCCTTATTGACATACACTTATTTTGTATTTAGAGACATAATCAACGCTGAACATAAAAAGTAAAAAAGGTTTCATAGTAACAAAGTAAAAAAAAAATGAATGCGATAAATGTGGAGTTTTTCAGAAACTAGCTTCTCAAATCTGTTTTTAAATGTATTTTTCTTTCATTATTAAAAATGCCTTTTTATGCAAATAGACGGGGGTGGGGTGAGGGATCGCAGATTACTTGACTGTTAGAATTTGAAAAAATTGGGAAACACTGGTTTAGATAATAATGATTTCCTATGGGGATTCTTGATGCCTTCTCGCTCTCAATTCTCAACAAGCACCCACTTGGAAAAGATTTAAATATAAAAGTTAAAACGCCTGTAAATCCTTTACTATATAGTTTCAAGAAGATTAATCCATCGGTTCAAAAATTATTAAAATAATCATCACATACACACACACCGACTCATTCATTTTATGATCCTCACTTTCTAGGAAATAGTTCAAAATTCCCTGGGATTTTTCAATGTTTTATTTTTCACATTTTTTTCTCCTTCTTTATCTGCTTTAATTCCCATACTTTAAATTTCAGAATAAATCCCGCGCGAAGAGATGAAAAGAAAAACTCATCATCTAAAGTGCAGTTCTGTCATAAAAAATGAAAGCTACAATTTTTTTTCTTTCCTTTCTTTTCTTCCCTTTAATTTTTTTGAATAGACTAACCCCTTTCAACATGGATTCGATTCAGTCCCACATTGGTCTCTCGGCAGTTGACCGTTGCTCTTAGGGAAATAGCTGCTGTCAATTTTCACTGCAACCGAGTCCAGAGTTTATTGCGTTACAGTCTTTTACTTAACAGAAAAATGTCAGGCACCGGCTCTGATCGACCATTGGGTTGTTCAACAAGACAGAGCAAAGAAACGGATTCCGATCGAGTCCACAGTCTCACAGAAAAAGAAATCCAATATGGAAAATAAACACTAAAAACACAAAACACATTTAATTAAACCGCTAGAACTAGCAAAAACTTAAAATGAAAAGACGCTGGGCTCTCCATAAATTTTTAAATGGGTTTTATTGACTTAGCATAAAAACCCTGTTAAAATGATATTGATTCCATTTTCTCATTTTTACTACTGCTGTGGTCTTACAGGCTTTTTATAGCATCCTAAAATGAGAAAAGTCAAAAAGCCTATAAATGCTCAAAAGGGGAGTATTACAGGAGAATTGTCTTAAAGGAAATGAGAATAATTATTACCAGACAAAATTGAAAGTCTTACAGGTTACAACTTACTTATTAAAAATATAAATCAAGAGTTACTTCGTTAAAGGAATCTAATTTCCAAAACTATGCTTCGTAAATGGATTGTAAAGTCAGGCAAACAAGCATATTAACCTATTTTCAAATCCACTTAGGATTTTCAGGTGTGAAGGTTTTTTAAAGTTGTATAGAAAAACCGAAATGAAGATAAGGACTTTAATTGTCTTGGCGCAAATAAAAAACGTTTTATATCTTTTTCTAGTTGTTTTTTTTTCCCAATGTTTGGCAAAAGGGTGCTCAATTGTATAATTATTTAACAGTTTTCAACACTGAGAAAACCTGGAAAAAATGTTGAAAAGTTTTAATTTGCCGCAATGTTATCTTCCATACCTTGCTAATTTCCTGCCTTAAATGAAGTGTAAATACGTGAATATCTAATCAGATCTAAATATGGCGACTGAAGAAAATCATCTTAAAATACCTTAACATTATAAATACTTTATTACTTAAATAACATCTTCTTATAATCTACACAACCGGTAATATTTCGTGGGTGTTAATCCACTTTTTCAAACCGTCTCCCTAATTCCTTAGGGAGAGAGATCACCTCTCTTACATCCTAAATTTCACTGAATAAGAATACAATTAATAATTACAATGACGACTGAAGTCTTAAATATCAAATTTGATGTTGTTCGGTGCTTTGTTTTTTGAAGGACTTAAAGGGCCGCTTTCAAATATGCGTCAAATTCTGTATTAGCTTATACTGAAAGCGGCCTGTGAGTTGATTTTACCAGTATCAGCAACTATCAGATAAATAAAATTAAACAAAACTTTCAAATTTCAAATTTAGTCATTATTATCTGAGTTATGTAAGATCAGCAATGTTCATTGGTCCATACAGCCGAACTACAACACCAAAATATAACAAGGCTTGGACAAAAGCTTTTATCTATTAAATACCAAGTTTGTTTGTTGAATAATCTAGAATTTTCATATTCAAAGTTAGATAGCCTCCTGCCTTTTAAATATGTATGCCAAGAATGCTTCAAGAGTGGTTCAAAAGAGGGGAGGGACGTACACAGACTGACTGCTTTCGTAAGCCTCTTTTTCCTATGAATGTACATTAAAAATAAAAAAAGAATTACCTATTTTCGAATTTATAGAACTACACTGCAATATTCTAATTTATATCCGATATGAATCTATTATTAAAACTTCCTAAATATCTAATAATGAATCTCTAATATTTAAATAAGGACGTGAAACATAACCTCCTAAAAATCTCAAGATTCTGAAATGATTCTTTTCGTTTCTTTGGACAATCTCCAAATTCCATAAATATGGCTCCTGTGAGAGCTAAGAGCTTGTTTGCCGTTAATTTGTAAAATTCAGCACTGATAAAAAGAAAGTGTTAAAATTCCGGCAAACAAGACTACAGCTTAGGCAATTTATAGAATTAATTAGCCTAACTAAACATTAAGGAAAAAACAAGCAACTTGTGGTAGAGATTTTTGATTATTTATAAGTAGGATCCTGCAAATTAGGCTTTTCAGAGGACTCGAAAACTCAATAAATTGTCATTTCGTCATGGAAAGTTGCCAATTAAGCTTAGTTTAAAACTTATCTATATTTTGCAACTAAAAATAAAAAAATAAAAAAATGTTAAGCTTAAATTAGAATGTATTTTTTTTTTAGGTTGTACTTAAGCCTAATGTTCTTTTGTAAGACAATCAATTTGCGTCAAGAAAAGAAAAACAAAAGATCATTCTACCCTGAAGCGCTTCTGTAGAGCGATCCTTGATTAATACATAAATTCTCGAAAAAGATTGGTCTGGCACAAGTCGAGCTAACGTCGAACTGTGGTTTCCCGCGCGTGGGGAGGGGGAATTGGTTGAGATTCGAAAAGGCAGTTCATTATCAGGCCCTAGTTCGGTTCCACAAAGCAAGTTCACCGTAATTGGTGCTCATCGATTGAAAAACACCTCTCGAATTCTGATTAGAAAATTACAGAAATCTCAAAAGCCCAATTTCAAGTCGCTAATTGCTACTGGTTTCTTTGCTTTCCGTGGATGGATTTTGCGTTTGACAGTCGGTGAATGAAGTTATTCCATCTCTTAATAAACTTCCATATTCTATATATATATAAAAAAAAATGGGAAGTTTTAGTTGTCGACAGGAGCTTAATAATCCTGGCCTTCAGCCAAGATCTATCATTGCTTCAATCTATCCTAGGAATGTTGGGTTTTTATTATAGCAGTAATTGGGTTCTGCAGTTTAATGCAACTTGGTCAAATGATATTCGAGCTCTGATTTTACGAATTACATATCCGACAGCCTGAAGAAAGGAACCATAACCACGCTCAGAATCTATAATCTATCATCACGTAATTCGAACACGAACAACAGATAGAGTTTTGATAGGAATTCTAGATTCATGAACAGAAATCAAAAACTTAACAGGTCTTTCTTTCTTTCTTTCTTAATAATTGTTAAGGATTTTTATCTGAAGATTTTTCTTTTACCTGAAGCCTCTTTCAGGAACATTTCCCATTTTTTAACCTATGACTAAACTTAATCCCAGATACCGTAACTACATAAGTAAGTAATGAGAATTTAATTAATATTTTTCAAAAAAAGGAAAATTTTTACTGTTGGTATTCAGGAAATATTATAATTTGACAGGAGAGAATCTAAATTCATATCTGAAATCTTTTCCAAATGATTCCTCGTCGAAAAAGTGACTATAATTCAAACCAGATAAGCATTTCTATCCTAGTTCTATTAATATTGTTACTTCATTGTCGTTTAGGTAACCAATTATTTGTTTGTTTGACATATTTCAATGTGCAATTTTTAATGACAGCAAGAGACTAAACATCGCCAGGAACAAGGTTTCAAACTGAGAACAAGTCGTTGAAGAGAAGTGAACTAGACGCAGAAGAAATAAACACATCACTAGGATTCGAACCTAGGTTGGGGTAAATCAGTAATATGTGTTCAAACTTGAGCTGCTAATCCGTTACTGAGAGAGTAATGGATTAGTCTGATATGATTAAAGTTAATCCGCTTTAAACAACTCAAGTAATGAGGTTTTAATTGATTTTTTTTATGAAAAATACGAAATTTCTACTGTTTATACAGACAGATGCTACAACTTCAAACTAAATATGGACTTTTATGGCTTTCAGATTTTAAGTAAACCAGGTCTTAAGTTCTTCTTGTATCATCTAAATCAGTTCTGTAAAGCTGTAAATAAGAATGATTTTTAAGGCATACACTCTAACTAAGCAATCCTTTCTCTCCGTATGATTTTTCCAGACGAAATATAACTATTTCTGAATTATTAACAGCGAATTCCACTCCGAAATCAAAATTTAATTTTCGGCTTGATGGGAGAATGAAGTTTCTGTGCAATCCGTGACTGTTCCGGTTTTATTCGGAAACATATTGAGGAAAGCCATTTGATCGGAGCTTCATTGATATTCATGGACCTGTCTTGCGTGAGTTTGGCGCGACATTCGCCCAGGTCCCATCATTCAGCAAAAGGGATTCTGAAAATAGAATCATTAAGTTTCTGGGCAGGTTTTACAGCCCAATGGTGAACTAATGATTCTTGCAAAGAGAACTTACAACAAACTCGCAGCAACTGCGCGAAGTTGGGAAACTCGGAATTCGTTAATGGTCGGCTCTTTATTTAAAATTGTTCGCTTTCGCGTGAAAATGGGGAGAAGTTATGCGAAATCATTACAGGAGGCGGGGATGATTAGGAAATTGCTCTTAAGAGCTTAAGGGTAAAAAAAAAAAGGAGGGTTTTTCACAGAAATCATTACATTTCAATCCAAAAAAACCTTTGAATTTTGAATCTATATGTTCATCACATAAAGGTTGACTTTACATATACATTTCATTCCTTACAATTTCTCAATTGCAAACTTTAATCATATTGCAATTTTTTTAATAAACCAAAGATGATTAAATCAAGAACACAAATATTTTGTCTGCAAAAATACAACAAAAATTCAATGTATACACATACTTTTAACTCTGAATTTGTAAATAAAGTATTCTCTATGCTCCAAATACTGTTCGTTTTCAAAAGCGAGAACTACCACTCACAGACGATTCTACTCCGCAAAGGGCACTTTCCTAAGACCTGTTTTTCTTTTAGTACCTGTTATTTTTGCAATAGTATTTATTCTGTCCATAATTCTTTCCCGAAAAGCGCAAATAGAACGCAGTTACTAGTAAACTAACACTGATAAAAAGTAAATATCCTCTCTTTATTTCTCCTCATCTCTGTTTTCATGAAATCGAAGACCTGACGCATGCGCAAAAGCGTTGAAGGCTCTCGTAAACAAAACCGAACAGTATCAATTCATAACATAAATGATTTGTTAGTAAACAAAGATTTGTTAATAAATAAAAATGAAATTAAATAGTCCTATTTGCAATTTGTGTCCCCGTTATTGATAATTACAAAATATAGGAACGTGAGTCCATATATCCTTTCTTGTCTACTCTAAAATGTAAACTTCAAAATTCAAGATCGTTCCTGAAAGAACATAAAGCATACTTTCCTTAAAACGTTGTTCCTTAAAAATTCTTTTTTGTTTTTCATTTTTATTAAGTTGTGAAAAATGAAAAACATATTTTAATTTCTAACATCTGCTGAATGCAAATACAGTCGAACCTGTTTATCTCGAATCTCACGGGAAAGGAAAAAAAATCGAGGTAAAGAGGTTTCGCGTTACAGAGGTTTGAAATGCGGTCAATTAAATGCATTTAAGTATACACATCCATAACATTTTTTTAACATACATACGTACTTTTAACAATAAAAATAGTCTTTCAATGACTTTTGACGTCTAACTTTAACGAAGAATGGTGGTCTTTGGGCATCGATTTTTGTAATTTACACTATCCGAGAGGTTTTGAAGGAAATGTTTTTCGAGATAAACATGGAAAATACATTGAATTTAGAATGTAAATGTAGGAAATTTCAGAAATTTCGAGATATAGAGGTTTTCGAGATAAACAGGTTTGAGATAGACAGGTTCGACTGTACGAATTTCCCAAATTTTCTGAAACAAATAACAAAAAAAAAACGAAATCAATAAATCCGCATTATATCCGTGTTGTCTAAACCAGATTAAGTTAATCGTATCAAAACTCGAACACAAGAATTATAAAAACGATTAATAACATTCATTGTTAGAGATCATTGTTTGCGTTCTAAAACTTTTTTTTTTTTTTTTTAATGGGGATTTTTGACGTTTCATGCGCTCATTTCACAGCAATCATATAAAAAAAAATCCATCTACAGAAATTAGATTCAAAATGTTCTTTAACGTGCGGGCTAAGAATTTAATTTTTTTTTTAAAACTAGCCTACGCTCTTAATTAAACTAAGCTGTATTTACAATTAAAAAATGCTCCCTACTGAGCACCTCCAAATAGCTGACATCTCCTTAAATGTGAATTCTAAATTTCATGAAGATGCATGCATCGATTATAAAGGGGAATAGACAAATACTGAGTGAGTAGTTTGACGAGCTTCAATCTGCGAGGAAAATAACTACAGTAGAACCTCATTATAACGGACATCGCTTATAACTGGCAGTTTTAAAAAATTTGTAATATTAATAAAGGATGCTAATTTTTATCTGACGAGTTTTACATTTCCTCAAGCGATTAAACATCGATCGAACAAACCCAGCAGAAAATAAATTATTTTTTCAAGCCAATGAATGTAAGAATCAACATGAACCAGGAGCTTCTTGTTCTAAAGATTAATGCAGTGTATATGTACACATCTTTTTCAATTCAACCTACTGTATTGAAGGCTGTATTTTCTTTGATATACAATAACAACTTTTTATAGCTAACTATTGTACTTTCATTGATGTACACCCTGCTGCATTACAACCCTATAAGAATTAATTTGTTATAAATCGGACTTTCATTAAAACGGACAATCTTCAGCCCCTATTAGTCCGTTATAATGAGGTTCTACTGTATAGTATACTTACTGTATAGTAAGTTAGTAGTAACTAACTTACAACGAATCTTAAATCGCAGAAGAATGTGAATATTATGCGAATGGGTTGTAATAAACTAACGAGAAGAAGATGGAAATGTTGTCATTAACTATCTATCAATTAATGAGGGTGCATCAAGTTTGTCTACTTTTACCTGGCGTAACTACAATGGATCAGTCAATCAAGCACACAATCGCAACATCTGTGTTTTGTGATCACGGCGACAACAAAGTAACTGAATGAAATTATAAAGACTGAAAACAAATTCTAATGCAGTGTAATCAAATATTAGAAGGTAGTTATAATGAAAGATACAAAGAACTTAAGTGCCCACAAATAAGGCGTAAAATGTCTTGGTCTGTGATTTCCATTGATTCTTAGAATACTTTCTCTTAATCGACCTACGCTCTAGAGGAGTGCTCAGAAATAGTAACGATTTAGGGTTCAATTCAGAATCAAATATAAGTGATTCATCTTAGAGTATATTATTTTACTCTGATTCATTTAGTGATTTCATGTAAGTAATTCATTTATATTAAACTCGAAGCTCATATCATAACTACTTGTCCTATAAAAGTATTTCCCATTTTCACATTTTTTGGATTACAAGTGTAATCTATAAAATTTCTAAACGTAGTTGTAGAATACATTCGTAGTTGTACAACACGAATGTAGAAATACTCCTTCCATCCTACAAATACAGTGTACTCTACATAATCTGTAAATGTACTCAAATTCCAAAAATATATTCCATACATTTTACAAATATTCTCTGTATAATCTACAAATATATTCTCCATCCCATAAATAGACATCCCAAGAATACTGTCATTCCAAGTATACCGTATATAATCTACAAATATAGTGAATATTCCACAAATGCATTTCATACATCCTACAAATATACTCTATATAAACTATAAAAATTCCACAAATAAACAACATTCATCTTAAATATATTCTACAAAATCTACAAATATATTCTACACCCACTCCATACATCTAAAAATATACTCCATAAAATTTATAAATGTGCTTTCATCCTGCAAATAAGTAAAATCTTAGAATTGTACTGAATTCATCCTGAAAATATACTGTATATAATCTATAAACTATATCCCAATAATGTGCTTCGTACATTCTATAAAATTTTCTCCGCACATTTTATTAATCATATAGTATTTCTTACATCATATAATACAAATGTATTTATGAAGAATGTTTGTATACACATCGTATAGCACAAAACATCATACATTCTATACACGGAATATGTTTCAAATGTATTAAATTGATATTTCTAACTTGTCACCTTCTCAGCACTTGTATTGAATTGTAGTGGATTGTATTGAAGTTGTATTGTTTTAACGTCATAATTAATTTCTTACTTGGAAACATTAATTTCCTTCTGAAATATAAATAAATCACAAAAAATCTCTTCTTCCTTAATTATATCCTTTTACTCTCAATATTTCGAATCCTTTAGCAGGACCCTTCTTCTTAGAGATTACAGAAAATGTCGAGATAACTAACATTATCTCTAAACATTTAAAACAGAATTCCAATCGTGAACAAACATGGTACAAACTTACGTGAATAACATTCTTACTTTCTTGAACAACAATCTTACTTTCTTTTAACAATAAAGTAATAACCTCATTTAAACTTACGTGAATAGCAATCTTACTTTCTTTTAACAATAATCATGAAACAAACCCAAACTTGAAAACAATCGTACTTTCTTTTTTAACAATAATCATGAAACAAACCCAAACTTGAAAAACAATCCCAAACGTCAAACAAACCCAAAAGTTAGAACTTTATTAAATGCATTTAGGAGCAATTTCTTATTTCAAATCTAATTTTTGTTTCAAAATTTTGTTGTTCTTTACAATTTTTTCAAAAAAAGCTGAATGAAATTTGACTCATTTTTAGTGCCTTAATTTTGTTGATACAATTTGTTAGATTAATAAAACCTGATTCCAATAAAAATCTTTCTGCCTCATTTTGGGATATATATATAATATCGATCATAGGATCCGGATTATGTGCTGAATTTATTGAATGAAATGCCCAATCTGACAGCTCTGGATGATTGTCCCTACATGCATTAATATGCTCTGTTAACCTTTCCTTAAATGCCCTTCCAGAACTTCCAATATACAACCCCCCACAGTCTCTACATTTCAAAGTATATATCACACCCATTTTGTGCAATTTATTGATTTTTTTGTCTTCTTTTTTTGAACAATAAGTTTCCCTTATAAAAAACAATTCTAATTTTATTTTCTTCTAACACGTTTTTAACATACTTATCAATCTCAAATCCAATTGGAAACCTAATTAACTTGTAATCTTTAACTTTATTACTGTTTAAATCCTCTGTCCTCTTGATTTTTCTTGTACGAAAAAATCTATCAATACATGCTTTAACAAAGCCTTTGGGATAGCCATTCATTTCTAACTGTTCTTTCAGATTATCTATTTTCTCTTTCCATTTACTTTTTTCCTCAGCATAGGTAGTTATCCTTTTTAAAGAAGGAAGATGAATTTTTAGACTTTCATTATTAATTTCCTTCACTTTAGTTACTGTTTCAGCATTAAAAATCCATTTTCCATTTTCTTAATAAACATCTCCTCCATATCGCTTCTTTTTACGCCGTCCATATAACAACGCCATTCCAATCACGTTTAATATTATTGTTTTTCTGCATTATTATCTCATTCTCCTGAACAAAACCATCCTTTTCCAAAGGTTTAGTTGTTTTCCTTCAGATAGGAATTAAAAGAAATAAGAATAAAAGATGCTGTTTTCTGCGAAAAGCAAAAAAGAACTTAATGCTTGTTTTCACGGATGCAACCTTAATTAAATTGATTTCCTCCGGATATTTCCGGTTTTCTTTTTGGTTGACTTCGGTTTTTAATGAAACTTTTGTTTGGCGAAATTGTTTGGATTAGAGGACTTCATCAAAGAACGCAGATGACCTCTCAATTTCAAATGTAATTAATTCAAGAAGTTTCACAATTAGCCCCCGCCGAGATCCGTCATTTATTCATGTCGAAAGAGAAGTATTCATCCGGTTTTTCAATCGGAAGCTTTTAAAAAAAACGAAAGAGAGAGAGAGAGAGACGAGCAGAAACCCGGAGGACAAATCGATTTTCTCCTCTTTTGACTTCACCTGTAAGAAGGAGCTCCATTTCGGTCGTCTCACTGCCCACGCTGTTGGTGGCGTTGCACGTGTACAGTCCAGCGTCGGACGCTTGCGCCGCCCGGATCACCAGGGAGCCGCCAATCTGAAGCACCCGTCCATTGGACATCACTCGAGTCGGGCTGCTGCCAACACCCACGCGCCGGAACCAACTATAAAATAAAGAAGAAATTGACTGTAATTAGGATGGATGACAAGGAAAATGCATTTGCTCACATTCAATCTACAGCAGACGCCCAAAACCAAACTGATGTTTTGCCATTTTAATGACCTCGGGCCTCAAAAAATACAAGCAGAAATCCTCATCGGATGTGAATTAACGAGGACTTGTTTTGCTTTTCCCGCTCCCTCGAGGTTACAAGAGAGCACTCAACCCTTTTTGCCCTTCGGGAGGTTTGAAACTGCAGATCAGCAAATTTCCCGTACCAAAATCGAAGGCTAAAACGTTAGCAATTATGCAGTCTTAAGCGCAACGGAATTGTCTTCAAGTTCATTCTTGAAATTTTCAATGCAAATGGAGAATATTTTCTTTTAAATATAAGAAGTTACAAAGAACTTAAAGCCTACTTGCCTTAAAATGTTATTCCTTAAAATTTCGTTATTTTTTTTTAAAGTTGTGAAAACGATGAAAATATTTATATTCTAATTATAATGTCTATTAAATACAAACGGTGGATTATTTTCGTTTTTGAATGAAAATAAATTAAATCAACATTATATACTTAAATTGTCTAAATTGAATTAATTTTAATCTGACCAAAGCAATGGATTAGCTAAGATTTCATATCTATTGTTTAAGACATCTATTGTTTATTGATATTAACAGGAATAAGATAGAAATCCATTGTTTAGATTCCAATGCTTTTCTGTGGGAATTTTTGTCGTCTTTTAACACGTATTTATCAACAAGGACCCACTTGCAAAAGATTTCAAATATAAAAGTTAGGACATCTCTAATCCTCGAATAGGCATATCTAGTTTCAAGAAGATCCTCCCAGCAGTTCAAAGTTATTTGGGAAAAATAGACTGAGACATTCGTTCCTACTGAAAAGCAGTTTAATAAAGAATTTTAATCAGTTGGTTTTCATTGTCTACAATCCGCTTCAAATTTCAGAGGATCATTGTTATATCGTTGCAATGACATTGTTATATCGTTACTTGTTAGGTAAAATGAATGCAAAATGTAAATATCAATGTTTGTAAAGCAAACATCTGATGACGCTATAATCACCTGCGCGCGCATCAGGTTGATATTTGATTATAAGCCTTGCTATTATTTAGCTTTTGTCAGTCGTAGTTTTAAAGTGCTTATTTTTCGTGACTACTTAAGTGTTTGCAATTGATTACGCTATTGTTGTACTTGAAAATGCGGCAATCAGACTATTTCGGGACATTGGACGATTTACCAACTGCCAATGAACTTGTTATTTTCTAACAGATCAGTTATTAGAGGAAAAAGATGTTATTCAAGAAATCATTACCCTTGACATTGACGACAAAGCATCAGACAATGATAAGGAGGGAGGTGATGACGAGCACGATACGGTTCAGGATGATGACAATTTATTTACTGCAAGTTCAAGTCAAGAAAATAGCAGTTCCTTGAATGTTCTGTCACCTCTGAAAACTGCAAAAGTGGAATATCCTGAAGATTATTTGGCGGACGCATACAATTGTGAACTAGGCAGCCAAGCGGAAACGGAAATTCTGACCTTCCGATTCTTTTTAACCCCGGAAAGTCCGTCGACATTGAATGAGATCGATTCATTACAACTGTTATGAAGAACAAACACTTCATCAAACATCGACAGGTCTTGTAAAAATTTGAAAATATACTTAAAAGTGAACAAAATATGACAGAACTACACCAACAGAACAATCGTAACGTCTTCTTGCAATTTCGAGAAACTAGGCGTCGTCATGGAATAATTCATAACCGTACAACTCTCATTTGGGCAATGACTGTAAATATTGACCCAATAAATACTGAAAAATTCCAGGCTTCAAGATTGTGGGTGAATACTTTGAACTTTCAACGTTCGATACAAAATAACATATAAAGTATCGAAGAAAGTCATTGAAGAAGAGATTGATTTTAAACAACGAGCAGAATCATTTGTGCAGGAAATAAAGACAGTTAATTGAGGAATTAGATTTCACCCCTACTCAAGTCATTAATGCGAATCAGTCACGATTCGATAAAGAAATGAGATCTGATAGGACTTTGGAGCTGCGAGGAACGAAGAGAGTACATGCCGCCTTAAGCTCCATTTCAGCAAATTCCCATTCTTATATTATTATGTTCCTTAGAAACAAGGACGGATCTTTGTTGCCTTTGATATAGTTTTGATAGCATAACTCACAGGCCACTTTTCTCAATCTCCTTTCCAATTTGGATTTCCCAAATTTAAAACGTATTTGCAAGTAAGTCATCTAATATGTCTAAGGAAGATCTGAAGACATTCCTCAAAGATGTTCAGGGTCAAATGTTCAGGGTTTGGGGAAAGTACTTCTTTCATTGGATTCTTGGAAAGGAAACATGGATGCCGACCTATTCAACTCGACAGTTCCAGCAGATGTTCAGCTCATTAAGAAACTCATTCCAGGAAAATGTACTGCAGGCCTCATTCAACCTGAAGACGTGTATTTCTTTCGCCCTTACAAGAATACAAATTTATTACAGATGCGCTTCTGATTAGTTCAAGCATCAAATTTTGGCACCGAGACTACTTTCTACATTTACAATCGTTCATCCACTTTCAGTTTTCGGCTACAAAATTCAGAAATCTGATTCGCTACGCATTTTTCAAATGTGGATATTCGTCAGAAAGGCCTGGATCATTCGAAATACCTTAAGAGTTTGTGCTTCGAACGTGATCACTCCGAGAAATGCGAAGACAATGACTGTTCAATTCTTGCATTTATGAAGTGTGCTCACTGTGAAAAGTGTTTCTGCGTTGGGCATTATTTGATTGCACAGTTTCCCACTTTCTGAAACTAACTTTTTCACATATTTTTCGTCAAATCGCGTTAGAGGATTTTTGCATAGACTTAAACATTAGTAATTTTTTACCCATTCCCTGATGTCATCTGCAATTTTGTTTGTAAGCATAACTTTATCTCTTTTATCGGATAGACTAGGATTGGTTTCACCACCTTTGTCCCTGAACAGTGTCCTTTCCTTGTCATATCACTGTAACAGTGAAGTTTTATCATTCCTTATTACTGTGATCCAACTAAAGACTCTCAAGGCCATTGTTAGCCAGGTAACCTTCGGTGCTAGAGAGAGCTATTACCTGGTCACCAAAATCTCCCGATTTAACCTGTATCGATTTCTTCCTCTGGGGACACATGAAAAACCTCGTATACTCACATTGACTCACGTGAAGATTTTGACGCAAGAATCGCTGTTGCCGCAGCAAATGTTCGCGAAATGCCGGAAATCTTTCAAAATACGTGGATTAATGCTTCGACGCTATCATGCATGATTAGCGTTTGCGGCCGCGACTTTGAGTATCTTCTTTGAGTAAACATGCTGTTCACACTTGTTTCCATTCATTTAGGTTTGTCTTGGTGTATGACATCTCCTCTACAGACGATTGCAGTACCGGTAAATACAGATCTCTAACATCGAAGGTTGCCATAAGCGAACATACATTAATAGACGAAAAAGATATGTTGTAGTGCTCATTATCTCCCATTAAAATTTGAACAGAGAGTTTTAATACACCCTGTATACTTAGAAGCTTAGTTTTGTTCCTCACTGCTCAATAATTTGAAATCTTCCTCATCCATCATTCTGTATTTTTTTTAAAGTTATAGCTTTCAGTATGTTTAATCTTTTAATGTATTATATTAATTACGGGAACAATATTATTATAAGATTAAGAAATGCTCATCAGTTATCATCATTCAGAGACTGTCGTAGCTGTTTCGTCCTTATTAGAACTCATCAGCCAGGTTTTTCCAGAACAATTCAGAAAAAATCAAACTGGTATAATCAAGGTAACTCTAGCTTATAAATCCAAATGAGAACGAAACAAATGTCCAAGATTTCCTTTGATGAAAACTAAGGGAGTGCTGATGAATATGTGTATTTCTGATAAATGTCCTGTCAATGCATGTTAAATCCATTATTTACAGTTTTCAAAATAAAACGGAGAAGCTATTTCAAAATTTAAAAAAAAAAATGAAACTTATTTTACTATAATTAATTACAATAAATTAATAACTTACATAACTGCATAACAAAAGTTCATAAACAAAAATGACAAATTCTTAGAAATATTAGTAATGAAAATAAATTAGAAATATTGTAGAGTCATAATAAGTTATTTTCCCCGCCAACCGTTCAAAATTCTTCAACTGAATAACTTTTGTAAATTACAAATACTGAAGAGAGTTAACTTAATATCATCAATTACAAATTCTTTGTATTAATAACTTACACCATAAATGATTATTATGAGATATTCACAATATTATATAATATGTCGGTGAATGACATATTATACAATTTTGAAATTTCTAAATAAGTAAAACAAATTATGGTAGAGGTGGATTGGAGATTTGAATTGGCCACTTCATTGAACTCAATTAGATTTCCTTTCCCCCAGTTTTAATGCCTGATAATATCTTTTTTAAAATTTATTTATTCAAGCGCCGTGAAGATCCAAGAGACTGTCTTTGAATTCTGAGAGCTGTTAGAGAGAGTTCTAATTTACAAATGGCTACAACTCTGAAAAAACAAACAAACAACAAATAAAAAAGTTAAAGCCAGCTTTTATTAAAATGCTTCAATTACTATTGTTATTCACCTAAATAAATTATTCATGCTTTTTCATTTTCATACTATTGTTATTATTATTACAATGATTCCACTTTGGGGATGAATTCCCTAGTTAAAAACAAAAATAGGAATGCATATATTATTGTGCTCACAACAAAGAAAGTGAAATGAATAATGTGACCGCATCAACAATGCGATGATGCAACAAGATGCGGTGCATCGCATGACACCAGATACGAAAAGATGGAAGAAGGAAAAAGGCATTACGGATACGAAGAAGATGAGGATGTATGCAGTTTATGAATAAAAGAAACAAATTCAAAAGCAGACAGATTCCAAACTTTGATCCGTAAAGTATTTATAATAAAAGATTATGAGGATCAAGGTTCCAGTTGTGTCCGGTATCGAAACAATACCAAATATAGTCCCAAACTCATTCAAAAGTAATGTGACGAATGATTGGGCCGAAACTATTATGGATAACCAACCAAACAAACAAGCAATTTAGTAATAACGTTATTCAGGTTTAATATTAATTGTCTTTTTTTATTTGATTAATATATTACGATTTATTTATTTATCCTGAAATCTTCAATTTTATTTTGCGTCCGTCGGATCTAATTCTGTTCTACAAAATAACCTTTGATTACAAATACGTAAGTTCATGAAAGTTTAAGTTTTTTACAATTGGAGACTGATCAAATCTGTGTGTGTGTGTGTGTGTGTGTGTGTGTGTGTGTGTCCTTTCTTAATAATTCTTGATCGCTGGTTAGATTTCTTGAACTTGGTTTGAGGAAGATGTAACTTTTACCTTTGAAGTCTTTTCCAGATTGATCTTTGTCGAGAGATTAGCATAAAATGGTGACAAAAATTCCCACAGAACACTGGACTGTAAACAATGGATTTGTCTCTATTTCTGTTAGTATCTCATTGTCTTCAGCAGTTAATATTGAATTCTTAATCCAGTGCACGATTAACTTTAATCCTATTTAGACAGTTTAGACAGATTTAAGTCATTTTGTTTTTGTTTTTTTTAAATGGAAAATTTATACTGTTTGTGTTTAGTAGATTAATATCTAATCTATTGAATCTACTAATTTAATATTGAATCGGATCCGGTAGCCCAGTGGTTTAGATGCCGGCCTGCGAACTGGACGAGCCGGGTCAATTCCCGGCTGTGGTCAGGGATTTTGCCTCTGTTGTTACTCCTCCAGACGGACCCTCGGGTTTACTCAGACCTTTTGCACAAGGATATCGGAGATTAAAGGCAGGGGTGCATCGGAATGAATATCCGACCCAAATGAAAATAGTCCCATTGGCCGGGGAGCTCTGAAGGCTACACCTCCCCGCAACCAAAGGCCTGCGTGACCTATAGACACCTTTAGAAAGGGAACGAAATGTAGGCTTTTTGTTTTTCTCGCTTTCATGACTTTATGAAAAAAATGGAAAAAACAAAAGTTTCAAGAAATAAGTAAACGAAAGGACGCTTTGAGTTCTTGCTAATTTCCTGTTTTGTCAGTCAGCAAGAATTAAATAAGCATTTTAATTTTATTCATATCAAATTCATCACTAATACTGGTTTAGTCGAAAGAATCAATACCAATTGTTATCTTCCAAATAGGTCGTCGTCGAGAAATTAGAAGACGAGAAATAATCTTAATCAATAATATCTTTGTCTAACTTTTAACGTTTTCTGTGGGAATTTTGTCCGTCTTCTCGCGCTAATTTCTCGACCATGACCCACTTGGAAGAGATTTCAAACATAAAAGAGTCAGATCGTCTTTAATCCTTGAATAGGCAGACCAAGTTCCAAGAAGATCCATCCAGCGGTTCACAACTTATTGGGGAGGGGACTCAAGGACAGACACACATTCTTACGTACGGAATTTGATGACACTCAATTTTCTAGAAAACTAGGCTGAACGTTAGTAATTTTTCAATTTTAAAGTTATTACGCACTGAATTCATTACTAAGAAAGATTTATCCTTCGTTTCATATTTTCTAATTACTTTTTCAATTGTTTTCGTTTCTTAATATTCGTGACTCTAGTTACGACGCAATGCAGTGAAGTATTCGTTCAGGCGGAGATTTCTTATTGCGAAGACACGAATACTCAGGAGAAAACAGAGAAAATTACATTTCGAAGAAATTTAAAGTTAGAAAACTGGATTACTATGAAAGGAAATCAAAGATATAGTTCATTTTTACATCCCTATGGTAGCTTGCCACAGAATATCTTAAGAGCTGTTTTAGTTATAGAAACCCTCCCCCCCAAACAAAAAAGAACAAAAAGTTTTGAAATGCAATTGTAAATCGAAAAACCCACATCGTCAAAAATAACTGATTAATTACATATACTAAAAAGTTGAAATTTTAAAGGAAGGTTGAGGATCGTATGAAACAGAATCGTATTGATTGTAATAAATATTCGTACACTAAGAAAAGGGCTAGCGACAAAATACTACCAAAATAGTCAATAAAGCTCAGACATTCTTAATTTTATAAAGTTTCTTTTTTTTTTGATTGACAAGGGAATCGCACAAGAATCCGAAAGCTCTCGTTTTTGGTTTTCCGTAAAGTATTTTTAAGCATTTTTATTATAAAGACTTTTCTTAACAAATTTTGGTGTGTTTGATGATTTCCTATTCAATTTTACAAAGCTGACATTTTTATGGTAGAAAAACATTAACAAAAATTACTACTAATTAATCAAAGAAACTGAATCCTAGGGAGGGAAAATTTCTAAAGAAAGACTCTCCATAAAGGGGCATTATTGGCGGTTATGTAAACATAAATTATTGGTGAGTGCAAAAGTTCTACCCGTTTTTGGATATGAAAATTTGCAATGGAATTGCCCTCACACATGACATTCTAATGACACAAATCGTCTGCCAATCAAACGTGTGGATGCCTCACATATAAATGCATCTTCTCTCACAAAGTTAATTATCTCAAAAAAATATCAGAGGGTGTAACATGGAACTTGAGAAGGAGCGTATAAGACATTGTTTGTTATACGAGTTCGATAAAAGGAGTACGGCAGCCGCAGCAAGTCGCAATGTTTGTCAAGTTTATGGGGAAAATGGAATAGACGATAGCACATGTCGTCGATGGTTTCGTAAATTTAGGGAAGGAGACAGAAGCTGCCAAGATCAGGCTAGGAGTGGACGGCCATCACACGTTGGAGAGGACGATATTGACCAAGCCATAAGGAACAGCCCGAACCCAACCGTGCAAGAATTAGTGGAGACCTTCAACGTACACCGGACAACGGTCGAGAGACGGCTGGTTAAGTTGGGTTTTACGAGAAAGTTGGATCTTTGGGTTCCGCATAACCTGACAGCTAAGCAACGGGATGACCGAATCGCCACCTGTTTTCTTGCTTTCCCGGTACAAAAATGACCCATTCTTGACACGAATTGTGACAGGAGATGAGAAGTGGGTTATGTACCGTAAAGCGCCGTAGGACTGAGAGTCGCCCTTCTGATCCGCCTGCATCGACTTCGAAAGCTACACTTCATCCCAAGAAGGTGTTATTGAGTGTGTGTGGTGGGATGTGGAGTGAGTAATTCACTAGGAAATCCTGCCACTCAACCAAACCATCAATGCTGCCTTCTACTGTCTACAGTTAGACAGGCTGCATTCAAATTTGGTAGCAAAGCGGCCAGGTCTCATCAATCGTCGCGGTGTTATCCTTCATCACGATAACGCCAGGCCACATGCTGCTGTCATCACTCGGCAAAAGTTACTGGGCTTTGGTTGGGAGGTTTTACCCCACCCTCCCTATTCTCCTGATTTGGCACCAGCTGACTATCACCTATTTCGTGCGTTGAACAATTCCTTCAGTCAGAAATTCTTTGATGATCTTGATGCTGTGAAAACTGCCATCCAAAACTTTTTTGACTCGAAACCGCCGGAATTTTAACCGCCATGGGATTCATCTCCTACCAGAAATATGGCAAGAGGTCCTAGATAGCAATGGGGATTAATGCAACAATAGATACTGTTCATTTTGCGTTTATTTGCTCTTCTTCATGGGTAATAAAAACGTGTAGAACTTTTGCACTCACCCGATACTTAGAAATGGAGAGTTTGCTGTGACTATTGTATGACACAGAGTCATCGATATATGGCGCGCCAATATACGTATTGGATGAATTAGGGTAGTAAATTCGATATACTATGAATATTTCACACTTTTTTCAAAATTACATCTTATATTTCCAAAAAGATGTAAACGAATCTATCACGAATATGTATTAATTTTAATATTATTGAAGTTCGCTACCTGGTTTTATACTGAAGATATTAGTCACACTTTAAATGAAGATCTTACTAATAAATATGCATTAAATATTTTAATATTACAAATAAATTTTACAAATTACTAATTCTAAATTAATAATTACTAATTACTAAATTTAATATACTAAAATTTGTATACTAAATTTTACAAGAACTGTATACAAAAATCTTATCAGAAAAGCAATTTTACTAAAAAAATAATCTAAAAAAATGTTTTATGTTTGTTATCTAATATCGTAATATGTCTCCTAAATAGCAATTGATAGCAATTAATGTGTTTCCTAATTTTTATTTAGCAGTACAAATAAGCAGCAGTTTTACAATAAACCATGTATTTCTTGTTCATATACACTTACATGTAAATTCGAATTTTTTAGTTGGTCTCGAACATGTATTGTCCCACTAATACATAAGTTAGTGAATGGTAAATCCATCACAGCTAAGCGTCATTTCGTTGTAAATCGTGCTTTTTGAAATATTTCACATTTTTATTGAATTTTTGCAATCATGCTATCTGAGTGCTCGCCGTTGTCAAATACGTTTTTTTCTAATAACCAAAACTAAAAAAACAACCATAAGTTTACACACCATAAATACTTGATACACTATATCAAGATATAAAAGATGTTAACATCAGAGACTATTTTATATATTCAATCTATCTATCCCAACAGATGTCTTTGTATTTGATTTAATCCTACAGTTCAACTAATAAATTAATATTTTAAGTCATTTATAAAAATCTTTAACAAAAGTGCAGAAAAAAATTCGTTTTGTAAGAAATTTTTGTTTTCTCTGAATTCTTAAATTTTTGCAGTACAATTTCATTTTTATCAAAATGAATTTCTTATAAACCCTAAAATTTTAATAATGAATATTGAAGTGTTTAATTATTTTTTATAAAAACTTTCGGTAAGACAAATCAAGATTATCATCTAGAAAACTTTTAATGATGTATCCGTTTAAGAAATAATTCTTAATCATAGACTAATTTTGATTTTTTTTTTTTGGAAATGACTGCGGAACTTATTTTAAGTAAAAGGTCTCATTCAATAGTTACACATTTTTATTACCATCCCCCATTCTTCAAAGTAAACATTAGATGCCTATAATAATTTTTTTT
>JAFIDM010004315.1:9153825-9164467 GCA_023159025.1 Thereuonema tuberculata | reverse complement strand
GAGTCTCACTTTCGTAGAACAACAGATGTAAACACATTGGAATATAATGAGAAAAATCGATGAATATCTTGCAGTATTTCAGTTTCATCAATAAGAACTCAGAAATGTGATTAACTGTTTTGAAGGTCATTTCCACGGAAAATAGTTTCTGTAATTATCCAATGTTTTCTGTTCTCTTACTGCTGCCCACAGTCGAGAACAATTTTGTTTTCAGAGCTTGAAACATCCTGTATCTTTTTATTTATGTTATAACTGACCGGCACTATTTTTTTTATTATTGTAATTTTATTTTATTATTTACATTTATATTGTGATTAAATTTTTATATATTTAGAGGAAATTATTATTACTTATTTAATTTTGTTAAATTGCTCTTTTATTTTTTGATATTACACTATATTATTAATGTTATTGTGTAAAGGGACTGTTATAAATGTTTTTATACATATAATGTTTTATTTGATTAAAATATATAGAAATTCTATTGGTTTCATTTAAAATATGATTTTCCTTTTTTTTCCATTTATTTTTTTTTTATTTTTAAGAATAGCTTAAATTGTGCTGTTCAGTAAAATTTGATTATCTATAAGATTATCATTCGCGTGCAACAATGCAATAGTAGTAGAGGGATAATTAAATTCAGCACGTGAGAGATTGTTCGAGCATACTGGAAGGATTTAATTAAGGGAGTTGACTTGTTGCTTCGATATAGAACAGACTTAGACAATTATAGGTAGCCTATGTAGAGAGATATGAAAGTTAAACGTAAAAAACAGGCGATATGAAGCAAAAAGTTAATTTTCAGCCTAAGAACTCCTACAGTGCGCGAAAAGCCTAATAATCTAAAGAAATGAGAAGGTCTTATTGTAATCCAAATGACAAACAAAAGTTTTGTATTTGGGATAAAGAAGTCAAGGGGATGGATTTTAATTTCAACGCCGATGGACTATTACTGTTTTAAATGGAAGATAGTGTTAGAGTGGAATCGATGATCATTGTTGGATACGAATCTACTTCCCTTGAAACAAGTTTGAAGAAAGAAACGTGGAAATGTATTTTTGTTAAAGGGAAATTAGAGTGAAAAATCCAGGTGAAGAAAAGCCATTAAAAAGGATAAACATCTTTACATCTTTGTCTCTGGATTAGTGATATTTTTAGATATTAGATAACTCCATTCGAGCAATTACTGAAGACATTCCTTCGAAGATAGAAAAATAAACTGTTTTTCTTGCAAATAAGATTAAGATAGGAGTTTATTATTTAAAGAGATTTTTTTTTTCTTAAACATTGAACACTAATTAGTGTTATTGTATTGACTAATACTAGCATGATTTGGTCATAAATATTGTGTTTTATTTATTATTATTATTTTTTAATCTGAAGTGCTTGTGGCTTTGGAATTCTAGCTTTCCACTGCATTTTAGCCTAATTTAGAATTCAGTTATCTTTTATCTTTCACAGGCAACGCTTCAGGCTGATTTCAAGTTTGTAAAATGTTCGTGGCAGTGACTAATCCGTTAACAGTCATTCACGTAGTTCAGCAGCATTTATTCTTAAAAAGCTATTAGTTCTTAAGCTATTGTAAATTGTTGTTGAATAAATTTAAAAACAGTAGATGATGTTTATTTCTGGAATTTCCTTATAATAATATTAGAAATGGAACCTTACAAATCTAAATTAAAAAAACAATATTGCACATTAAAAATAAATAAAAAGACAGTTTATATGATGGGTTCTGCCAGTCTCAATGAATTTGCGATGCGCATTTAAATAAATAAAAAGCGCCTAAAAATGCATAAACATTAAAATTTGAGACCAATGCTTAAATGAGATCAACATTTTATTTATTTAAATGCGCATCGCAAATTCATTGAGGTGGCAGAGAACAGCCTATGAATTTTTCTTTGTATTTATTTTTAATGTGTATTATTGTTTTCAATTTAGATTTGTGGAGGTTCCATTCGTCTTCCCATTGCTACATCAATTCACCTTCTTTTATGAGACCTGAATATTATTGTAAATTTAGATTTTTTTTTCTAACTTATTAATTGATTTATTCCTACAGTATTTTGAATAGTTTCTGTCACGTGAACTTCAAGAAATGATTAAAGGTTACTGTAATTTTTTTATATAGCAAATATTCATTGATAGCGGCAACTGTAGTTACAAAAATTTAGTTAGAATAATATTTCTATAACATTTTTTAAAGACTAATATGTTTAGCCTTACCAAATTGAGGATTATAAAATTAGTGTTCAGGGTGTGATAAAAACTTTTCAACCAATGAATGGACTTTCTTGAAACTAATTTTCTTATAGACAAGGGACTATATAATATTTGAAAATTTTTCCTGGAAAGGATTCTTTCGAAACATTCGTCTGAGTGTCCATCAGAGCACATGCGAGTGGAACCACTGAATGAGTCTTTCTGAAACATGATATGCTTATTTAAATACTACAGATGTGTAATCTCTGTATGAAACATTTTCCACAAGGAACTTTGTCGATAATTAAAAACTCTCATAGAAAAACCATTAGAACATAAAAAAGTGGATTTCTATCGATCCATCATTGATGATATGGATTCTCAACTATAGTACATGTACCACTAGTAGTACATTACGTTGTTTCAGATGGTACAACAGAGATGTAACAAAAAGATTGACTATGATTTTTTAAATTTTTTTTTTTAATGAAAAATTCATGATTTGTTTTATTTTGTTTGTCCTCTTACCATAAACGCTGCACAAAGTCCGAATTATGAAATTCGGTACACCTTATGGTACAACTTGAATTTTTAGCATTTTGTTTAAGTGGTACAACATTCCAAAAGTTTGAGAACCTCTGGTTTATGACATTAAACGATGAATGTTAATCTTTTCAGCTAATCCGTCAATTTGCGCGTGGCTTGATATGCTTAGGATTAAGCCGATTTAGACAAGTCTTGGGATTTTAATTAATATTTTTCAAAAAGTCAAAAAACAAAATAAATGTTAGGAGACTTTATAATTTAAAAGTACTATATATGGCAACAAAAAAACATACGAGAGAAAGAAAAAAAGAACGTTTTAATGAAAGTATTCTTCAAGTCCTTCCTTTTTATTTTAGGGGAAGGAGAGGAACTTTATTTAAAAGACGATTTTAATTACCGTTTTCGTTTTAAAAGGCTTTTTTTTGTGTATGTCGTTTTCAAGACACTGTAATAAAACAAAGAAAAATAATAAATAAAATTTCAAGGAATAAAATATTATTCCTTGAAATTTTCTTTATTATTCTTCTTTGTTTTATTATAGTTAAAATATTAAGGAAAGTAGGCTTTGACTTCTTATATAAATTAAATTGTGAAGATTGCTTTAACTATTTTTGGAATCTTGTTCCTTGTAACACTTTCCGTTATCTTTTTCATGAGAGTCCTCGAGGCAAATATTTCTATGTGGGAGTTATGAGGTTCTTTCTTGTTTAATTTTGACCAGAATCTGTAGACTTTAATTAAGACTTTTAACTATTTGCCTAACCTTTCGTAATCGTCAGTCCGGAGAATTTATGTACTGATTTTATTAATAATCCATGTTGGATTCAACTTACAACGAAATTAAGATTAAATTTAAATCTTAATTGTTAAAATTTCACAGCTAAGGGAACTTTTATTGCTCATTAAATTTCTGGGATTATTGTAACTATAGGGTGAAGTACATGCATGTAATCGAAATTCTCTTGAGAAAAGTAATATAAGTTATACGCGAGTTTTTATTAAATCTAATAATTGAGTTATTCTAGAATATATAAAAGCCTTGAGATGATTAAAATTAGTTGAATTCAGATAATTTAAAGAAATATTTTTTTGGTCAATAAATTATCTAACTGACAATTTGGGAATCATGCTAAAACGCCTGGACGGATTTCTGTAAAACTGGGCACATAGCTTATTTAAAATATGAGCACCATTATTTCCCCTTCCATCATCACATGCTAAGTTCCCCATGTATGCGATAGATACCTAAGCTCTAGTGGTTACTTACTAATCTAAACTTATACTAATATATAAAGCTGAAGAGTTTGTATGTTTGAACGCGCTAATCTCAGGAACTACCAGACTGATTTGAAAAATTCCTTTTGCATTAGATAGCCCCTTTATTGAGAAAGGTTACAGGCTGTATAACATCACGCTACGACCAATAGGAGCGGAGCAGTAAACAAGGCGGCTTGGCCGCACGACGAGAACCGAACATTACTGAGAAGGGCCGAATTTAACGCGGTTTACACCGCGGGGCACATTTCGTAATTAATATAATTCAAATGAATGAAGATTTTGTCTATCCAAGGGAACGTTTCGGAGGTTTAATTTAAAATCAATTAGTTTATAGTTAAATAAAACCCTAAAAAAATATTTCTGATATTGCGGTCTTATTCGATATTTTAAATATTAATAGTTAAGTCTTATAGTGAATGATACATTGTAGGTGTTTGTGTGAGTATGGTAGTGGGTGTGTATATGTTCCCCTAATACCTTGTGAACCGCTAGATGAAACTTCTTGAAACTTGGCATGCGAATTTAAGAACAAGATCGAATTAATATTTATTTTTGTTTTTGTTTTCCCACGTGCGATCTAAGCAAAACGTTAGGGCGAGAAAATGACAAAAATTCCCACAGAAAAGCAATAGACCCCAAACAACGGATTTCTTAAACTGTGAATATTAATGTGATTAATAAGCCTATTACTGATTGTGCGAGCTCTAACGTGAATAAAATTTAATTTCGTTTAGAACAAAACAAAAGAAAATTTTCTAC
This sequence comes from Thereuonema tuberculata, assembly GCA_023159025.1. Taxonomy (NCBI): domain Eukaryota; kingdom Metazoa; phylum Arthropoda; class Chilopoda; order Scutigeromorpha; family Scutigeridae; genus Thereuonema; species Thereuonema tuberculata. The sequence goes on along the minus strand of JAFIDM010004315.1, from coordinate 9,159,679 downwards.
TCTATGTATTCAGAAACTTTAATATAATTTTTTAAAAAAATTGTGCGAATTTGTATGAATTGGGAAAAGACGAAAACAAACCCAAAAAACCTCGGAAAATATTCTTAAGAAAAGAGACTTCAAAAACTTTTTTATGACAGTGTACGTGTAAATAAAATAAAAATGCATCAACACTAAAATAACTGATTAGAAATCGCATTTAAAAGGGGACAACGACAGCCTCTTTTTAAATGGGATGTCTAACCAATTATTATAGTGTGTCGTTGCATTTTTATTTCAAAGAGACTTGAGATTCTCAGGAACTTCTTACTTACATGGATAGTTTTTAACAATATCTTTTATTAGGCAGTACCACGTCTTATCAATATAATTATTTCTGTTAATAATAATTTTAATTTAATTTAATAAACGTAAAGCTGGTTATTAGTATTTCTATCGAACCCATTCCCTTTGTTTTTCCAAGGTTTTTCGTTGCGAATTTTTGTCACCCTCTAATTTCTCGACAAATAGCCAAATGTAAAATTTTAAATTGCCTCTAATCCTTTAATATGAGTACTAAATTTCAATAAGCTCCATCCAGCGGTTGTAAGGAAGGAAAGTTGTAAGGAGGGGGCGCACACTTACTAAGTAATGTGATGAGGATTTCTTCCTAGAAAAGTAGGCTAAAAAAACAAAAAAACAAAACAAAGAAAAGCAGCATTTTAAGAAATGTAGAATTTATGTTCTTTGAGGAACTTGCTGTTAACTGGCATTCTGATAGGTTCAATTTCGTTGTCGTTTAATAAGTATTACCTGCTTGATTGTGTGGATATTACATTATCAGTTTTGCTACAAGAGTTGTTGCAAATGAAAGTTTAAATTTGCTTTTGTTAGGTCCACTTTAGAAAGAGTCGTTCCAGAGAAATGTCAGCGTTGGAGCAGGAGCCCGTTTGTTGCAGCTGCTCTTAGTAGCATATATCCATCCACTACCTCTTAGTCAGCTTGAACTTGCGATCTCTTTGCTAATGAGCTGGATCCTCCTTATAATTTCATTGCTTTTATTTATAGCGTCGTTCTCGATAAAAGCTGGGAAAAAAAGCAGCCCTTTTTGGGCGAAAAAGATGGAAACGAGGAGAATCATTTAAAAATGGAAGGTAAACGATCATCATGAATAAAATCTAACACAAGCAGAAAGATAAGGAAGATGCTGCGATGTTGAGATGAACGTGCGAAACACATGTGTTCTGTTTCATTGTTCTCGAGGTGAAATCTTACAAATCCGAGGAGATCTTGAGAATCCCTCTACAAAAGGCTTTTCGTCGAAACAAAATATTAAGTAGAAACCGTTCTTTAAATTCAGACGTACGGTTACAAACTTTCTGTGGAAAGGCTTTTATTCTGTTTGGAATTCTTTTGTCCACTTTTTTTTAACTTTACTTGAAGGAGATGTGTTTTTATTAGTTTACTTCCCTAAGAAAGTGATCACTCAGTCTGTGTATGGGTTTGTCCTCCCACAGAAGCGCTAGATGGATCGTCTGGAAATTAGATATTTATTCAAAGACTATCGTTGATCTAACTTTTATAGGCAGGTATTATTTTGGAGCTCGTGGATTTAGCCCACACACCTGTTTTTTGTTAAAAAAACTGATTTAATTAAAAATAAAAGGGGTTACAGAAACGACCCGGGTTTCGAATTATCTTCGTAATTCTTTATCGAGCAATGTGAGGGAATCATGAATACATGGTTATATAAGACGTCATAATACGTCACTATAATTAACATATACGTAGATATTGGAAAGCCACTCTGGTGGTGGGAAGCTGTAATGTCCTGGATTAGGGAAACCTTCTGGTGGAGAAAAACTGCAACGTCCTGATTGGGCCAAAATTATGGAACTAACTTTTATATTTGAAATATTTTCCAAGTAGGTCCTTGTAGAGAAATTAGCGCGAGAAGAGAATTTAAATAATGGATTATCATTCCATTTCTATTACAATTTCAGTGTCTTAAACAATGAATATTAATCCTGTTAGGAAATCAAGGATTTTTGTCATGGGGTGTGATAAAATTATTTATATAAATTAAGTAAAAGTTAAACTGTACCGCAACAGGCCATGCAGGCCTTGGAGTGCGCTAGAGGTTTAGGCTCCAGCGATTCTCGACCATTGGGGAGGTCGGATGGTCAGTGCGACGCCCACACGCGTTTAATCTCCGAGTAAGAAACTCGGTACCGATTTGACAGAGGGTTCGGTGAACCCTAGGGTCCGCCTGGAGGAGAAATAAGCCGTGGAAAAATCTCCGACTATCTCCGGAAATTGAATCAGATCAGTTCATCCCTTAAGTCATTGGACTCACAGACAAGTTGAGTACACAAAGATTTAACTAACTTTTTTCAGAAAATGTAAAATTGTTATTGTTTTTTATTGAACAGACATTGGATGTAGATATTTTAATTTGAATATAAAACAGCTGATTTTCGATTTTTTTCACGACTGCAAAAAATAAAAAAAAAAAAAATAAATAAAAAAGGAAAAAAAATAAATAAATCCATTTCGAATGGATTAAATCCAATTTAAATCCAATTTTTTAATCCAATTAAAATTTATTGGATTTTAAACAATTTAAGCAAATAATGTGGATTTAATTCTTTTTATAAGAAAAATGGAAAATTTGTACTCTTTTGAAAATATTATATATGGATTATTAATGTAGGTTTATTGTTTTTCTCGTTTACATTACTTAAAAAAAAAGTAAATAAAGGAATGTTAAGAAATAACCTTTTAAGGAAAGTAGGCTTTAAGTTCTTTCTAATTTCTTGTTTTCTACTTTATTTTTTATCTATGCACCTGAGTCTCTACATATATATACAATCAATTCCATCGCTAAATAAACTCTTTCAATGTAATTCTTCGTTGATGCTTGAGTAAGGAGATGCCTTCATTACAAAATGATACTGTCTGCAGGCCCGGCCCTAGGGGGGGTGCGGGACCCTAGGCGAATTAAAGTCCGGGGAGGGGGGAACTTTTCTTCAATGATAATGTTCTGATCCCTTCCCTCCCAACCCGTTCTAACTTTTCCCAAACCTCCCTACAGACACTTTCTAAAACAATCTATTTTTTTGGTTATATACAGCTGGTTACGTTATGTTATCTTATGTAATGAATGTGGGTGGCACAGAAGCCAAGCACTGCGACCGGAGGTCTATTGTACTATCCCACGGAAATATGGACAGAAAGACTGAGAAAGTATGGTGGGAGAAGTGCAGGGGAAACGGGAGAACCCCGAGAAAACCTGCCCAGCGCAGATCGTCCACCATCACGAAACCCACATGAGAACCGAACCCGGTACTCAGAGGTGAGAGGCCGATGTCATAGCGACTACGCCAACTGCGCGGCCTTATACAGCTGGTTAGTTTTGGGCTTAGTCTTGGAACGAGCCGAATTTTAAACAAATAAAAAAACAATAAAATTTTTATGGCTGGCTGAATGGAAGTTTGATGATATTATAGCAAAAAAAAAAATCCTCAACCAACTACAGGGTTCCAGACGACCGCTTAGATTCGCCCCCCACCCCCTCGGGCCTGCTATCTGTAAATACAGTAAAACCCCGATTATCAGAGCCCCGATTATCCGAGTTTCCGATAGCTTTAACCGAGCTATCAAATATTTACAGGATTTTTTTTTTCTTTTTGGTTCTACATTTTTCATTTTTATTCTGAACTTAATCTCACAAACACTCAGGAAAACGAAATCCAACAACACTACCCCCTTTACTTTTCATTGTATCACCTCTCTACCCCTCCCCTACTTGCATTGCTGCAGAAAAATGCCAAAGTAACGTAAAACAAAAAAACAATTAAGGACTTTTTTTTAGTAAAAGAACTGTTTAATTATCGTAACAATATGAATTGAATGTGGTGTATCTGTATAACTTTGTATTTGTTAAAATATACATTTAAACCTACACGATTTATTTTATTTACAATTTTCGCTTTTCGGTTATCCGAGTTAGTCTTGGTCCACATTAACTCGGATAATCGGGACTCTACTGTAGTCTTGTATTTAAGATGGGTTTTAGAATATTTCTTTAGGTCAAGTCGTGAATAGAAAATTACGAATTCTGAGTATTTCTCTTCTTTAGAACGTGTTTCATGAAGAAAAATATCTTATGGTGAAGGATTTGTTCTCAAACATGTGTCAGGAAGGCTTTATTCCAGTTAATTTCTTAAGTTTAAGATATTAGTTACAAACTCTTTCTCTTATTAATTATTGAAATTTAAATTTATGTTCTTTCATTGGCGTACCGAATGAAATCTGGGGAAGGGGAAAGTTGGTAGGGGTTATAATCCCCTCGTCCCATTGCATCAGAAAAAGAAGAAACGTAACATTTTGGAGAAGCTTTTGGATTGGAAGCCATCATCTTGATTTTAATATCCCCCTCCATAAGGCAAGGACACATGGTTTGTTGTTTGTTTGTTTTGTTGTTGAACGGCTAAGACCATTTCATAATCCCTAGGATCCCAATTCTTGGTTATGTTTGTGTGTTTTTTATGAGTTGTGATTTTTCTTTTTAAAAGTATGGGAGTTTTAAAAATGAAGTAAAAAAATAATAATTTTTGGATGGATGGATCTTCTTGAAACTTAGCATCCCTATTGAAGGACTAGAGACGATCAACTGTTATAGTTGAAATCTTTTGGAATTCGATTCTTGTTGAGAAAAACGTGAGAAGGTGACAACAATTTTCGTAGAAACACATCGAAATCTTAACAGTCGATGTCTCAAACAATGATATAAAATCTTTTTAATAATTTGCGCATGATTTTCTATCCTATTAATATTGTCTTAAACAACGGATGTTAATTCACTGCGCGTGGTTTCATACTGTTTCATTTATTAGTAAAAGTAAATTTTTCCTTCAGTTTCTTTGCATTCAGGGAACATTTTAATTTCAATACAAATATAAGCTTTTCATTTTTATCTTTTTTTTTGTGACTTTAAAAAAAAACGAAAAATAATAAAGAAATCTTAAGGAATAGTATTTTAAGGAAACGAAGCTGTGAGTCTTTCAAGACCTTCTTGTCTCTATTTAACAAGCCTTCTTTTTCGATATCATGTAATCTAAATCTTTGTTCTTCGTTCTTCTCCGTGTTTCTGCTCCACAGATCATAGCAGGGAATATACAGATGTTCAATTGTTAAATTTTTTGCTGTTTTTCGAAACTTCTTTTTGGATAAACCCTTAATATTCTTCTAACAATTGGCAATGGTGCTACGGAATTGACTTAAGAATTTTTCTAGAGTAATCTGTAACATTTCCACTTTATTGAAGAGCCTTCATGAATGTTTTAGTAGCCAGTATTCGTGATGTTCGGTCCTTTTAGGGAAGATGACGTAATTTGTAATTAAATCTTATAGAAACCCATGAAGATATCAAAGCCCGAAGACAGTTGCATCCGCTGAATTACGGTAAATTTGTTAAAGAGTTACATGAATAAGTTATCCGCGCTACAAATGGAATGTAATAAAGGATAATAACGCTGTTGAGTTGAGAGAAGTTTTAGGGATTAACGGCTAACCTTAATTGGTTTGCTGCATTTTGATGAACAATCTCGGAATACGAAGTGAAACGTAATGAAGTTTTAACAGTTGACTTACGGGGGCTCATGAATAATAGGATTAGAAAATAGACATAGTTTTGAAATTTTCTTTAAATATTCTATGAAATAAGAAATGAATTCTCTCAGTCATGAATGAGCAATGCTTTACACATAAATATTTTTGTAAATTCAATGTTGATAATGACAGTCCAAACTAATCCTATTGGGGTGAGTTTGGTGAACTTTTAAAATACTAATTCTTCAGAGTATTGCACTAA
>JAFIDM010004315.1:9136974-9153425 GCA_023159025.1 Thereuonema tuberculata | reverse complement strand
CTGAATGAATGAATAATTTCTAAGAGTAAAAAAAATAATACTCTTTGAATCAGTTTGACGAGTGATAGCTTGAATCCGCCGTTGGATCGATACCTGAGGCAAAGTTTCGTTATTTGCACTTATTGCAAAGTTAAGTTGAATAGATAGTAGTTTTGGCCATTAGCTTTCATTAACTGCTGACAGGTTATTGAATGGTTCACTCTACAAGCCATTGTTCTCCATTATCTGTTCGTTATGGCTGAATGGTTATTCTTCACCAGACAATGGAGGACATTTACATTTTACACGTTCTCAAAAGGTAAATAAGAGGAAAGTTTTACAATTATGTATGAACACTTATTCAGTTCTACTGTTATTAAATTTGTTAGTTGTTCTGCATTTCAAAGATTAATGCTTTTCAATAAGAAAGACTTTCTGAGATCCAGGACAGCCGTTTCGACTTTCTTTGGCGCTCATTAGCCAGAGTTGCGAATTTTGACAGTTAGTAGTGACAAACATTGAATTCGTAAAATACAGGGTGTATCAGAAATATCTATACAAACTTTAAAAATTTATGTATTTTTTGTAGAAATTCGCAAAACTCTAATATGCTGAATGAATAACTAAAAAGATCAATATATAATCGTAAATTCCTGGTAATTGTTCATTTAGCATAGGAAGGATTGCAGTAAGTTCTTTATTAAATTCACTTAAATTTAAAATGAATCGTGTTGTATTTCAAGAAGATAATATTACGACATTGATGTATTTTACGTTATCAGCATAGAATATATGTGTATGCATACATTTTATGTTTAAGCTAAATGTAACTTCACATTCTGTTGCATTAGTCCTAAGAGAGCTTTGTTATGTCTTCCGTTTAGTTGATTTATCCCAGTTTAGTTGTTTCAATGTTCAAATGTTCATCTTTCATAATCCAACAATGAAAAATATGTTCTTCTTACATGTGTTTACTTTTATTTCCTTTAGCCCTTTAAATGATTTTCTTTAGTTTTATGATCTCTATCGTATCTCCGTGACATGAGATTTCTTTACATTTCCTCACAGTAGATTTCTTCATGGTTTTTAAGATCCTCTGCGAACTTACTTTTTTTTTCCTTTAGGTTCTATTTCTACGGAAAAATCATCTTTTCTATTTTTAGTTTATCATCCTTATTTATTTTTATCAAACTCCTTAGGGAGTACAAAAGGGGAACTATTATGGTTCCCGTTTCTGTAAGAGTGTGTGTACATGTGTGTAATTCCTCCCATCCAAACCAATTGGGGCTCTAGAATGTTAAATGAACTCAATGTGAGCAGCGCTTGAAATTGTACTTGACCTCTGAACGACAACGGCTTGAATAAATGAGTTTTGCGCGGTGTTCAGTAGTGTAACTTTTAGCAACACAAGCGTTTGATAGATTGCAAATTGTACGGGTCGCTTAGTTTTGTGTTGATTAGACAACTGGGAATTGACTTGTTTTGATTGACTGTCAGGTACTGAGCTTCAGTCTTGGTTTCTCGAAACACCTCCTTCTGTAGCTGAAATCACATCATAGTTATGGAACCAGGGTATTATTTCAACATTTAATAGCTGTTATTAATGGTCCATTAAGAAATTGTTATAAATAGAATAGAAATAGAATGAATAGAAATTCTATTAAATTGAATAGAAATGATAATAAAATTAATTTTTGTAATTCGGGATTTCATGTCATTAGAAACAAGAAATATAGTTGATCAAATTCCGTGTGGAGGTGTAAAAAGCGTTTTACTGGCTTTACAACTCAAACACTTAAAAAAAAGGAGGGTCCAGCGTAAAAAAAAACAAAACAAAAAACTATGAAAGTAAGGATATGAATAAATCTATTTTTGTATTACACAATAAACAAACCAATCATGAACCTAATTTCGATAACATAAGGATTTTACATAAAACAAAACAATTTATTCTAATTAACTCTCATAGAATCAATATTCTACAATACATTAATTTAGTTGGATTTTAATAACGTATTTTATTTGTTGTAAACATAAAGTAGTATTTAATATAGAGATTAAAGTTGGAATTATTGGATCTTTCTTCTTTTAGATCATTCGGCTTAGATCATTCGTTTCTGATATTCAATTTTAGTCCAGTAAGGAATTGGCTTTATTGTGTGTGCTTTTTTTATTACAGTGCAATTACATTACACATTACAAAAACGTAGTACGTCCCACGCACCTTCCCCTAATTTACATTAAAAACTAAAGTAAGTATTTATAAGATTCAGTTCAGAACAAATATTAATCAGTTCAACGACGAAGTTACTTAATCAGTCGTAGAATTGATAGAAAACCTTAATCCTTTAACTGGTAAACGGCACTATAAGACCACGGAACAACAAAAAATCATTTGTGTCTGTTGATCTGTTAACAATTAGTTAAAAACAAAAAATAAAATAAAGTCTTGACTGATTGAGCGACTTAGTCGTTGAACTGATTACTATTATTATATTCATCATATCTCATTTTGATTTATTTATTTACATATTTCGTCAGGCGTAATTTCCTGTCTTTCTCTTTTAGAAGCGGCTTGAGAAAGTCCGGAAATTACGCCTAACGAAATATTGTATGTAAATGAATAAATCAAAATAAGATATGATGAATATAAAGGAAGATAGCTCAGGATGATCAGGATAATCCTGATAATTCAGGATGTGTTCTGAACTGAATCTTTATTATCTTTTGAATACTTAAATACTTCAAACAATCAATACTTTAGTTTGTAATGTAAATGGGGTGGTGGTGTGTGATATTGGGACGTAATATTAGGAGGGGGGAAGCTCACAGCGTTGTAACAAAGTGTAACAAGGCGGAGGAGGGGGTTGATAATAACAAAAATTAGCATGATGTAATTTATAGACAACCCCTCACCTAAATTCTTAAGTTTCTTAAAAATTAGAAAAAAAACCCACGGTTTATCATCATGCGATATTAACTAAGTGTTCCCTCATCGTTGGAAAATGACGAATATTCCTCTTATTTTTCCGACATTCGCATAATTATTCACAAACCTAATAGGACTTTTGTACAAGACAGTGTTGTTTTGAATATGACGGGATAGGGTAGGGGAGAACGGAAATTGCAGTGGTCTGATGGGTAAGTGACTTTCTAAAGGCCTTAACCTATTTTACAAGGATTCAGCGTCCTGTAAAATTAGACATACGCAAATACACTCCCACGCATTCTCTCTTCGGTATCCAATTGTGAGGAGGTGTGAAAAATTCAACTCGTTCTTATTTATTTACGAAATGAAATTCTTGTGAACTAATGGGTTCTTGCAAGATAATGGAAGAAGGTTAAAAATTCAATAACATCTGCTAATTTATTTACTTGGGACATGCGTAAATAAAAAAAGGCAGCAATTAACACGAAGAGGAGCGAATTTTCCTGTTACAGTGTTTTCTTGATTGAGTTCAAGTGTTAGTTTTTTTTTTTTTTATCGGTGAATTGAATTAAAGCGGACAAACCCATTCCAATGTAGTTTAAGATCAGTTTGTTTTTGGAAAAAAAAATTATATATTTATTTTCTCTTATCATTCAACTTCATTACGAATCTTGATTTTGTTTAAATCGCAGAAAAAATGACATAAAATATATTTTTGTTAGAATTGGAGAAATGGTTATTAATATCATTGGTTCTGTTTTTCATAATTTCAGAAATGCATTTATATTTCCGCAGTTTCTTTTAAGATTTATTTTACTATTTACTATTTTACTATTTATTTTAGCTTGTGATAATTTGATATTGTATTCTTTCAAAAACTCCGTTTTTTTTAAATTCCTTTTACTTATTTATTATTTTCCTAATTAATTTTGAATCTTTCTCCCTTAATTTAAATTTTTCAAAGGGTAATTTAATATACAGGGCGAGGCAAAAGTCGCGCATCATAGGGATTTTAGGGGTATAGAAAGTAAAGTAAAAATAATGTATGATATCAAACACGTAGTTTACATAAATAAAAGATGCTTATAAGTTAGATGGTGTGCCCCAACTGTTCTCCTTTAACTTGTAAATGCTTTGTAATCCTGTAGTGGTATGATTCCTGAACATGTTGGAGCGTTTTTTGAGTAATGTTTCTGCATTCCAAGCGTATTCTGTCTTTCACTTATTAAATACCTCTTGGGAGCATTCGATACATAATAGACTTAAATGGCCTCACAGGAAGAAATCTAAAGTTGTAAGGTCTGATACCCGGGGAGGGGAGCATTCAACAGGACCTCGTCATCCTTCCACTTGTTAGGAAATGCACGGTTGAGAAAGTCTTGCACAATCACTGCAAAATGTGGTGGTGCGCCATCCTGTTGAAAAACATGTTGCGTCTCTTTGCTAATGACACATCATCGAGAAAATCCATTAAGAAGGTCTGCAGCAGATGGAGGTATGTTTTACCTGCGACATTATTGCCAAAAAAGTATGGACCGATCAACTGCTCTTCCCATATTCAGCCCATATCATGACCCTAGGATCATTTTGTATGTGACTATCTTCCATCCATTGAGGATTATTGTCCGATCAATAGAGACAATTGTATCTATTAATGTCTCCATTGAGGTAAAACATGGCTTCATCACTGAAGAATATGAATGGAGTGCCACGTAGTTCAGAAACCACTTGCAAAATTCTTTGTCACGATCTGTTTCATCCCCTTGCAAATTCTAGACGAGATGAACTTTAAAAGGATGGAAGGAATCCTACTACTACAGAGTTACAAAGTGTTTACAAGTTGATGGTGAACAGTTTAAGCACAACATCTAACTTATAAACACCGTTTATGTAAAAACTACGTGTTTTGTATCATACACCATCCTTTACTTGCTATACCCCAAAATTCCTATGGTGCCTCACCCTAATATCTTGCAGGTCAGTGGCGGCCATGGAAGAGATAGCAAGAGTCAAGACATATATATATTCAGGGCGTCACTGACCCTGCCTTCGTACAATTTTTTTTCCATCTTTTAATAAATGTAGTTGGTAATTTTTTAATTGAAAAACAGGGCAGTGGCTAAAACTAGACAGGAAGTTTGGGATAAGTATGACGATTTATTATGATCGGAATGGAGAAAGGATTTTTACAACATAATTTGGCGCCTTTGTGCAGTGCACAAGTTGTACGCCTGCATGTGGTGCCTTAGTCTTTTCATAGGTACCAGTTTTCTAATAACCGATAATTTCGTCATGCTGCCTAAAACCGGAAACGTTGTTACTTTGTTTCGTTTCAGAGCATGCGTATCAGAGTAATGGATTCCCGCTTGCGACACGAAGTTTGCATCTTTGACTCGGGATTTCTAATGACGTTTACAGGTTTTAGCCGTAGGGTCTTATTGTACGAGACAGCTTGCGAGACAGAGCTCTTAACGACATTTTAATTGCACTTAGTCTGCCTGCGACCGCAGTTCCGGGTACATTGGACCTTTTAACGGCTGAACTCCGGGTAGGAAGCGACTTCTACCAAAACACTCTAAAGTCACGTGTAGTATCACAACGAGACATTTTTGTTGCTAATCTTTTGCTTGTTCTGTGATGGCAAAATACTCTTCTACCAATTTAAACTACAATGAAATGAAGGTGTGCTCTCTGTGCACACCTGCGAAAACTTAAGTTTGGCTGTTATTTATTTAATAACTACTTATGATTTTTTTTCTTAATTTTATCATCAGTTTAGTGTAATTAAATTACGATATCTTATTTAATATTCACAAGGTCTGAAACTTTTCAATTACTAATTATAAAAATACAGAACTAAAAAAAATATATTTTTAATCATTTTTTTTTTAAATACATTAAATTATAATAACTTAAAAACAGATAAAATAAAAAAATAAAAATATATTTTACAACTACTTTTTAAGTTGCTGTAATGGATTTAATATACAGTCAAACTTGGATAATTCGAACTTGTTTAATTCGAAATCGAATTTTTTGCTCGGTTCCTAGAATTCAGTATTAAAATAATGTTGAAAAATCGTGGATAATTCGAATTTTATTTTGGATAATTCGAAGTTTTCATTCTATTGTCCTTAAAATATCACGGTAAAAATTGTACCTGAGACTTTCCTCAGCTAAGGTGCATTATTTATTTTAACGGTCTTTCTAAGAAAAACAAAATCGAGGGATATTTTTCTATTTTTATATCAATTGATAGGTTGGAATCATATGCTATGACTCAAAGATTGCATTCAATGAAGCAATTAAAAATATCATTATCCATAGTATAATTAAAATAAACTTTATAAAAAAACCATAATATATGGAACATTAAAAATATCTGCCTTTTTTATTAAAGTGATGAATAATTAAGCTAGTAAAAAATATTTGATTTAATGAAAAAAAATGTAGCAGTATTCTTAAAGTTTATGTGTTAAAATCTTTGATCGTGGAGTTAATCTTTTTTATTTATCTCTTCTGTTTAAGAGAATATATGTAATTCGAATTTTTGGATATTTCGAACTTTTTCTCTGGTCCCTCCAACTTCGAATTATCAAAGTTTGACTGTAGTTTAAATTTACTAATTCTCAACAAAATTGATTAACAAAATTGACTTCATTTATTTAACTTTGATTATTTCTGTTTATTTTTAATTGGTAATTGAAAAAAAATAATTTTGTACGTAAATTAATCGAGTAATATAATTTGTAATTACTAATATGTGTATAATATATGTTACTATAAAATAATATATATATAAAAAAAAAAAAAAAAAGAATTACCTATTTTTGAGTGACTTAAAATATTTGGTCCGCCATTTTGGAGTCTGTTAAAAGTTAAGAATAAAGAGAAACTTCAAAGCTCAACTGAGAAGAGAAGAGTGAACTACAGAAAGGGATTCAGTCAGGGGTACAAGAAAACACCCAAAATGGGGTATGTGAAAAAAAAAAAAATCTATTAGAACCACGTTAGTAGTTGATAAAATATTTGACAGATTAATTTTGATTTTCCATAACAACTTTTACTTAACGTGTACTTTTGTTTCATTTAATACTTTTTTACAAGATAGAAAAAAAATAAGATGCATCTATAAAGTTAAGACTTAATGTTTAATCATTAAAATATTAAAGTTAAATGTAATACATTGGATGAAAATTATGTCATTTATTTTAGATGTTTGGTCTTTGTTTTGTCCTAGAATTTTATTTCTGTCTAGGCAAACTGAATACTTTAAAAATACTGTATCTTAAATATGATAATACCTGAGGGTAAATGAACAAACTTTTTAAACACCACTGATCTGCATTGATTTTAAAACATAAATGTTCAATTAGTGTTCAATCACCGAGCCCTGATCTATCCTGAATCTTGAAATATTGATGAATATCAAATTTATATCCTTTACAACTCCATTTTGTTTTAATGACTTACAAAAAAAGTGAAAATTAATGAAACGTTGAACGAACGAGACCTTAAAAATTGCTGATCGAGACCTTAAAATCCACATCGATAGACAGCAGAGACAGTTGAAATTATTTCAAAACTCTACTGGAACCAAAATGGAATACTTGTCACTAAGAACGGAGAACATCAATTTCCTATTAAGAGAGGGGTGAGACAAGGCTGTGTACTATCACCATTACTCTATAATATTTATAGTGAGAGACTTATGCGAGAAGTAGAAAAAGTTCAAGCAGGCATATGGGTAAATGGAATGAAGATTAACAACATTCGATATGCAGATGACACAAGCTTAATTGCAGGATCAAAGAAGGGCCTTAAACGACTTCTAAAAACCCTTATTGAAAAGGGCAAAAAATATGGCTTAGAAATTAACAGTGGAAAAACCAAATGGATGTGTATTTCCAGAAACAACACGCAAGACACTAGCCAAATTATAATAGGCGGAAAAACGATTAAATATGAAAAATGTTACACCTATCTCGGCGCGAAGATCCAAGATAATGGAAAACTAGATATGGAATTAAAATGCAGGATAGCAATGGCTAAACAGGCCTTCTGGAAAAATAAACACATTTTGAAAGGAACAACAAACACCCGAACAAAACTGCGACTGTTACAGACATTAATATGGCCCGTTTTTACTTATGCTTGTGAAACATGGACGCTAACCAAGACACATGAGGCAAAGGTGGAAGCTTTGGAGATGTATTTTTATCGAAGAGCACTCAAGATTCCCTGGACTGATCACATCACAAACAGGGAGGTCTTGCAACGCATGGGAACAGACAGAAAGCTGCTCAAATCAATTAAGATGCGCAAAATGAAGATGACTGGGCATATACTCAGAGGATCGGCAGGCACCAATCTCTTAACCACACTTGAAGGCAAAATCCAGGGGAAACGACCGAGAGGACGGAGGCGTCTAGCGTATATGGACAACATAAAAAAGTGGACCTGTATTGGCTGTTATAGTGAAGTGAAAAGAAGAGCAGAGGACCGCAATAAATGGAGATCTCTTGTTCACACCCTCACATGAGGACGACACCAGATAGATAGATAGATAGAACGAACGTTACCCTCATTCAGGAACTTTCCAGTTGTTGTTTTTGATTTGAGAAACTTCGGGAAAAATGCAAAATATGGAAATTTAATCGACTGTGTAGGAGTGGGTAGGAGAGTTAATAAAATTATGTAAATAGAAGTGGATTTAAAAAACATGATAGTAAAGTGTCAAATATTATAAAACTGGTGCTTATTTCTTATAATTTTATCTTTTATAATGTTGTTTTCTTTTATATTCTGACCCTTTAGGTCGCTGGAGGTAAAGTTGGTGGGTGTTTGATTAAGTTGAGGTCAGTCCAACACCCACCTGCCTTTAACTCCCGATAAAGAAATCCGATACTCATTCTTCACAGGACCTTAGGACACGTCTGGAGGAAAACTTAACATGAAAAAGAACCACGATCTCCATCGGAGATTTAACGCACTTCTCCAGGCTGGGTCAAGCGCCTTAGCATTCGGCTATCTGTACCGGGCCCATTTATATATATATACTAGCTGTACCCGGCATGCGTTGCAATGTCACTCAAAGAATGAAAGTGTTGTGTTTTAATTCTGTTTATTGAAGTCCTTTTGGATGCACAATATTTTTTGTTTTTTCGACCGGTGCATACACGAATAAATTAGAAGATTTTTCCGACACGTCAGAACCATTTTCCAAATTTAGTCCACACACTTGTAGCGATTGTCCCTGTGCTTTGTTGATGGCCATTGCAAATGCGAGTGTGGAAACAGCAAACGTTGAAACCGGAAATACACTCATGTGTTGAAACAACTCGCGCACCAGATATTGTAAAATGGTTCTATTAATTCAGAAACCTTCGCGGGCATGCGCACAATAACTCCCCAAAGTTTCATCGCAATCTGATGGATGGTATAGGAACGCATACGGTACAAACAAACAGAGAAACATTCATATTAAAATTATGCAGTTATTTTATATTTATATTGTTTATGTTTTACCAAATATAGACAACAATTCTCTCCATGTTATTGAGAGAATTGGTCACAGGCTTATATTCTAATTTGGCACTATATATTTTAACTTTACATTGAAGTTTGTCATGATCTTGATTACAAAGAGAATGTTATTGTTATTATTAATTAAAATTGATGAATATTCAATAGTTTATGATAGTTGTTGATAGTTTCATTCATTTCAAACGAAAAACAAAAAAAATCCGAGCCAGTCTATTAAATCAGAAGTTCATCAACTTAAGGTCTGTTAAACTGAGGCTTTTCTAAATAACTGGCTTTTGTAATGATGGGATTTAATGATATCTTAATCTGCTTTCGTAATGAGACTTTGAAGTGTGTGTTCCCTATTAATTAAATAAAATAAAAAAATACAATAAAATTTAAGAAATAATATTAGAAGGAAAGTTCGTTTGAACTTCGTTTGAACTTTTTCTTTCTTTTTTATTTTTATCGAAAAAGAAAATAATAAAGGTAAGAAAAAGCGTTATGGTTAAACCTTATTTTCTAAGGATTTTCTTTCAACCTTTTTTTTTTTTTTTTTCCTTCAGTTTCCTAACTTTTGTTAAACTTTTTTAAAAGTGAAGAGATAAAACTTTATGATTATGTTTGTGAGACTTGCTTTGTATGTTTAATGTCCATTTGTTCCCTTTTTTTACTCCTTTTTCTTTTCTTTTTTTTTCTTACAGAACCACAAGGCAACGTTCCTCCCAAAATCACCAACGGCCGCAAGATGACCACAGCGCGGGAAGGGGAAGTGGTACTATTACCATGTGTGGCTCAAGGGAATCCACCCCCAACTGTATCGTAAGCATACTGATGATAGCCATTTCGAATAATTTTTCTAGGCGGGCAGGAGGAGGCGTGATTGGAGATTGGAAGGTGACTCAGATGCGGTCAATACGGCATCTGCATGCCGCCGGCCACCGTCTACCTTGCCCCGGTCGTTTTCCCCATCTCCCGAGTTGAAACAGCCGCGTCCTATCGTTCTCGAGAAAACGCTTTTCCGTTGTAACCGAACAATGGCGACATTAAATAACTTCTGGAGGAGGGGATCCAAGACAGCCGTGCATCTTTTATTACGAGGGAGTTGCGCCATTGTCAAAGACGTTATGACCCACAGAATGTGCCGCAAGCAAAGAAAAAAAGAGCTCTTAATGCGACAAGTTGAATGAGGCATTTTTCGACGGAGAAATATGCCTGTTTTTCGTTGACTAGCGCAAGAATTACGTACCACCCGTAGCGGACAATCGAGGCTCGGTTTTAACGTCAGGCGAATTGAAATATATGAAAAGGAAAAAAAAAGAAACTGTCAGAGAAAAGAATGGTACGAATGCGTTATTCGTTTGTGAGAAATGGGTGGGGGAGCGCGGGAAAGGGAAGAATTTCACAATATCCGCGATTTCCAATAGCGTTTGGTACTTTTCGGTTTAAATATTGCAGGAGGGGGTTCCCATTTAAATAGGCAGCTCGAAGCGATGGTGTTTTAAAATCAGAATTCGGGAGGGGTAATACAAAGGTGGCAGCTAAAATAAAAGATGTATATACTATTTTTTATCTCGAAAATAAAAAAGAAAAACGCCATGTGGGAGCTGGAAGCGACGGCGGCCTGAATGGTAGAGTACTTGCCGGCGTTTCATCATTCTACCATCAAGACAGGATAGAAACACTGATGTTCTATTTCGATTGTTTTCACTTTTTTCGTAGTCAGACGTGCTTTGAAGTATTCATTCCGGAGAGACTCTAAACCCCACCCACCTCTCTCTCTCTCTGCCGCCCCCACCTGCCGCTGCTTTCACCAGATCGATGTCTGCGAAAACCATCTTTGAAGCGGATAGGCAATTTGCAGCGAAAAGAATAGACCCAACAAGACAGCGGCGAGTTTTAAGAGGGAAAAGTTTATCGGAAGGGAGAGATGGAAATCGATTATCCTTTCTGTCCTCCGTCTTTGTGCTTGGACGAAAGCTATCTCTGGAATTATGAACGCGGGATCTGCTCTTGCTTTAACTGGGCTGTGTTTGTGGGGTTACGGTGGCTAATTTAAATAAGCCTACAAGGTGCTCCCATTGCTCGAGCGCTTCGTTCCACCAGCCCGATTATGAAATTGGGGCTTTTGAAATTGGGTCTCAATTTGCCGCGATAATAAAAGCATCGAGTCAAGGACGTGCCACGCGACCTGCTCTTAAGAATTATGGAATCCCACGCGAAATTTGGGACTATTTTGAATTAAATAGATGGCGAAATTGGAATTTCGGTGATTCGTATCAGAGAACAGAAAATTAGATTTCGTTATACTCAGAAATTTCACAATTCATTTCCCTCGGGCTAAAAAGACTCCCTCGGCAGAGTCACTATTTTATAAAAATAATAATAATAATAATAATAATAATAATAATAATTTGCGTTACAGTTCAAGATGATAAAGCCATCAGTATTGCAATAAATATCTTATAAATATTTTTAAATAACCAATTAAAGCCAAAAATGTAAATCAATTAAAGAGTTTGACATATTCATTTTTAATTAAATTTACTTAATAGACATTAAAATTTTTTATTATTATCTGTATACATATGTCTATCTTTTTAAATTGAATGTCTAGTTGTTTGTACGATTCCTATACAAAACTAGACATCTTTTATCTATCAGGAGCTTATTTGACAGTGCGATTGTCAAACTACTTCCC
Source organism: Thereuonema tuberculata (assembly GCA_023159025.1). Classification (NCBI taxonomy): domain Eukaryota; kingdom Metazoa; phylum Arthropoda; class Chilopoda; order Scutigeromorpha; family Scutigeridae; genus Thereuonema; species Thereuonema tuberculata. The sequence goes on along the minus strand of JAFIDM010004315.1, from coordinate 9,141,291 downwards.
GGATTCAATGAATCCATTCTTTTTTTTTTTTTTTTTAAATATTATTATTTTACTCTTTGACCTCTTAAAAAACAAAAAAAAACCAAAAACAATAACCTTGACTGGAGACGAACGGACAACAGTAGATTTACGTAAAGAGGCTTCATCTATCCCATCACAGGCTTTGTTCTCAATAATACATGTAAGAATAATGAATTTGAATTTCGTGGTTAACGCTAGATATTGCGCTTAGAATAAAAAAAAAAACAAAAAAAAAAAAAAAACAAAACCTGCTTTGAAGAGTTGTAGGATGTTATTAATGTTTTTAAGTAGTTTCCCTGGTAGTTTTAAGAATTATGTAATCTTCGATCACGTGGTTGGAATAGTTCATAATTGAATATGAGGGTGGTTGGAGGTGAATGAGAGAACAGTAATTTTGAATTATTATTCGTCTACACAAATCAACAGTTTGTAATTGCGGGCCTTTTACAATATTAAGAACATTAAAATTACTTTTTTAACTATTTTTTTTTTTAAATTTCAATTATGGGATGATAGGTTCATTAATCCTCAGAAAATCCATCAATTTTACCTAAGTACAAAAAAAAAACGTTCGTCGGAAGTATTTATGTATCGAAATCTTACATTTTAATGAAACATTTCTGTAGATTCACATAGAGAAACTCCATCAATCTCATAACAGGCTTTGTTCTCAATAATATATGGAAAAAAAATTTCATGGTTAGCGCTAGATATTGTGCTCAGTAAAAAAAACCCATTTAATTCATTCATTTAATTTACGAAAAAAATGACACGATTCCCTAAATTTCAGGTGCAATTATTATCTGATTCAAATCATTTTTGCATTTTTTTGTTGGTTTATTTAAATTTTGCGAATTTTTTATGAGATTCCTTAAAAGAAAACATTTAGCTTTACTTGATGATTTAATGAACTTATTCGATTCACTGCGTAAACAGTTTTATTTTTAGGGTATGTATTGCTTTACCTTTTGTTATTTACCCTTCCTGGAGTGGCTTTAACATCGTTGCTACTGCACTGGTTCTCAAAAATATTCTTTAAATGCATTCTCGGCATTCTGTTTTGTAACGTAGCCGGTTAGGTGTAGTCGAATGGTGTATCCTCCCATGCATTTGGATTTACCTGTAACTCGATTCGAATTCTGAAACTTGGGTGTGTGTATCTTTCTCTCTTTTGTATTTGTTTCTTACCACGGATACAACATAGAGGTGATTCTTATGGGGTTTTATCCATTTGATCTGGTCTTTGGAACTAAATCAATGCCAAATCTATTTTGTAACTTATAACATCATGTTACTTTAAAAAGAATAAAACTTTATTACTGAAACAAAACTCCATCAATAATAATAATAAAAATTACTCCGATATTAAATCAGGTGGACAGGATGATTTCCCATTAAATACCAACATTTACAATTTGTTATTTCGGAAGGAGAATTTACAAGAAAATTAAGAAGAAAAAAAAGTTTTACTAATTAAGTAACATTTAGTGAAATTACAAACAAGAAATAATTTTTCCTCTCATGAAATAATGAAAAAGTTTTCAAAAAAAAAAAAGAAAAAAAAAGCCTACTTTCCCAGAAAAGTGAAGACTATTTAATTTACATTTCTGCACAAACGTATGCTTATCCCTCACCTAATAACTTGTGAACCTCTACTTCTTGGATCTTCTTGAAACTTACTATGCATATTTAAGGACTAGGAAAGATGCAACTTTGATATTTGAAATCTTTTTCCAATCGATCCTTGTCGAGAAATTAGCACGAGAAGATGATGAAAATTCCCCTAAACAATGCACTGTTATCGATGTTTGAAACAATGAATCCTTTTAGCGAATGATTGGTTAAAATTAAAATGAATCTATTTAAACAAATTCAGTAAGCAATTCGTATTTGAGTTTTTTTTTTTTTTTTTTTTTTGCAGAAAATGAAAAAAAATTGTATTGGTTAGTTATTAGATAGAATATAAAACATAGACTTTTCCTTTTTTTAGTTTTGACGACTTTAAAAATAAATAAAGGGAAAAAAAAGGAAATTATGAGAAATAAGATTTTAAAGAAAGTAGGCTTTCAGTTCTTTCATTTCTTTAAAAAACAATTTCTTGTTTTTTAAAAAAACTAAATAAGTTTCAAGGTAATCTAAGCAATAACATCACAATAAAAACATAAACGCACATAAATAAAGTTTCACTGAGGTGTGTTTAGAAGTTTTGATACCGGGAATCCAAGATAGAATGTTTCTGGTTTCTTAACCATCATCAGTCCGTCTTGTATTTCCGGTATCAAAGCTACTAAAAACAGCTTAGTGAAACTTTATTTATGTGCGTCTACGTTTTTTTATTGCGATGTTATTATGATTAAGGCACGTTAAATTTGTTGTTCCATGTAATATAATCAACTTAACCCTTTTTGGCTTTTTTGTCTCAATCTCTCTTGAACCCTGTCACAATAAAGACATTACGTAATTAGTTTCAACAAATTTTAACACCTCTGCACTCAGTTAAATTAGTGTCATTTGATCCCGAGAAATATTGGAGTTATTACGAGATGACGTCTAAGAGAGAAAGATGCATCACGTCAAGAGCCTCTTCAATGGTGGTCTTCATTAATGTAATGCATTAATAATAAACCAGCAAAACAGGATTCCTATCGCTGCGACGAAATTTTCACTTAAGATAGAAGAGGAAAATTAATTTGTCCTTTGGAAATCTGCGCTATGGAAATCCGATCCTTTGTCCTCCAGCAGGTCTTCTTCCGAGTTTGTCAAATGGATTGCCTGATCCATCTATGAATACTAATGGTATACTGAGCGTGGTTACGACACAAGGGGGAGCTCATAATCCGAGCAAAGAAAGGATGTAAAAGTTTTAAGTAGGCTGAAGATTGGGAACATCTCCGATGCCTAATGAAAAGTAGCGTGGTATTCGTCAGGGGGGAAATATATGATAAATTTATGGGTTCTTCAGGGCTAATTGGAGTAAAGAAGCTCCTACAAATACAATTGTGTTGATGTAATTCTCCTTTGGCGGTCATTGTTTCGGAAAATCTAATAAGAAATCAATGTTACAACGCGTTCAAATTAGACGGAGTTTGAGAATAAAGTTTTTGAATTTGGAGAGAGTCATTAAAATAAATGTAATTATATATTTTTTTTTACATTAAATAATTAAATGGTAAAGTTTTACGCAAAGACTCCGTCGTAAAGTTGTATGAAAATGAACTATAAAAGTGGGTTATTACACAAAAAATAATTAATTTCTTTAACTTCAGTAAAATGTTAGCACTTCGTTAAGGAACCTGATGGATTCTGGTCCTTTTAAAGTTTCTCTACATGGTAGTGATGGGACAGTATGGTAATGACGCGAGTGACATCCAAATACACAATTTAATTTCTGAAAACTCATTTATAAAGTAGGACAGGAAATCTCTGTATTCCCCGGTTTGAAATGAAACTTTACTTTGTTGCCTCCTACAACAAAATTACTTAAAAGTTAAAGTTAAAGTTGCGATCAGGCCCAGAGGACCGCGCAATGCTGCTGGAGGGTAGGCTCCAGATATCATAACCTACGGGACAAAGTTGAGGACGGGGGGGTCGACCCGTCGCTCGCCCGCCTTTAACTCCCGGGAAAGAAACCCGGTACCCATTCTATAGAGGGCTGGGTAGACCCTAGGGCCCGTTTGGAGGAGAAAGAAGCGTGGAAAAATTCCCGTCCTCCGCCGAGGCCGAGAATTGAACCCGCCACCTCCAACCCGCAGCCAAGCGCCCACAACAAAATTACTACTTTTTTTTATTCAAACATCCGTGTCTGCGTAGATGTATTAGGATGCGTTATTGAGAATCTAGCAAATATTAAAATTCGAAAAATAATTAAATATCCCAAACTTCATATTTAAGAGGTTAGAGTTATATTTATATTGCTTTCATTTCGGACACTATGGCCCATTTTAAGGCCCACTTTACATAAGGGTCAACACAGTGAAACACGTATCGTAAGAGAGAAATGCAATTAGCAATAATAAACTTTATATGAGAGAGTTATGTCCAACCCTCACTAGATTTTAGTGTTTGTAACCACTGTTTATGGACACATCATAATAAGGGCATCAAGACAAAGCTGCATAATAGGGCAGTAAATAAAAGAAAAATGCATTATTTGATATGGAATTTTATATTTGAAAGTTAATTATTGTATACATCTTACCAAATTTGGTTTATATTAACCCCTCTTATAGGCCACTTTTAATTAAGGGCAAAAATAAAAGATTATTGTTCTTACGTATCGATAATTTAAAGATTAAC
>JAFIDM010004315.1:9116059-9126849 GCA_023159025.1 Thereuonema tuberculata | reverse complement strand
AATTCAACTAAATTTAGTAGAAAAAAAGAGAAAAGAAAAGAAAAAGCTAGCACGGTTTTGTCGATTCAGTCCAAGCAAAACAAAACAATAAAAAACAGGCTTCCACTACAGGCTGAGTGCAAAGTTCGAATTCTCCGATAAAACACTCTATAAACTTATTCAACCATTCCGATAGCTTTGGCAGTCGTAGGCAAATCGAAGCCGTAAATTTAATTCCCGCCAATAGCACTGGCTTTATTTTTTTTTTCGCTGCTTGATAAAAAAACCTGCATAAAAAGAAGGCCTAGATCCGCCCAGGAAGGCATTAGGCTTATTTTACGGACTGATTTTAATGATGGAAGATTAGGTTTTCTGTTCCATAGGCGTTATTCAGAATAAAGCCTGAGACTGGGAAATATATCTTGATATTTAATCTAGCGTTTTCAATAAAAATTCTGAATCTTACGGTCCAGCAAATTAATTGTTGCCTAAATAGAGCCATAAAAAATGAATAAAAATGAGTTATTAAAAATCGGGTTTACTATTTCTGAGAATTTTCTTATTAGCTTTATTTTCTAATAGATAAGTGAGGCTTAATAAGTAAGTCTGTATTTCTTACCTAATAATTTTTGAACCGCTAGATGATTCTTCTTGAAATTTGGTTTGCATATTAAAGAACTAGAGGCGATTCCAACTTTTTTATTTGAAATCTATTTGTAATGGTAGCGAGTGAAGGCGGCAAAAATTACTAAAGAAAAAACATTGGAATCTAAAACAAAAGATTTACATCCTAATTTTATTATTACTTCATTGTTCTAAATAGTGGGAATTAATCCTGAAGAAAAATTACCTTGTGATTTGATATGTAAGAAATTAAATAATGCGGATTTGTTTTGTTTTTTAAAATGGAAAATTTATATTGTAAAATTTTGTTTAGTTTCACCAGAGGTACTGGAGATTAGCTGTAACACTTTTAACTCTCCTTAATATGCTTAATATCAGAGTTAAAAAACATTACAAAAATTGTTTAAAATGCAATTTTAAGTCAAAATATAAATAGTCTTCCGTCATCCCGTTTTCAGTTTGTCCGTGATCAGGGAATAGTCTGTGGTCAAATGTACATCCGTGGGTTAGTTGATGATACAAGTGTGGGAATGGTTTCATTCTCTTCATTATAGTGTCTAGATTGAGGTTTTGGATGATGGGCATTTCAAAAATCGTGCAGGTGCGTCGTAGCGGCAAAAAACAAAATGGCCGCCACACGAAATGTATTTGTGCCTCTATCACTAGAATCGTTGGTCCTACGACAAAAGTTCATAGGACCAAATTTATTTGTCATAACATTCTCTACAAAATTTGTCCTTACCACTTTTCTCGTAAGTGCAACCTTTAGCCACAAATCTGTGGCTAAATGAAAAATCAAAATGGCCGCCAGATGAAATAGGTTTTTAATGGAAAAAATTTTCTAAATCTTACATATGATACAATTAAATGCTATAAAACGATAATCTAAACTTTAACAACAGGAGAATATGAAATACAGGTGATCTTTGGTTAATATAAATTATCAGTCTTGTTAGTCTATGTTACTTTAATCGTCACTGTACTCGTCTTCACTCTCATTGCCAATACCGTGTAGTTCGTATATTTCTTCTTCATCTTCACCCAAATTGTCACAATGTTCTGGGTCTCTCTCACATTTGCACAACTCAGTACACTTGAAACCATTTGCGTTACAGGTGCATGGGGGAGAGCATCTTCTTTGCGTACATGAACAGCGACAGAGTTCCAGTACAAGTTCAGGAGAGCAGGGCATCGTATAGGCTAGAGGTTCAAACAAATCTACAACTTGCTTCCATCCTAGATCTGTGGGTGGAGGAATTACTGGATGCTGGACGATGTCTTGGTTCCAGTGGAGTGCCTGGAGATGCGCTCTCATGAGGGCTGGGTGTAGGGCTCCTTTGGTCGGAGGAAGATTTACATCTTGACTTTGGTTCTTTGTGAACAATTGCCATCGAACACTTCCAATATTTGTAAGCGTTGTTTTGGGGATGTACACTTGGGAAACAAAGGCTTCTAATGCATCCCTGACATTTTCAGAAAGAGAGGGGCTGGTGCCAAGATTTGCTAAAGCTTGAACTATCTCACTACTTGCTGAATTGAATGCCTTCCACCACTTAAGTTTTACTTTACTAGCAAATGAACTGTTATATCAGCACCGGATAGTGCGTGAAGTCCAGGAAGTGCAGACGCTTTTAGTGCTCCTATTGCTTTGTAGCAGGCGCCACCTCAAAGTATCTCTTCATTCCCTGGCGAAGGTAAATCCCACAGTTTTGTGGAAGCATTGGGTATCTCCTAGCGGCCAAAACCATAACATCAGTATCTGGTGAGTATATATGCAAGATGTTAACCCCATGCGTGCTAAGTACACTCCATGAAGACTGATTCTGGTGTCCGCCTCTTCCTGTGTAGTCGCTAGGGCTGACACATCAACAGCATGTGATGTAGCCACCTTATCTCTCCAACTTACAACAAAGCACAGTCCATTTGCCCTGCCATACTCAGTGAGACCTTCAGCAAGAAATGCGATCAATTCATCCTTAGTTTGGTCGTGTGACAACAATTTATTCATTGAGATGTTTGCAATCTTGTTTTCCGGAGAAATTTTGTATTGGATTTGCTGTGATCCTCTTTGGCGGAACTCTCTCATTTCACGTTTTAAGGAACCACTCTTATACCAGTCAAAAACTATATGAACTTCAGAATATATACTGAACCTTTCAGCCATCCATTTGGAAAAGTGTTTTCTGAGGTCGTTGCACGTTTTCACTGAAACTGGCTTGCGGTATGTGTGCAGTATTGCCATACCATCTACGATTGCAACTTTGTCCGACATGACATATGCAGAAATACATTCTTCTGTCTCTTCTTAAGTTGCAGTTGGTAAAGCTTCCATCACAGCCATCAGCTTATATTTAGCCAGACAATGATGCATCTTGCCGTCAGCAGCAAATAAAGATCGTGGTAGAGGGGAAAATTCATACAGACTTATGCTTGGCCTGACATCAATGTCCGGTCGGCTTCGTGATGCTATTAATAACCTTGATATAAGAGACATATCAGATTTCAGTGCTATTGTTTTCTCTTTCAGAACAACGTTCACTGTCTTTGCTACTGAACCACATGTTTTCATATCACTTTTCTTCATTGGTTTTCAGAATTTTACAGTATTTGTCTGCACACGTTGCTGCAAGAAAGTCTCTAACTGTTGTTGACCAGTTTCTGCTATACCATACAATGAAATCTGCACTTCCATAGGAAAAACACGTTGTGTAAGAATGTGAACAAGTTCCTGACCTTTCCACTGAAAAGGATTAGTTGATGTTTGAAAGGCTTCCTTAAGTTTGTTTACACAAGCATCTTGACGCTGTTGAGTCTTCATAGAAATTTCATAATGTTTCTTTTTTTCTGAGATACTCATTCGAAGCATTTTCTCCGTTTCACTTCCTATTTTGGTCAATTCTGGATTAGCTAGAAAAAATCTAGCCCTAGCATTGTCATTCAGCGTTATACCAACTAGACCTCCTTGAACTTTCAGCTTTCTGTTTTGATGCTCCACGCACAAAATGACAATGAACTTCTATTGACCACCCATTTCCCTTCTACAAAATGCTTCCAAATGTCTGGATCTGTGGACTTGAGAGTATCCATGTCCGATAGGTACAAAGTAATCATCCGTGCATAATGTTGTCTATTCAGTGCAAAAAAATACTTATTGAATTTCTGCAGGGAGACCAACCCAAGCATCCAGTCGCAAGTTCGGACTGCTCTAACGAAGCACAACATTGTCTGCACCATATCAATATAAGTACATACAAATTTGAAAACTGGTTCCTTCGTCTTCCGTATCATGCAAAATTCTTCCAACTTTTCCATGACTTTCTTTTCTTTAATAGCAGAAGCCAAATTGCTATGTGCCTCTTTCAGTTTGTCTTGATTTTTGTTGTCCAGCTCTTTGATAACATCTAAAACAAATGGCCTCAAACTTTCTAACACTTCAGGGTTTTCAATCACATATTCATCATATAGCAGAAACGACAGAAAGTGTAGTTATGTGAGCTTGAATAGCTCTCCTTACATGCTTTCCTTCTATGATTTGTTTCATTGCTCCTGAATACAAATCGCATTCCACCCACAATTCGGGTATATCACTCCCCCTTGTGAACTGTCTAATTGAGCGGAGTAAAGCTATTACTATATGAAGTTCTCCCGGTTTCAGGATCCATTTGTCCTTGCAGTCATCTCGCGCCATTTCCAGCTGTTTAAGTGGTTTAAATAGAGCCATGTCTACTGTGACGACGACTTTCTTTTTTAGAAAAATTGTTTAAATAATATTAATTACAAATGTTATTTGTGATTTAAATACATTTGTTTAAAATTTCCTCATAGGACTTCCGGTTATCAAGGTATAGGCAAAAAACCTATTTCATCTGGCGGCCATTTTGATTTTTCATTAAGGACAGAGTTGTGGCTAAAGGGTTGCACTTACGAGAAAAGTGGTAAGGACAAATTTTATAAAGAATGTTATGACAAACAAATTTGGTCCTATGAACTTTTGTCGTAGGTCCAACGATTCTAGTGATAGAGGCACAAATATATTTAGTGTGGCGGCCATTTTGTTTTTTGCCGCTACGACGCACCTGCACGATTTTTGAAATGGCCATCATCCAAAACCTCATTTTAGACACTATAATGAAGAGAATGAGACCATCCCCACACTTGTATCATCAACTAACCCATGGAAGCCAATTTTTGTACATTTGACCACAGACTAGAAGCTCAAAACGTTTCATGCCAGAAAAATGGATTTTAGATGTAGATATTGATGATAGCAACAAAGATCTCTGTTGAATTTAAATAAAAAAACTGCAAAATTACAGTAAGTTTAAAATGTAGTAAAAAGCTGTAATTAACAAACTTTATATTCAATTAAGTAGGTTTTTACAGTCAAATACTTGATTTTGCAAGATTTCTAGTGATTTTGCTATATACGCGACGAATAAGTAAAAACTAGAGGTAAAACCCGTCTGTTGATATTCCCTCCATCTATAACTCACCCAAAACTATATATCTTACTAAGCTGAAATTTTTATAGACAGTCTAGGAAGTTACAATATTGGGCAAAACAAACACTAGTGAAGCATTCCACATTCCCACGCGATAATAGGGCGTGTCCGAAGTCACGGTCTATTTGAATAGAAACTGTATAGTACAACATTATAATCAGTCGAGGCAATAGTGGATCTGAGTACAGAAGAAAAAGGTAGTTCTAGACGAACATTTCGACCGTTCATACTTTCTAAGACGAGACCAGCCTTGAATATGTGAAGGAATGGTTTCAGTTTAAGTTTCGGAAACATGACCCAAGTGGCAGTGTGATTCTTCGCGTCAACCAAAAATTCCGACGGACAGGAAGTGTGATGACATAACGTAAAGGTTGCACGGGACGGCCACTAATCGTAACCAAGAATCACGACCATTTCTTGGAACAGGTGCTTACCTGTCATACAGCTGTGGCGTGCAGGCAGTTTCTTCATAAAAACTTTCCTGACTATGTCATCTCAAAGTAGAAAATTTACAGGAACGGAATGAACAGTGTATCCATCGTAGCGGCGAACATTTAGAACATGTTGTACAGAATATGTACAAAATGCTATGAATGAATAATGCTAAGTTAGGGTATTTCTGTACTCCGTAACTTATATTTAATTTACTGCACCCACCCCTGACTTCTGTCTTTAGGGGCCGTTCAGGTATTACGTAAGAATTAAAAAAAAGGGGGGGGTGAAGCTTTGCTTATTTTTGCTAACAAGGGGGAGGGGGGATCAGAGCAATGTTTACGTAAGACAGACAAAAACGCACACGAAAGATATACTTTTTCCTCAGTATTTGTACTTTTATATTTAATTTGTTACATTTTAATTCAGGAGTGAATACCAGGTAACTTTGACTGTTTTAATTTATTGTTCAGTGGTATTTACTGTTAATGATTTCAGAAATCCTACATAAGCACAGGGGGAGGGTCTAAACTGACAAAAAAATATGCTTACATAATAAGGGCCCCTTTCTACTGTTTGTTTTGCCCAATACTGTATAAGGAAGATTCCCATTGTGTTTAGTAAAAATCGAAACGATAAGTCGGGTACTTACCTACAAAGTCAGTCATTATATGTTCAGGAATATTTTTTTAACAACGTTTTCTTAGCTCTTACCATACAAATATTCGAAAAATGGTACGGTAACTATGTCTTCTGTTTTGATTGTATAGTTTGCCTGATCCTAATCTATTTTTAAGGTTAATTTTATATTAATAAGGGAGCCAACCTTCATGTTTTGTCTGAAAGGGTCTGATTAAATTCGACGTCAGCACGACATCGTAATAAACTTAATTAAATGAAACTCACAAGGTTTAAATATTAAAGACATATATTATGTATTACAAGGAAGGATGTATTACAATAAATTTTTTAAACAACCAATGGAATTTTTGATCCATACTAACCAATTAAAAGGAGAAAAATTCTATTTTTTCGTGGGAATCAAATCATCATTTCCTGTGTCAATGACGTAATGACATCAAGAATTCAAGAATATCGCCATCTAGTGGCCAACGGCTGAAATAAATTATGAGGTTACGTCTGCGAGTTATTATTAATTTTCTTTAGAAATTCTTTTTTCTTTTTTATTTGCATGGCAATTTGGGATAGCAGTCTGAAGCATTACTTCTCAGAGAAAACAAAATATTAAGTTGAGAAGGTAATTAATAAATTATTAAAATTTTCAGCTCTACAGAAAACCTTACAGTCTACATTTATATTACAAATTCTAATATATCTACTAAATACATACAGTAGATACTTCCAATATTAAAAAAAAATCTCTCCAACTTACTTTGCCTAAAGTCCATTAATCAAGGAGCGCGCAAATTCATTTGCGAAATAAACGGATTAATACTCAATGTAGAGCTAAGCATTTTTCGACAAGAAAAAAGAAAGAATCAAAATTAAAAAAAAGTTACAACATCTCTATTTCTTAAATACATACGCCAAGTTTGAAAAAGATTCAGCCAGCGCAGCGCAGCGGTTCAAAAGAATGGGAAACACACACACACACACACACACACATGCAGACTGACTGATTTGATTAGCCTCACTTCCTAGTAAACTTTAGATAAACGCAGATTTTCCGTTCGTATTTTTTTTTCATGGTGTTTGTTAAAATAAAAAAAAAAGTTCGAAAGAACTTAAAGCCTACTTTCCATAAAATATCGTTTCTTTCCTTTTTTCTTTAATGTCCTGAAATTGAAAAGTTTACATTTATATTCAAACTGAAATATTTACTACACTTAGTATGTGAATCCAAACAGATTTTCAGTTTTTCTAAATAAAATTAATTAAATCTTCGTTATTTACGTAATTTATTAGTCGATTTAAGTATTCAGTGCGGATTAACTAAACCATCAACCACGCGAAATGAAGATTAGTCAAGATTTAACATTATTTAAGAAGAAAAATAAGGATAAAAACGCACACATTTAAAGGATTCACTAAAGAGCTATTTTTGAGCCAGGAACCCAAGACAGACTGTCTCTCGTCAGTTGGATTCGCCCAGTACTCATAGCTCAGTGGAATCCAAAGAAATGTAAACAAAGAACAAAATTAAACAAAACAGTGGCCCTTGAATTATAAAAACATCAAAAATACAAATTAAGAAAAAAAAGGCCAAAAAATTAATCCCCGTTAGCAGCGCGATTAGCGTGTAAAGAATTAATTTTTAAAGCAGACATATATAAAACAGCAAAGTTTTTTTGTTTTTGTTTTTTTTTTTAACGTGCGTAATACGTATATAACAAGAAAAATAAGCATAAAAACGCACACATTTAAAGGATTCACATTAAAGGATCCCCTTTTAATTCTTACTTTTTTTTTGATTTTTTTTCTAATTCTAGGGCCATTGTTTTGTTCAATCTTGTCTTTTGTTTATGTTTGTTCCACTGAGCTATGATTACTGGGCGAATCCAACTGATGAGAGGTAAGCACCTCGAAACAGTCTGTATGGATTTCCAAGTAAGAAAATTTCCAAAAATAGGTCAGTGAATCCTTTAAATGTGTGCATTTATGCTTATTTTTATTATAATATATGTAGGCTATCATGCATATGTTGAAAAAAATTTCAGTATTATTTAAGACAATGCAATATTAATAGAAATATAACAGAAATCCATTGTTCCAATTCCAATTCTTTTCTGTGTGTATTTATATCTTCTCGCGCTAATTTCTTTACAAAGACTCATTTGGAAAAGATTTCAAATATAAAAGTTAGTTCGTCTCTTGTTTTCGAATATGCAAACCAGGTTTCAAGAAGATCCCCCCGGAGGTTATTGGGAACAAACAAACACTGAGTTCTTTATTGGCCTTCACTTTGGAAACAAGGATAAGAAAGTAAAAATAAAAAAACTAAACAAGGAATACAGAAACCAAAGAAAAGAACTCGCAGGCTTTAAGTTCTATCAGAAGTATTTTGTTCTCGAATCTTCCAATTTCTGAATTCATTTGTTTTTGTTATTTGTTTTTTTAATCAAAGTCTTCCATTCCGGTTCGAAATGAGCTTTGCTGTTTCTAACTTAGCTTTGAATTGCATTCAACTAAAAGCCTGTCAACGGCAGTTGCAACAGAATTAATTTTAGGCGGCAATTTTAGGTTAATTTGATTTTATTCGATCGGCAATTTTCAAAGTGAAGTCAAACATAATCACCGTCAAAATAACCTGCTCTTTGAAACAACGCTTATCAAAGGCAAAGTAGATTATGCAAAGCCCTGGCCGAGTTTTTGTTGAAAGTTATTACAATGTAAGTTTTAAAAATCAACAGAGATGTTTATGGGAATATTTCAAATTATTAATGATTTTCACTAATTACCATTTGTTTTTCTTTTTGACAATCTATAGGATTAAAAACATCAAACAATATTAACTGAAAATTATTAGAAGTTCCTGAAATAACTAAAAACCTCTTTTTTGGTTTTTTGTAGCTTAGTTTACAAACCAGGAAAGTACAATTTTAAACTTCTTCAATAAAACAAATGTTTTATTTATTAATAAATAATTTATAAAAATCACTGAATAGTCTAAGTGTATTTAACAGTATATTCTAATTTGACTTCTAATAGGTTTCTAATAGGTTTTCATTAAATCAGTCAGTCTGTATGTTTGTGTGCATGTTTATATTTCTGCTGTAATATAAATTTAAACCTCTGGGTGAATCTTCTTCAATTTTCGTATGTGTATTTATGGAATAATGACGATCTGACTTTTATAGTTGAAATCTTTTCCAAATGGGTTCTTATCAAGAAATATGCCCGAGGAGATGACAAAAATTCCAATATTAGAGTCAAAACAATTGATTTCTATTGTATATCAGTTAATAACTGATTGTCTTAAACAATGAATATTAAGTCCTTAATCCATTGCGCGTGGTTTGATACGACGATTACAATTAATCCGATTTAGACAACTTTAGTAAGACAATTTTAACTTTTTGGTGAATTATTGTAGGTTTTGTATTGAATAGGTATTATAATGGTAATAGAAATGTAGGCTTTTCATTATTTTTGTTTTCACGACTTAAAAAAAAATTAAGAAATAACGTTTAAGGAAAGTATGCTTTAAGTTCTTTCGGATTTTTTGTTTCAAAATAGAAATACATGTCGTCTCGTCAAATTTTTTGAAAGAGATAAAAAAGTTCTTCAAAAAGTATTGAAAGCAAATTTTGAATTTCCTAATTTGGAAATAACTTTTTATTTTTCTTACAATTTGTTTGTTTATTTCTATTGGGCTGAAAATTCCAATTCTAGATTACGATGCTTCATTATCTTCTATTTCTTTCTTTCTTTCTTCGTCATTAATTCGCAAATATAGATAAATGAACGGAATGGAATTAAAGGAGATGAAAATAAAAGAAGAAAATTTAATATGTTGAAGCGGAAACAGTGGATAACAAATGAATTGCAAATAACGAGATAAAAGCTAAAAAAACCACCAGATAAACTGTATCTTTTAATGGAGGGAAGTACAAAAACTAATTAAATCTGCAAACAAGGAACGCTGAAGAAGAAAACGAATTAACCTTACAGTATTAAATCACGTGATAAATGTCGTAGGCGAACAGAGTAGATGAAACATTCGGAAAAAACACTAGAAAAGAAATGGAAAAAAAACCTACACAAGAGGATTCTTCCATCTGCTCCAAACAAACAAACAGGTCGTGTTCAGAGGGTAAAAGAATTCTAATCCTGTGTTAAACACCAGGACATTCTGCCTTGATATCAACTGCGAGAGCTTAACTACAATCTATAAATCAAATAAATAAACGATTTTCATGAACTAGAAAGTCACATTTTAGGCTAACGTATATGAATCTAATAGTGTGAGAATTCTTACTATTTTTCTTTTTCTTTTTTCATTGTCTGTTTGTTTGTAATCTCATCACGCTAAAACGACTGGACGGATTTCTTTGAAATTTCGTGTGATTCTGTTTTGTGGTCTAATTTAAAACATGGACACGATTATTTTGATGTCCAGACATCACTCGAAATTGTCCTCCATCCCTGTATGATCAACTAATCAATGACAGCTACGTGTATACCTACATATATATATCATATATATCATACATATATGATAATCATATATATCATATATATATGATAACATATTCAAAAATGCTTAACTATCGATATAAATTCCATAACAGA
>JAFIDM010004315.1:9091117-9115959 GCA_023159025.1 Thereuonema tuberculata | reverse complement strand
CCATCAGCAAACGAACTTTGAAACGAAGTTTACTGAAAATTGCAGATCGTAAATTATACATATATTTAACAATATGAAGTCTGATTCAAATTCTGTTACTATATTTAAGTCCGAACTCCGAAATTTATGAACTTAAGTTCGCTTTGAGTGTTATTTTAATTATTTAAGGAGAAAGTAACAAACTATTAGAATAATGCTTGTTTAAATATTGAAAAATGATTTTTCAATATTTAAACAAGCATTAGTCTAATAGCTTATTCTATTAACTTTCTCCTTAAAGAATTAAAATGCATTCTGCTAGGAATAGTAATAATCAGCAATGGAGTTCGTATAAAACGAATTTGGTTACAAAGTCTGACACAAGAACTTCATAAACAATCCAGTTTTAGTCTAATGTTATCCTCAATTCAACTAATATCTGCACGAAGAAATAGCATATCACGTTAAACGAGGTAATGATCAAAAAAATTTTTGATGACTACAAAAACCCTAATCTACACAGAAAAATATATATATATTATATATAAAAGTCGATCTCTCTTGATCTCAACAAGTAGGCTAATTTTATGAAGGCTATCCAGAGGTTCAAAAGTTACTATAGTAGTTTTTAAAAAAAAAGGGTTTGCCTTATATGGTCATTACGTAGTGATCGATTTTGTCTGGAACAAACATCACCAGTCATGACGTCATCAACTGAACCCCGAGCAGTCAGTCCAAGATGGCGTCGTTTTGTGCTCGCCTAAGCTTAACCAAGAAAGGACAAACTTTGCATAGCCAAGCAAGGGGAATAGTATGGAACGTTTTTAATTTTTTCAATTTTAATTATTGTTATATATTCGTAACTGTAGAAAATACAAAAACCAGAATGTCTTCGTAATGTTTATAAGATTCAGTTACGGATTTTAGCAATAGATGGCGCTATTACGTCCTGGAAACATCAAACTATAAGGAAATTACGTCATCAAAAGCTCTTCTTTCATAAACTGAACTGTAGGAGGAAGGAGACGGGGACAAACACAAGCAAAAAAATCATACATACAGACTGACTGATTTAATGAGCCTTCCTTAAAATGTAAGAAAGAAAAATAAGAAAAAAACGCACAAGACTAAGAGTTCACTGATCTGTTTTTTGAAATTGCGATACCGGGAACCCAAGTTTTGGATTCCGGGTATAGAAATTTCAAAAATAGATCAGTGAACTCTTAGTATTGTGCCTTTTTTTTTTTTTTTCTTTCTTATGTTGTTGTTCGCAGGTTAATTTTATGCATTGTATATTCCTTAAAATGTTTATGATGATTTTATAAGTTAGCATATTAATAATGACATCACGACATGTGTAATCGATTACTTTGTTTTGGAAATTTAGAAAATAGTATTTTTTAGAAGGAGAGGCTTACCAAATCAAATTTGGTAAGCCTGAATGTGTGTTTGTGTTACGCGCTCATTCACTTTTGAATAGCTACATACATTCTGAAAGTATGACGTTTCAGAATGTATGAAACTTAGTGCACACATTTACGATCAAGAGATAATGTAAATTTCTTATTTTAATTTGTTGCGTGTGGATTATTGTCGAGAAATTAGCGCGGGAAGTTCGCAGCAGGGCCTAAACAATGAATTTCTAACTGTCTTCAACAGAGAATAGATTAATTCGTTTTTTAATCTTCTTAATATTTGCACGAGCTTTAATAGGATTAAAATTAGTTTGATTAATTTGAAGTTCAGTAATTACATACCGAACAAAAAACTAAAATGATTTTTTCAGAAAATAAAAAAAATAAGGATAAAAACGCAAATATTTAAAGAATTCACTGAGCTGTTTTTGGAAATTTCGTACCGGAAATCCAAGACAGACTGTTTCGATGCTCAAATCTTTCGTCAGTGGGATTCGATCAGTGAAATCCAAAGAAACATGAACAAAAGACAAAATTAAACAAAACAATGGCCCTTGAGTTAAAAATTGTTTTTTGATGTCTTTGTAATTAAAGGGCCATTAGTTTTGTTTATTTTGTTTATCTTTCTTTTGATTCCACTGAGCTACGAGTACTGGGCGAGTACAACTGCCGAGAGATAGAAACCTCGAAACAGTCTGTCCCGGTACGAAATTTCCAAAAATAGATCAATCCTTTCAATGTGTGTGTTTTTATCCTTAGTTTTCTTAAAAAAAGATCTTTGATTCTATGGTTTTCTCGACTTAAAAGTTTTTATGAAAGTAGGCTTCAAGTTTCTTCATGAACTGCTTGTTTTCTCACAATGAAGCAAGAACTAAAAATTCTCCTACTTCTTTTTTTTATTATTTTTGTCTAAATATCCTGAAAGATAAAAAAAATAAAAATTAAAAAAGTGCTTTTTAAAGAAGCCTTGGGTAAGTGAACTGTAATTATCATTGAAAATATGCACGAACAAGCGATTTCAGATAAGAGCAGCCCAATTAGTTGTTACAATTGAAGTTACTGTTGGATCATGATAAGGGATTACAAAAGAAAAATCATCATTAAAATGGAAGAAAGAACATTCGAGATTTTAATTGGAACTTTTAAGTCCCTTCAAGTTCCAGGCTTATCTTTCAGTGAATAACAATCTCACACATGAAAATAAAGTGAAGGTTTTTGTAAATATTAAGACAAACTTTGACCAAAAAAAATGTGTGTAAATGTGTGAAGACAAATTTTCTTCAAGACTTGTGCGAGTCCTTGAGAAGCTCTGCTAAGCATTAAAATGGAAATAAGAGAATATTTATTATCTACGATAAGTAGATAGAAAGATAATGTGACAAGTATTACTTCATATCTGCAGCAGATACATTGAAAAAATAGTCACATTTTCTTTACTACTTATACTTTTTTAATTACTTTTGGGTATATATGCTGTATTTATAAAGCAAGTTATTTTAGCAATTTCTAAACACAAATCAAGAAAAAAAAAGTTCCTTAAAAGCTGGAAGCATTCTTTCCTTATTTTTTTAAACAGTGAAAACTCGTTTACACTAATTTTTTTTAAATATAATAACTTACAAAAACAACAGCAAAATTTTTTTTCGTTTTCTAAAAAACAGTGAAAACTACAATCTACAATTGTCAATTGATTTTAAGATTCGCGCTTAAATTTAAATTTTATCGAAGACCACGATAAAAATCCATGTTTAAGTTTTGATTCTTTTATAGGGAAGTTTGTAACCTTCTCGCACTAAGTTCTCTTAGTGAGATCCGCATAGAAAAAAGATCCGCGTAGATATCAAGTTAGATCTCTAAAGCAGTGAAGAAAAAAACACTTCAAAATAATCTCCTGGTATTTCGACGAATTAGAGACGCTTTTGAATGCCGAAAATTGAACATAATTTCACTGCATCCTTTCATTACTGCACTGCACAGTTGACACAAATTACTGCTATAACTTTGGAACCATGTGATTAATACTGATGCGGTTTCTTCGTTTTGTAGAAGGTTCAACTGTGGTTTTTTTTAAAGGTATAAAGCACATCTATACCCTCTATGGAGCAGGTAGGCCTATAAGATATTTTTTTCCTCGCGCCAACGGGCATCTAAAGTTAAGTGATTAGGAAATACGTATTGTATTGTATACTAAACTATAGAGTATAATTTGTTGTTAATTGCTACATTAGAAAATACACTATACAATAATTTATTTTTGAAATTATGAATTTAAATAAAGAAGAAGAAAGAGAAGTCATGGAAAATATAGAATGTCAAACGACGTAAGTGCGAATATATCGAGCTTATTATCCCTGATTGATGAAGGATGCTTGTGTGATGTGTTCGGGAAAGATCTACATTGTATAGATTCTAATTAAAAAACAGTGTAGTTAACAACTTTAGAATACCATCCTGGAAAAGGCACATAAAAATATGCTACACATTTTTGACCTACAAATTTCAATTTTCCAGTCCGATTTCTATCAAAATCAATAGGATCTTTGTTATAAACACTTGTAAACCGGAAAGTTTTAGCTTCTAGGACAAACAGTGTTTGATTTATCTTGATCATAGATGGATGGCAAGGAACGGACTGCTTTTGGTCCATATCCATTGATGGGATACTTACCAAAATGAAAAGGGAGCTTTTCAGAACACATAAAATTTCAGTTAAGTAGGATATGTAGTTTTTGAATTACCAAGATTTGTCTTTTATGGACGACATAGTTTGGCATCTAAGAGCCTGACCTATTGGTCCAAAAAGTACCCAAATCAGAAAGGACCTTCCTTGCAATAACTTACAGCTCTCTCTAAACTTTCAGGCTCTAAAATGTTTTAGTTTTTGAGTTTATGTGATCGCAGACCCAATATATCGACTCAAAATTGCATTTTAAAACATTTTTAGCCTTCTTCTCAATCTGCAAGTAATACGCATGAAAAATCAGTCAATCCCTGTGTGTAGATGTATTTGCGTCCTTCCAGCTTTCCTAATAACTTTTAACTAATTTTTGAACTACTGAAAGGATCTTCTTGAAGGTTTGCGTATTCAAGAACTAGAGTCGATTTAATTTTTCTATTCGAAATCTTGGTCTAAGGCAAGAAGGTGTCAATAATTCTCATAGACAAGCAACGAAAATCATGGTTTCTCATCTACTTCTATTGATTTCTCATTGTTTTAATTAATTTCTATACATAAAAAAAAGGCGCAGACTCACTCACTCACTCACTCATCAACACCCAGCCCAGACCCTTGGACCTAGAAAGCTGAAATGTTGCACAAAGGTTCTCTTTATGATGTAGACAAGGAATAAGGCCGGATTTTTCGAAATTTCCACGGGTTAGGGAATAAAGAGGATTTATATTTTCTCTTTAAAAGGACCATAAAGTGTGGCGCCCAACATGCAATACACTCGGAGTTATCCGGAGAAGGCCACATCGGGCTGCGAACTCGTATATTTTCCGATCTCGATATTAATTTGCTAAATAAATAAAGATTTTTTTTTTTATGCTATGTTTACGCAAGGGTTCAGGAGCAAAGCGACGATACCCGGCTAATACATATTAAATCGATTCTGTGTGCTTTGATTAATTAATAGTAATCCTATTTATATCCTATTTATATAATTCAATTAAATATACTGAATTAAATAATATTTTTTTTTTTTTTTTAGTTTTTTAGTTATCCATTCAACTGCCAACAAAAAGATCGTAACCCAAGAAAATGGAAAACATGTATTAATTGCATTCAACAGATGTAAGAAAGGGAATCGTAAATGTAAGATTTTTTATTTGTTTTACGATTTAATAAAAAAAAAAAAAAGAAAGAAAGAAATTTTAAGAAAAATAGCTTTTTAAGGAAAGTAGGCTTTAATTTCTTTTGATCTTTCTATTTCTTTTTTCATGGCATCATTAGAGATGCTGGAAACGTTAAGCCAACACTGCAATATCCTGTGATAAGTAGCTACCATTCGGATATAAATATTTTACTATTGTCTCGTTAAGATCTTCTCATTATTAAGAGGAAAAAAAGTTAAGTCCTGGATTTAGTCTTTTTATTTTGGCTAAATCCCAAAAAGCTTCATTATAAAAAAAAAAGAGGTCCTTTTCTTTGTTTCCGGAAAAACAAACGAAAAAAAAAGACAAAAAATCAACTAATTGCTGACTTTATCGGATAATATTTATGTCTTAATGTCTAAATGATTCGAAAGAAAAAAATTGTAAAAATAACTGTTTTTTGAAGTGAAATATCAGGAAGATTAACGTAACATTTTAGTGGATCGAATTTTCGGTTTGTTTGGTTTTCGTCCAACTGAACTCTAGTATTTCTGGGTTACTTTTTGTAATTATTATGCAATAAGAAAAGCAACTATCTTCTTTAACATAAAGATCACTAGAACATTGATAAAAGTATTTGCACGGCCTACATTTTAAGATGAACCCTAAACATGCTATTGTATCAAGTTTATAAAAATCCGTCCAGCCATTTAAACGTGATAACAACAAATGAATGGACAAACAGGAAAGAAAAACATAGAACAAATTGAATAAACAGAAGTGGAATAACAAGGCATCCCATATTCAGTCAATAATTCATTAATTTTCCTGAACGGAAACAAAAATATGTTTTTAAAATCAATGAAAAACTGCAGAAAAACAGTAAGTAAAAAAAAAAAAAAGTTTAACTCAAACCAATTTGTCAATTATTCTTTCATAAAGTGTGCTTTTCAATTTAGATAATTTTTTTTAATCTAGTCAAATCGAAATTCAGCTCATCAAATATTATGAATTTTTTTTTAATTAAAAATTAACGGAAGGATCCGGCTTTGCCCGCTGCTTAGAGATAAAGAAATATCAACAAACCTACATAGTTTTCCTCTTTATATAATATATATGTACAGGGTTTTGCAAAATTCGTGTGTAATATTCAAACCACGTGTAGGGACATGGCTAAGGATCAATATATTCTTAATGAACCCATGTCCGGAAACGCCCCATTAAGGTGTTAGATGGTTCTAAAGTGAGCCTTTCCAAGAGATCATATTCTTTGCTACACCATAAGAAATGTTTTGCAGGATGTAGGCGAGCTATTTTTGTTGAAACATTTGAAACAAACAAAAATGCCCCTACCACCAGCCATGCCCCTACACACGAATTTTGCAACACCCTCAATATACGTATATATATTCCTCCGTGAATTATATACATGAATTCAATATTCGTGAATCGTCGCAAACAAAAACAGACCCAAACAGTGCAAAGAATGTAATAGAGCTACAGGAGATGAACAATAATATAAACACTCTTATGAAAATGGGCTATACTTCATTTGCGTAGCAGAGTCACGCCATCTAGAATAGACGTTTGTTATCTAGTGGCCATGAGGGCGGAGGTATTAATCGATCACCAGCAGTCGTCCGGGTTGCAGGTGATAACTGTGCTAGCAGTGAAACGACCTCTCAGACTTCGAAAGAGGCATGAACATTGGAGCGCGCCTTGCTGGAGCTTCAGTGACGAAAACAGTCCACGTTGTGGGAGTTGCAAGAAGTACTGTGTCAACTGTTATGACAGCTTATACAAGACGTCATCTGCGAAACAGAACAGTGGGTGAAAGTCAAAGCTCACCGTCGGGGATAGACGGATAGTGACCCGACACCACAAGACAACGGTGTCCCAGATAAATTCCGAGTTGGTTGGGGTACGATACCATGGCGTGGTCTGGACCACTTGCATTCTTGCATGGAAAGGTCAAAGCATTGCATTATTTCAACATTCTATGCGATCATCTCCATCCTACGCTGCAGACTGTGTTCCCTGGCGAACGACCTCTGTTCTAAGACGACAACGCTCCATTCACACTGCAAAGCATGGTTCTATGAACACGAATATGAAGTGGAACATCTCATGTGGCCTACTCAGTCTCTTGATCTTAGTATAATCGAACCTTTGTGGTAAGGCCAAAGTGCTGCTAGGTTTCGACCTCCTTCCACACTTTCTGAACTATAGACTGCTCTGCACGAGGAATGGCTGCATATTCCCTTGAACATTGTGCATGACCTATATTTATTCATCGTACATCGGATCGAAGCTGTAATTCTGGTGAGGGTGGGCTCACACCCTACTAATAAAGATTTTGTGTCGTTTCACAGATTTCATATTACTTTGTTCACCCCCTATATTATCCGTGATTTTAGACCATTTAAATGAAACCGGTCGGGCTGTTTTTATACTGTACAAACCTTTTATCATGTGCGTTGATGTTAATGTGAATATTTCAAGTGTATCCACTCACATTAAGTTATTTTTAGTTTTGTTTAAACTTTTCAATAAATGCAAAATTCATTTCGTAATTATATAATTCCGTGCCGGCATGTCGTGCGGTTTAAGGCGGCGGCCTGCCGTGAGGCCGATGTGCCGGCACCCGGGTTCAAATCCCGGTCGAGAGCTTGGATGTTTCAAATTTCCTTTCCTGTGGTTTCTCAGCCTCTTCTTCACTTTCTCATTGGGTCTGAGGTCATTCCATAATGGCGTCCTGAGGAAGACAACGGGAAACCACCTCAGTATCTTTCCCTAGAAATTCTCGGGAATCTGCTAGGTGTTCACCATATTGGGAACACTAGCGCTCCCTGGAAGACGAAGCTCGCACTTCGTGCGTAACGTACTAAAAAAATTATATAATGAAATATTTCTTTTTTTAGCCAAACATAAAAAATAAAATTTAAGAATATATCAAATTCTGAGGCTGAAGCAAATGTGACGTCTTATAAATAATTAGTACGCAGTAAGAAAGTGAATGGAGATACATAATGGATAAACTAAGCTTCGTAAAGGATTTAAGAGAAATCAAAATCACTCCCTGTACGAAGTTGTTATGCTTATTTTAAGGTATTTAACTTTAATAAATATTTTAGAAGAGTAAGTAAATGGTGTTAGATCTCTGTATGGGAATTCTAGGACAGAATTAGCTCCGAAATAATTCTCTAACAATCTTTAATCTGTCATTCCTTTACCAGTGTCTCGCTGTAATTTAGAAATTCTTGTTTCTTCTTTTAGAAGCATAAAAAAAAAGTCAGCTCTTTGTGCTGGATAATTAGAAGATCCTAAAAACACTTCTAAATCTCTGTTCCGTTTTCTTTCTTAGGAGAGACCCGCCAAGAAATTGGAGTCTATTTTTTTTGGGGGGGGTCAGAATATAGAGCTAAGTTATCAACCCTTAGGTTGGTTGGCAGCAGTTCGCCTTGCGATTTCTTGGCGGGTAAAGAGTTGTTAAACCGTGAATTAAGGGTTTTTGTAAAATATTTTTTTGTTGATAGCCTGTTTATATTTCACAGGCTGCAATTCCCTAAGTGTTAACAATGGAAATTTGTTTTCTCTCTCAACCACAACTTTTAATTCATTGATGATAGAAATGAGCAGTGCATTTTACGAGTTTAAGACTATTTGTTACGATCACAAGGAATCTTTTATTTGATTGTTTAGCTGTATTTATAGAAGGAAATTCACGGGATTCAGGATTTTTAAAATTAAGCCTAAACAGTGGCAAGACTTAATTAATTCACGATCGGCGGTCAAGACTCCTTCGAAGCAAGTTCTTAACCCTTCTCTCCGAATTGTACGAATTTCCAAAATTACATAAATAATAATTAAAGAGTAAATTCAAATATCATTATTAACAGAAATCATAACAGGTACCAATAAGAGACAACCAATAACTAGAATCCTCAGAATTATTGGGTTGTCCGAAAATTCTGAGCGTTTTTGTTAGGTGGAAATGAAACATATATATGCGTTTAAGAACCAATATTTATTCATCAAAGCATCCATTTTTATCCATGACTTTAGTCATTTTTACATCAACTGTAAAATTCCGTTCGCATAGAACTGGAGGAGAAGAAGACTTCAAAAGTGCTTTTTGACAGCGTTGAAATCAATGAATGATTTTCCATTCAAAGCATTTTGCAGAAATCGAAACAAGGGGCAGTCGGATGGTGTAACGGCCGTTGAATACAGTGGATACGGTAAGACATCCCACCTAATCTGTGCGGGTGATCAAAGACACGTGGGGCCTCGCGTTATCTTGCTGAAACACGTGAAACCGTCTCTGTTCGCTAGCCTGTCACCAAGACCTTTTCGACACTACACTGTCCAGACCATTTTTCGTCTCCATTCACTGATCATTTCAAAAACGGGTTCGTTTTGTTGCGTTTCAGAAGCAGATGGAATACCTACCAGTCGATGCAATTTTTTTTCAGACAGGTTGCTTGGGACCCAAACATCATAACGAGAAGTACCAAGCTTCACCAAATGTTCAGTAACAGTACTCTTGGGAATTTTCAGAATATTTGCTAACTCCCGAGTATTTAACTTTAGGTTGGCCAATGCTGAAGGTCTTCTAGGGCGATCGGCGACTTCTATTCTGAAATCCCCGGCTTTGAATTTCGCAAACCATCTCCAAACTGTTGATTCACCAATAGTACCGTCTCCATACATTTCACAAATGTTTTAACACGTCTGTGCGGCGTTTTCCCCCTTTCTATAGAAGAATAGCATCACATGCCGAAAATGCAACTTTTTCTTATTCACATTAGAAACTCAATAAAAAATCCACAGCTTCTACTGATCGTGACCAACCTTTACTGAGAGACGAAGTCACACGCCATCTACACGTAATATCAACATATCATGTGTTTTCAAACAGTAAGGCTGCGTACGAAACGCTCAAACATACATCTGTCTAAAACGCTCAGAACTTCGGATTAACCATTTTATTGAATGGCGACAATACATTCCATTCTAAATCTCTCATTAAGGTTTTAATTCACAGGAAGAACAATATTCTAACTTTATTTTATTAACCTTTATGCGCTCGCGCCCTCTAGAGTCACACTTCCGCTCGCATGGACGGCAATTTGGCCGTCAATGATTTTTCACAATTTCCAACAATTTCCTTCGATCAAATTGCATACTTTTGGATATTTATGATAAATGAACATAAACACAATATTGTATGCTCAATTTTGACGAGTAATCTTTGTTAAAAAAAAAATTAGTACTCTTAAAATCACGATATCACATTTTTTTTTTTGAAACAAAAAAATAAAAATACTAGCTGAGAAGCTAACTAGAACTAAACTTAACTTGACACTATTTACTAACGTAAATATCAAAAATATGCAATTTGATCGAAGGAAATTGCTGGAAATTGAAAAAAATTATTGACGTCGTTGCGAGCGGAAGTGTGACACTAGAGGGCGCTATCAAAAGAAAGAAAGACGATGAAAGAAAGGTTAAAAAACTGCTAAGAAATAAGAAGAGATAAACATAACACAATCTAAAGTATTATAAAGTAAATAAAAAGCGAAATTATAGTGAAAAATAACGAAACATTTAATTGCATTTTAAGTTTTGTGGCGTTAGAAAAATTCGCGTATCCGCTCGCACCGACGGCAGATTGGCCGTCAACTCACTTCCTGGACTTTGGATAAGAACTGAGTCTCCGAAAACGACTAACTTCATTATTTTACATTGGCAGCCAGCAGAGGAAGGCTGAACTTGAGAATACATGCCCCTCTCACCCGGCTCTTGTCGTTTGGGGAAAAAAGCAGCGCAAAATAACGAAATGACGGCCAATTTGCCGTCCGCGCGAGCGCATGAAGGTTAAAATAAACTTTTATTTATAAGATGGATATTTTTAATATTTATTTAGTTTTATTGAGTTAATTTTAATTTTATTAGTAAGGTCTCTATCGTAATTACGTTTATTTCAATCCGATATCGGATGAATGCTTTGTCCTAGGCGGAAGGATACGTTGTATCGTTTTGTCTGCAAAAACGTGATGAGACAGGGTGTAGGATAAGAATATCTTTTTTTTTATCACTGTCAAATACTACAGGAAAGGAATCACAGAGTAAAGGCAGTTGAAGAATTATTAGGGAGAAAATTTTTTAGTAAATGTCTGTTAATGAAGTTCAACACCATTTAAAATTCATGTAGGAGGGAGTTTCAGATTTGTTGAGCTATTCCAGCTGATGACACTTCGAAACATATTTGTCCTAAGATGCTTAAGAGATCTGAAATTCTAAATGTTTTAGGAAGGTATTCCTAATTCGTACTTCCTAATTAGTACTGCGAAATGGTGCAATAAAAAGAAAGAAAGAGTTAAGATTTTTGATACATTACGGAAGGACAAGTTCCAGAAACAACTTGGAGCCTACTTTGTACAAATATCTTGTCTTTTCTTTTCTTTTGTTTTTAAGACGTGGAATCAAACGAAACAAATGTCTCTTCCTCCATTTTTTACTGCCATCAGCTAAATTCAAACACTAGATTTCTTTTCCCAATTTCTGAAAAGAAATACTTACTTAAATAATCTGAATCCAATTATTTTCAATCATATTACAGCTCCCATATACATAATAGGATTACTAAGCGGATTAATAGCTTTTCTTTAAGAAATCGATGAAAACCCACTGTTTTGGGTGCTTATGCTTTTTTTTATACGAATTTTTGTCGCCTTCTGAAGCTACTTTCTGGAAGGACTCCTTTGGCAAAGATTTCAAGATATAAAGTTATATCTAGTCCTTAAAGGGTATCCTAAGTTTCAAGCAATTCATCCAGTCATTCAAAAGTTGATAGAAATGCATACATACTTCCTAGGAACTTAGGCTTTAAAATAATTACCATGTGTACTCAATATATTACGAAAATTTAATGACAAAAAAACACCCAGTTATTAAAGGAAGACAAAATGTTTCTTTACGTTGTTGTCTTTACGGAGATGCAGAAGACAAAAAAATAAAAGCAGATTCTCCAAAAAAAGAAAAGCCAGAAGATCAAAAGGCCTGTCAGTTCCACTTTGCATTTGTTTTCTGTTTGACGCCACAGCTAATTATGTTTACAAGAACAAAGTGCAGGATCACCTCCTTCTTTCAATATAAAGCCATCTTTATGGCGACATCTGCAAGTTGAGAGATTCAATATCGAAAAAAGAATGGAAATGCCACTAGCTCCAACGCCTAACGAAAAAATCGATCAGCAACCTGTGCTTCTCCGAAAAAAGGAGAGATGGGAAAAAAAATAAAAATAGGAGGACTTGGAAGAGGAGATGTTGACCGCCAATAAATTGGGATTCCTTCATTCTTTGGAATCAAGTTGGTTGATCGCAACTGTTGGTTATGAGAACATACAACACAACCACCAGTGACGTCCTCAAGAATTCGATAAGCTGTTGCCAGAGCGGCATTGACTTGGCCACCCGCTTAAAGCTGCCGTTCCGAAAAACAAAGAAATTGCTCCGACTCTTTATTAGATTCCTTGGAAACTATTCCTGACCTCTGATCCTGGAAGAATGGTCTACAAACGCAATTCAGACAAGGTCTTCCATCCTGACCGAAATCCCGCTATAAACTTAAATGTAATGTTTGTCATAAAAATCAATAGTTGGGGATTTGCCTGGATTACGGAACGAAGTTCCGAATAAAAAGTGTGGCCATTTTGCATCTTATTCTTCGGCCTTTCGCCAAATCTGATAATTGAAATCTGAAATTCAACAAGAGTGGAATTTTAACAATGTTTTCAAAAGAAGATGTCGAACTTTCCAGAAGAATTTGGGGCCAAATATTCGAAGGCTGAAAAATATGATGATTGCATCGTATTCATAGGAGAATAAGAATCTAATAAATATGTAATGAATTTCTTATAATTATTAAATGAGCTTGCGGACATTTAGTATTCCACTTTAATATTTGTTCTTCATTGTTTGTCTGTTTGTACTCGCTTTACAGAACCAACGGATGTAATATTTGGTAAATAGCTTATTCATCATTTAACTTAAAACTTGATCTTCATTTACATTTCTGTAGATATATAAATATTTCTCACCTTATTCTTACGAAATGTTTGTAATTATTTATATTTTTTTTATAACATAACAAAGTACAGTGTTATCTCCGATTAATGGACAGTTACGGGACCGGAAGTTTCGTCCGTTATTGGGAGGTGTCCGCTATTGGGAAGGACTATCTTTTCATTTTTTAGTTTACAGCATGTCATTTAATGAAAAATTACGTACAATCTTAATTAAATTTCTACAATTATTATTGAGATAAAAGACATTATGAACAATTGCAAATTATTTACTATATTCCTTTTTAAATGAGTGCTAATTCGTTTGTCTTACTTACTGTAATTAATTTTATCATTATTAATAGAAAATTAATTTCTAGCCATCCATTAAACAGGTCCAATCGTCAAGTTTGACCGAATTCTCTGGCTTTTTCTTGAAGCAAAACACCGCTTATAGAAATGTTCTTTGCACGGGCAGAGCGGCACCATTTTATCACCTCTTCGTCGATCTTGCTTGTTTCAGTTTTACGAAACTTCAAATTCTTCGAATTTTTGCTTGAATTCACCATCCACATTTTTCTAATCTCATCTTTGTCCTTCAAAAGTTCACTTATCTGAGTTTTTCCAACTTTAAAACGTTCAGCAAGACAACGCACACTCAGCTTTTCTTCTTCAGCAATTTCAAGAGCATCAATTTCTTCTTTCAGTGCCAATCTCTTCCTTTTTGACGCCATTTTAATTCGCACTAAATTTAATCAACGCATTTATAGGATAGCTTTACTAGGGATTGATATTTACAAAGCAATTGCAGTGAAAAAAAAGGGCTTCAGATTCGTGCATTGAATCATGGGACACCGATACAATGTATCAATGTATGGGACACCATGATGTTTTTGTCGAAATGTTAATCGAAAATTTTTTTTTTCAGTTAAAATAACTGTCCGCTATTTAGAGTGTCCGCTATTCGGAGTGGAGAACATGGAATGTCCTATTTTAAGGGACTGGGACCCGCCATAATGTCCGCTAATTAGAGGTGTCCGCTATTCGGAGTGTCCGTTAAAGGAGGTAACACTGTAATAGTCTTTTTTTGTGCCCATAAATTCGTACTGTGCTCCTTTTTTGAGTGGTACAGGACATGGCAAGTTTAATGACACCGACAGCAGCAGCATCCACTCCAATCCTTCAATTAAAAATGTCGTTAACAGTTCAGACGACCATTTCTTTAATAGGTCGTAGTTTCTCAACTCAACACTGCTATGAACAGAAATAGTTTATGTCGTCGTTACTTGGGTAAGTAAGTTTATTATTAGTATTTAAATTTATATAAGATGGTCGTTATAAAGTTATGCCCAGTAGATATGTTCATTACTAGCTAAACATCTTTTCAGAGATACAAGACGAACCAATAACAGACAAAAGCAGTCGTAGTTTGTTATTCAACGAACTAGCACGATCTGAAAGAACGACCTGTCAGCAATAGGTTCTATTTTCATCGTAATGTAATTTTTTACTAAACATTTCTTTTTTTTCATTTTCAAACGTTTAATACCACAGTATCACAGCAATAAAATTTAATTTTGCAGTAGCCAAAATTTTCAGTAGCTTTTGAAGTAAACTTTGGTATTTTTAATATTTAGAAATACAAAAAAAAAAAAAAAATTCTTTTTTTAAATTGATAATATCTGTTGAATATAATAGGAAGTTTCTGAATGAACTTGAAACCTCCTTCCCTTAAATCTTGCTTTTTTTTGTTTTTGTTTTTATTTAAAATTATGAAACTAATAAAGAGGACAAGCCTATGTTGATTTTTTATTAAAAAATATCTATTGAATAAAAATAGTATAATTTAAATAAAATAATAATTTTAAATAAAATTTATAATTTAAAGCCAGCATTATTTTCGCATTAATTGCTTAAATTTGATTGATTTTAATTTCACTAAAGCTCCCGCAGACATTAAGAGGATTAATCGGCGAACGAATATCGATTGTTTAAGACATTGCTCATCATCAGCAGGTTCATTGGCGCTCTCCAATCTCGAAAACTCACTTTATTCTAGGGAAGAGATACTGAGATGGTTTCTCGTTGCCTTCCTCAGGAAGCCATTATGGCCTGGCTTCAAACCAGATGAGAAAGCGAAGGAGAGACTTACAAACACAAGAAAGGAAATTGAAACAACCATGCCGCTGTAGGGATTCGAACCCGGTTTCGACACATCTGCCGAGTGGGAGACGTCCGCCTAGACCACTAGGGTATTCTGGAACGGTAAGACATCGATAGAAATCCAGTGTTTTCGTTCTAGTCGGAATATTTTAGTCACCTTCATGCGCTTATTTCTCGAGAAAGACACGGGAAAAATTTAAAAATACAGCATGAAAGTTAGTTTGCCTTTTGTTCTTAAATGATTACACGATATTTCAAGATGGTCCAAGAATGATTCAAAAAGTTATTAGGGTACATAAATGATATAGAATTGAAGAACCTTACTTTTCTAATTAATATCAAGTTTCAAATATGCATTTTCTAAGATACATAAATGGTGTTTAATTTTTGGTATCTTTTTATTTTCAGTTAAAACGGCTTACGATAAAGTTAAAAATTCCTACAGACAAGAAACACAAAGACTTGTCTTCAGGAATCCAATATCGTTAAAGGAATTGTTGACTTTAAACAATTTTTTTTAAACAAACTCGAATACTCTTCGGGATAAGATTAACTTAAGCGAAAGGGAATATCGGAACTGACAACAAGAGCTTTTGCTAGAAAAACGTTGAATAATTTTGCTAACGAAGTTGTTTTACTAAAACTTACTCTGAAAAGCTGGTTTAAATATGTCCAAATGTCACACTATGGAATTTATTGTTTATGTCTTGCTTATGTCTGATGACAACACAATATTATACTGATATGTTAATACATTTTAATATTAATATATTCCGCCAAGGCAACACGTCCTTCCGTGCATCATTACTACCAAGACCAGTCCAGAAATTTATAATTATTATGCATTTCAATCATTTTATAATATTGAGAGCGTGGTTTTTAAAAGTTGTTTTTAATGCTTTCATTTTTTTTTCATTTTGATGAACCTTTTCATAATCCCATTTCATAATGGAAAGTTGTAATACAACTATATTAGTCACGTAATTAGTTATTGATTTTAAAACCTCTCTGGCCAAGTTGCCCAAGTAAAAGGAAACTAAAACATGTAACAAGATAAAAATTTACAGTATTGTTCGAATCACCTCATTCAAACGCAAATAGTTTGGAAATGTTTGGTTGGGATTCGATTTGGTCTACATTCGTACATCATGATGAAATGTAGGAGTTATTGTATCATCAGCTTTTATTTTTAGCTACAGAAGTGCTCTCTGCAAGAGTTGCAGCCACATCGTGAGTGTCTTACCAAGACAATTTACGAGCAGCTGACGCCAAGGGAAAAAAATATTATTTTTTGTTTTAAGAGAGAAAGGACTTTCAAAGCTTAGTATTGTTAATCGAGTGTCTTATAATCAATCGATTTCTTCCGATTAATCAGTAGATTTCATTCCAAGGTCAACAGTACTGGGTCTACTGATAGGAAAAAAGGAACTGTTCGCAAACCAGATCCGAGTTTTGAAGCGATTATGTCTTACCATCCATAAAGCTTCTTGTGCTGAACTGAAACGTGAATGGTAAGAAGACGCTTTTTCAAATGAGGACTTGTAGCCCATCGTTCGAAGAAGATATCAAAAATGAAAAATGGCCGCTTTGAATGGTATAAAGATAAGTCAAATGTACACAAGAGAAGTCAGTTATTTTCTTTGATGGAAAAAAAATCAAACTGTCGGTGATGACAGTCATTAGTCGAAGACATGACCAACAGTACAATCTAGTCTGTTATGATGTTCCTTCCCAGCCAAATGATCTGGTGTGTTGTGGAGTAATTTGCTTGCAAATTAAAGATTCCTTAAATGCCGAGAGTTAGGAGGCAGTATTGGAAAGAAACGCTGCTTAAATTATAGAGATCATTTAAAACTGATAAGTAAATGCATCTTTCAGAACGACTTTGTTCTTTGTTACCAGGGGAAATATGTAAGAACAAACTTCATAAGTTACTATAGTTCATTTATACAGTAGAGGTATACAATAATGTTCTTACCTTTGTTGCAGATCTAAAAGTGATCAGCGGAATAGTCCATTACCACAATCAGGGAATAGCACTGATCTTAATCCTACAGAGATCTATTAACATGGTGAGCATCTACAGTTGATAAAAAGAAGCCAAAGGCCCTCAAGAACTTCAGGAAGCCATAATTCGTCTTTGGAACCATTTCCTTGATGCATTCAGAGCTTCATTTTGTCAATGCCTCGACGACATCAGCGAAGCTAGAGATGGTTCAACAAAATAGACTTTACATCTGATGATATTTTTCACGTTAATCATTTATTTATTTATGTAATTTTTGCATTTGACATAATTTGAAGCATCAGGAGGTCTGCCGAATAATCTTCTGCCTTTTGGACATAAACTTACTGCTGCTAATGCTCTTTTTTTACAATTTTGGAACATTTGAAGAGGAACCGCCAAAATAATTATTTACTTATACTTTCACCATTAATGACTTAATGTAAATAACGGTTTTTCTTTTCACATTTGTATGCAAGTCTTTTGCCATGAACTTGTAATCGCCAAAAGGCTTAGCACTGACATTGTTAGGTGATGCAGTTTCTTTGATCACTATCATATATATACTAGCTGTGCCCCGCGATTTCACCCGCGTTTAATTGTGATTATACATATCTGTTACATACACATTATGAGTACATAACTAAGTGCATCGCATTAACTATAAATACCATCTGTTCGGCCCTTCTCGGTAATGTTCGGTTTTCGTCGTGCGGCCAACCCGCCCCCGACCCAGCACGCCACGCCGTCGCCGCCGCCACACCTGACAGTTTGCCAGTTAACGTTTATGCTTACTGCTCCGCTCCTATTGGTCGTAACGTGATCTTATATAGCCTATAACCTTCCTCAATAAACGAGCTATCTAACGCAAAAGAAATTTTCAAATCGGGCTGGTAGTTCTTAAGATTAGCGCGTTCAAACATTCAAACTCTTCAGTTTTGTAATAGTAAGTATAGATATATACCTCTCTCTCTCTGTCTCTATGTATGTATGTATGTATGTATATATATAAATATAAATATATATATATATATATATATATATAGAGAGAGAGAGAGAGAGAGAGAGAGAGAGAGAGAGATAAGCTATATAAAAATATCAACTATATCTTATGGTAATTAAATTAGTATTTTAAAAAACTGCATTTCTATTACGATAAATGGTAGCGTTAAAAAAGACCAAATATAAAAAAAAAATTACTGAACAGTTTCTATTGAAATTTCCTATCAAAATTCCATCATCAAAATTGACAAAACCTGAATCTACTATATTTGCTGCCATCAAAAGTATTTTGCCATAAAAGGAAACGGCCGTAACTCTTAAGGCTACTTTACACGCTCTCGAAAACTTGCCTCAAACCGGCAAATGGCTCGAAAATCTCCAACTTGCTCGAAGATCTGCCACTAATTCTAAATTCAGGCAAATATTAGAAGTAAGTCAACAGTAGCGTCTTTGGCGGCGAGAAAAAAAGATTATTTAAAAACTACGACAGTGTTAACTTCTAATTGAAATCTGGATATTCTTTGTTCGTAGTTTCAATCCACGGCTTCATTCTCTTCCTCGGGATCTTTCTTTATTCCCTTTTCTTTAACTCTGCTGTTAACTTTCATTCTATTCCCGTGTAAAGCGATACGACAAACTGCCAGCGGCAAGTAGCAAATCTTTGAGGCAAGTTTTCGGGAGCGTGAAAAGCGGCCATTAATCCTGCCTGGAAGTCCCCTATTCAAAATATAAATAAAAACAAATCAATTAATAAGTATAATTGATAACTAAAAAAATAAGTTTAAATTTGAATGTACGATATTAATACGGGTTTTCCCCAAGGTAGAAGGAATTACAATAATGGACAATATTGTATTATTTTACCATTCGTTCACTAACAGCTTATAACAGTTTTGAGGTTTTCAACAATAGTCGTTGCCTGGATACTTGGATTGATTCTTCCCTTACTAATAGCCACGCTTCTTCTGTATTTTTTAGTGGCCTCAACTACAATTTTATGACTGTAATAATTTAAAATCTTAGTTTAAAATTAGCTGCAAAGAACGACTGAATAAAAAGTTAAAATTAGAATTAAAGCTGAAGTAATATTAAATCCTAACTATTTACACCTCAGTAGTTTCTTTCCCTTTGGAACGCGGAGTTTGTTCGTCTTATCTGCAATTTTCATGACTGTCTCAACTCTACTCGTATCAGACATTTCTACAGTTCCAGAACTTTCCAGACACTAAGAAACTTTAGCATCAATTTACGCAAATGGAGTAAATATTTCAAGCGATAAATAAAGTGCTTAAATCTGAATAATTTATCTCAACGCAAAACGTTTCTTCATTAATGCTACAGGATATGTTTAAAAAATTGGTAATTTTTCTAAAAAACTAATTTTCCACAGAAATGAGAACAATTAACTGAATTTCAAATCAAATCTTTTGCAAAATAAGAAATTTTCCTGAAAGAATTTGAACCGTGCTTCCGTTAAAGTTGAGATTTCTTTTTTTTTTTTTTAATTTTTTTTAGGAGTTTTGAAAACAACATAAATGAAGAGCATTCCCGTTTCTGTAAATCCTAAAATAAATTTTTCGTTTTCTGAAAAGTAACTAAATGCTCAAATACTTACTGTTTTTTGTCAAATCAAAGCGCGTGCAAATGACACTGGATTAATAGTTTCTTGTGTTTCTAAAGCACTTTTTTTTTCTCATACTCAAGCGAAAATTTCTCATCAGGGGTCTACACGAGAAATATTTCAAATTACTTAATTTCGATCGTATGTTATCTGCAAATATGCAAGTCAATTTTCAAGAATACCCATTCATTAGTTCAAACAAGTTCTACTGAAAAAGCATAGCCATTGCACATGGACCTACTTAAAGACAGAGCCTCACTTACCTGAGAACGAAGACTAAAAAAAGGTTAATTGAAACATAAGGAATCGTGAGAAACTGAAGCAAAAGATTGGGAGTGATTCATTCAGATTTTTCGAAAATTCTCAATAAATTCTGAATTTAAATTGCACACATTAGCACTGTTTAATTTTTATAATGGTAATCACTAGTGCTGAATTCTTTATTCAATGAATGACAACTATTGCAAATATTTACAGTATCCATTAGTGAAACATGAAAAAACATCAAGTCATACAAGGAAATCTGTTTCTAGTTATTCTAACTCGTCAGCCAGATTTACCCCGTTGATGAACTAATAGGAGCTCAGGGATTAGTTCAGAAGACCTCAGAATTTATGGAAATTATTTTCATTCTCATTAGTGTGACCCAAAAATATAAAGAAAGAAAATTTATTGTTAAGATTATATACCTTAATATTAGTAGCTTAGCCAGTCATTAATTTGGCTCAAAAGACATTTATTTACAGCATAAAAAATTAAAAAGGCGTAAATATAGTCTAAAAATAATATCTTTCGTACACTTAATTATTAAAGATATTTTTAGCGTTTCAAAAATTGTGCTGTTTTTAATTAAATGTTTACTTCAATCTGAATCTGTAAGTTTTACTTTCTCAGTATGATATCGAGAAATTATAGTGATCATGCAAATATATTTTTTTTTCTAATGTATATTTAGTCAAAAATATAAATATATTTAGTCATCTTAATTTCTTAAAGAAAACTACATCTTGTCAAGCTCGTAAGCATGCAGAACTAACTAAGAGACCGGAGGATATCCAAAATTGGAGAAAGAGTGTTGCTTTACTGCGTAAAGAAATTTTAACAGCAAAACGTAATTGTTTTAATGATTTTATTACAAAGATTGATTATAGAAAGGACGGTAATAAGATTTATAAATACGTGAATAAACTGAAGAATGAGACAAATGTAAAAATTAAGGAACCAATTAGAGTTGATGGAAAGCTTTTAGCTGAAATAAAGCAATTTCAAATGCTTTTAATTGTTTTTATTCTAAAAGACAAAGATTAAGAAAGGATCTGAAGAAACAACAGAAGCTTATTAGAAGGCAAATTAATGAACATTGCCCTCCTAAGTGTAATGAACATGGATGTAAAATCTTCGATAGGGACTTCGATATGCTTGAGCTTAAGGAAGCCATTAAACAAACAAAAAATGGTAAGAGTCCGGGACCTGATAATTTTTTCTCGGAATTTATAAAACATCTAGGTAATAATGCACTCTTGGTACTCTTAGCACTATAAAATTATAGTTGGAATTACGGAGTCCCCGCAATCTGGAAGAAAGCTATTATTATTCCTATTTATAAGAGGTACAAACCTCCGGATAATTTAAATAGTTATAGACCCGTTGCTTTGACCTTCATTTTATCCAAAATTTTGGAGAGAATGATAGTATCCCGCCTTATTTGGTTTTTTGAGACAAATAATCTTTTGTCTATTTCCCAAGCGGGTTTCAGAAGATTTCAATCAACTAGTCAACAGGTCGCCTTTTTGAGCCAATCTACAAAAGATGCTATGTTTTGGCAGTTTTTGTTGACTTTGAAACTGCCTTCGATAGGGTGTGGAGATTGCGGGCTGTATAAAAACTGCAAAACAAGGGTGTTGATGGCAAGATGCTCCTGTGGATTAGAGACTTTCTGTCTCAACGATTTTGTGCCACTCTTTTTGGTGATTCTACTTCGAAATTTAAGCGAAATGAAACCGGTTTGCCACAGGGTACTGTAATTAGTCCTATTTTGTTTAATATTTTTATTAACGATCTTCCTAACTTGATAACTTCAGATAGATTGACGAATTTGGCTTTATTTGCTGACGACTTGGTTGTTTGGAGCAGCTCTACGAAAAAAGATCAAAGCAAGCTTAATACTATTTTGAATTTAACATTAGAACGACTTGAATTTTGGTGTAAAAGTAATAATATGTCAGTAAACATAAATAAAACTACTAGCCAATTTTTCACCCTCAGCCGACAACACTTTGTTTCTAAACTTGTTTTACAGGGTAAACCTATACAACTTAATGATTTTTCAACATATTTGGGCTGTATCTTTGATAATAAGTTAACATGGAATAAACTTGTTGAATATATTATCTCTAAAGCTGAGAAAAGACTTCCTATCCTCAAAAAATTATCTGCTATTAAATGGGGATGTAATAGAGAGACTTTAAATACAACTTATAAAATGTATATACAACCGGTTTTGAATTATTGTAATGAAGTGCTGGCTTCTGCTTCCGACAATGTGATAAAACACCTTGAGATTTTTCAAAACCAAGCTCTACGAATTACTACTGGAGGAACTATGTCTACGCCTATTCTGGCAATGCAATTATTGACAAATAATCAACCAATGACCAATTTGATTAAAAAAAATGCTACTATTCTTTACAACAGACTAATTAGGCTTCCAAATAACCCTTTTTGGAGAAACTATGATTATAAACAAGAACGTAATTTAAAAAAACGCAAAAGGGTTTTATTCAAGGTGTACAAGATATCGATTGCTATCAAATGATCACCAATATACATATTGAACCACTCTCTTATATCAATCCCTTTGATTTTATAGACCTCGACATAAGATTGGACTTAAATCTTCAAATAAAAAAGTCAGAATACTATTCCGGAGCACTCCGAGTAACTGCACTTGATACTATTTATGATCGTTACCCTGCCCAAAATTGGTTACACATTTATACAGATGGATCCCTTTCAGATTTTGCTCAAGGGGCTGTTGCAGGTATCTTCTGTGAACTTTTCTGTTTTTATCTACCAGTTGGTAATTTTACGACCCATTTTGACGGAGAACTGGAAGCAATTTATGTTACCCTCCAGCAGCTTTCCATTCGGCAAAATTCTTTTAAGAGAGCTGTAATCCTCTAAGATTCAATCTGTGCTCTACAGATCTTTCTTCTAATCTAGAGAGTATAAGTCCCCGTGTTCATCAATGTAGGTCTCTTATCAAGGAAATACAGCGTAAAGTAATCTTCCAGTGGATACCTTTCCACTATGGTGTGGACAGGAATGAGAGGGCAGACTTTCTTGCAAAAAAAGGATGTCGTAAAACACATAAATTTGATAGAAATTTATCTTTCCATTCCTCAAAATTAGAGATTAAAAGAATCTTCAAACGTTCTTTTTGTGCGATGGCTACACAATTATCACGAACTAAATCTTGAGTATCCTTACTACTAACTCTCACCATGTTCCTGATGCCCCCCGTGCAGCTGCAGTGGCCACTTTTAGACTTTTGACTGGGCACGATTGTGTATGTGCCCATTTGTATCGTCTTAATATTGTTAACTCTCCTGTATTTATTTTATGTTCTTCTGGACAAGATATGCCTGCTGCTCATATTGATGATTGTTCTGCTCTTTCTCATCTTAATGGTCTTGTAGAAAAATACTGGAGAGCACGATGTCTAATGACTTAGTGATAATAGACTGGCATTTGATAATAAAAAAAAAAATTCTTAAAGCTACTCATTACGCACAGAAATTAATGATATATCTGTGTATGTATGTTTGTGTCGCTAATTGCTGTTGACATCCAAAACTTCACTGATCTGCAATGAACTTCATGTTTTTTAGTATTATTATCTTCCGTTTCGTTTTAGGCTTCTGAAAGATGCCTTACATCCCCGGTTTGTCTGTCTGTGGACACACATCCCACAATGCTTCGCAACGGCTTCTGTTAGCTCAGTTGTAGATGGCCTGTTAGCTCAGTTGGTTAGAGCGTCGTGCTAATAACGCGAAGGTCGTGGGTTCGATCCCCTCATGAGCAAATCTTATTCTTCATTTTTTTCTCCCCATTTTAAATCTTTTCACAGTTTCTCAACTTAAGTTGTTTTTTTTTTTAATCATAGTTAGGAATTCGGTGTATTAACAAGGTTTGAGTTAAGAATGACGATTATTTCATATAAATAGGGGTCGGTAAGATAGCATGGGGTCGCGCGAGCATGTTCTAGGCCACCCGGCGTAGTCTATTGTAAAGTAAAGGTGACTCAGAAGCCGTTTCGAAGCACTGTGCTTGTTTACTAATCATTATCCCTTTCTTGTTTGGTATTTGAATAGGCTCACTTTACAAAGCGAAAAAATACTGCAATGTATGATAAAGAAAAAAAATGCACTGATCAACATTAAATATGTTTATTATTAAAATGTTATTACCAGTCCTGAAAAGATTTTGATGTTAATAGCTTTTGGACCGTTTCAGAATTGGTTCAAATACCGTATTCTTAAAGTATTTCAAATAATAATGAACTAGCTTAAATCGGATTTAATATTTAAGAGTCTATTTTTATTACATCCTTCTCTTCAGATTTTCGTATTTGTAGCCCTCTGGAGGAAGAGGGACACAAATAATGTAATGTAACTCCCAAGAATAATTTGGAAAATTCATGTTTAGAATGAATACACGATGGAGACAGTGACCCCTCAATGAATAAAAGTAAAAAAATAAAAAACAAGAACAAAA
>JAFIDM010004315.1:9036370-9077305 GCA_023159025.1 Thereuonema tuberculata | reverse complement strand
ATTATAAAGTTTGTTTTGAAATAAAAGGGGTTATTTATTAAAAAGTGTACCTGTAACGAAGAGTTTTCCCGCCGAAATACTATTCTTGGTCTCTCCAGTGAGACGGTGTGTGGTTTGGCAACGGAAACTGGTCATTCCATCGTTAGGACTAACGTGGCGAACATACAGATCCCCATTGGGCATCAACGAATACTTGGCATCTAGAAAGAAAAAAAGGAGACAAATCAGAAAAAAAAAAGGGGGGAAACAAGACAGTATAAAAAGCCGGCAAAAGGCCACTGGAAGTTCAGCAAAATCAGACTGCCTTCAAAAGATCATGCAAGGAACCATAAAAATTGCACGGTCCATGCACTTGTACACCAAAGTTATTACTTTTCCTGATGTCGCTGGAAGTCGCAGTGAAAAAAAATTATGGAAAAGGGAAACAGAAAACACACAACGACGATGAAGAAGAAGATCCCTTCTTTCTTTTTTGAAGGGGAAAGTTATGTCTCCGGTTACAGAATATCCTTTAAGCCTATTCCCTAAATAAATAGTGTGTAGGCTTAGGGGAATAGCAAAACATGATTTATTGAGAGTCCATAATTACGTCTCATTATCGGAAATGATAAATGATCTTCTTGCTTCTGAGAATAAGAGAAACGATTTATCAAAAGATAAGCTGCTAAGAATAAGAAAATAAATTAATTAAGGTTAATTAACGATTCTTCTTTGGAATCTATACGTGATTTCAGAAATCCAATCATTCATTAAAGAAAGAAGATTCCCTTTTCTTAAAAAAAAACATTGTAGGAAAGTCAGAGGATAAAGAAACGGAGAGAAGAGAAGATCAAACATAAATTACATCATCTATGATAAATTAGCAAGAAAAAAAAAAAAGAAAACAGCGGATGAAGGGAAAGTATATTAATTTAACAAGAAAACATGAAAGAGGGATAAAGGAGAACGAAAACAAAATCAAAAAGAACAAACAAGGGATGTGATGAATTGCTGAGATTTTTATTAAAGAAACTAACTTCTTTTCTTGAAAGATAAAGTTTCTTTATTTCAATGTAAACAAATTTTAAACTACTTTCCGATGGGAAAGCGAGGCTCATCAAATCCCTCAGTCTGTGTGTGTGTTCTATAATTTTTGAATCCTTGTCTACCTTAAACTTATACTCGAGGATAAGGGACGATCTAACTTAGGACGTCCCATATTTTGTGGCGTTGGCCTGTTTTCTAAGGTTGTGTCCCGTTGTCCCGATAAATTTAATAAGGGACGCATAACTGTCCCGTATTTTAATATAGTTTTTAAGATAACTTTTTATTTGCATTTCATAGCTTCATTTTCAGCCTTCGAAAACGTGAGCAACTGCGAAGAGATAAATTTTATTTTCATTTTAACCCCCGTCTGCATTGAGAGATTCTGCAGAGCAATATGGAATCATTCGTTTCTGCACTAGAAAGTTATGAACACGTTTCCAACAATGAAGACAAGGCTCGCGTTTAAGACTTTAGATTGAGTAGTTACTACCCGCAAGAACGTCCTACAAGGTTCATATTCCAGTTCATCTGCTCCTCAGTAAGAGATTTATTTCTTCCAAATAAGTAATACAAATAATAAAGTACTGATTATTTATTTCCGCTACATTAAAGTGTTCCGTATCTTTATTTTCAAATTCTTGTTACCATTACGTAACTGCTGTATTTGAAATCTTTTCCAAATGGGTACTTGTCGAGATATTAGATCAGAAAGGCGACACAAATTCCCATAGAAAAACAATGGGATTTAAACAATAGATTTCTATCTTTTCTATTAATATCGCATTGTCTTTAATCCCTTGTCCATTATTTGATATTATTAAAATTAATCCGATGTAGGCAACTAAAAGTAAGCATTGCGGATTGAATTCCGTTATTTTTTCCATAAAATTCAGAAGATATTATAAATTGAAATAATGATAAATGTAAGCTTTTCGTTTTTATCACGACTTGAAAGAAAAAAAAAGGTAATTAATACTTTTCGACAGTGTCAAAAGCAAAGAGGCCCCATAATATGCACAATTTTTATACAAACAAAATAATTAAAAGCAAGAGCATATAAAAATGCAAGACCGTTCCTTTATGTTTTACAGGCAAGCTGTAACCTAGGCCGCTAATACAATGCTTAGTGCATCATTTGGATTTGTTTTATGAAAATATGTTTTATAAGAGTTTATGAAACAATACGCTTGTAAATATTAACAATGACGTACTGTTGGCAATTATTAGTATTGTTATATATGAAGCATCAGTATTATTACTGTGTTAATTGTTAGCATTATTACTAACACTTACGGAAAACGTTAATTTTGGGAGTCAGGGAGGGCTCCTACAGGTCTGATTATTTTTTACGTGGTCACCTACTTTTTGATGCTGAACACAATGGTGAAGGTTTCATTCTAATATCTCTAACCGTTTGGCCGACACAGAGTGTGACATACAGTGTGACAGACAGACAACACAAAAGCAAGAGCGGTTCCCTATGTTAACTGTAACACGGGACCGCTAAAAAGAAAAAGTATGAATTTTTAAGAGATAATATTTTTTGGAAAGTAAGTTTATTTCTTTCGAACTTGTTAATTTTGTTGCATTTTAGAAAGAAATGAATAAATCATCAATTCCGCTATTTTTGTGTTACTGTAGATTAATGATTTTTGTATTCGTTAAAATGCTTTAATTTAAATATTTCATAATTTATTTAAATCTAGAAATTCATAGTTTAATTTAGAAATACGGCAAATGCAAATCTTAAATTTAAATTTATTATAATTCACAGTAAAAATCAATTAAAGTTATAAATGAATGAAATAAATTAATTAAAAATAAATATTTAACATTTCTACTAGATTAAAAGTTGCACGGGTGGGTTAATTCACATTTATTAGGTCGATTTTAAGGGCTATCTCGCACGTGCACGTGACGCAGCATCATTGCGTTCGAATCAGAGGTCATAAGCCTATAGTTGATTATCTGGTAGCTGGAATTGTTGCATTCTAAATATGCCGCTTCAAAAATTGTGGATATGTGCAAACGCCGAAATTTTCATGCTTGCAAGTCCACCGTCAACCGAGTAATAGCTAAGAGCGGGGTAAGCCACGGGCCCGAAAACAACAACCGGCACCAACTCCTAACATTGTAAAGAAAATGAAGGGTATGATTTTCGGCGAGAACCCTAGCACCCAAAGGGCGTTTGCCCAGGTTGTAGGAGTTTCTCAGCACGGATAATTAGGCGTGATCTGCAATTAGAAAAGCCTCATAAAGCTCGCGTTCATCGCCTACTTCCTTGACACGTTGCTGAAAGGAAGACCAACAGCCGAAAGCTTTACGAGCATCACTTATCGGGAGAAAAATGGAAGTACGTCACTATTTCGGACAAGGCTACCTTAGTGATACCAAGAAGCCAAGGGCAATGTTTTATCGCCCTTTTGATGCCAAAGGCCGATCCGAGTGGTACCGCGAATGCAAAGAAAACTTTTCGAGAGGAGTCATGATTGTTGTGAGTTACAGCTACAGAGGAAAGTTGTCACTGAGGACGGTACCTGCAAAGGTCAAGATTAATGCTGCCTTTTACCGAGAGCATGTCCTGGAACCCTTGTATCGGGACGTTATCCCCGCATTGTAAGCAGCGACAATAGGAAACTGGATTCATCAGGACAAGGCGTCGAGCCATACAGCTAGAGCGACCCAGCTGTACATGGCCAATGAAACCACAATACGAGATAGATATTCAGATATTTTTATTATCCAATTTAAAACAA
This sequence comes from Thereuonema tuberculata, assembly GCA_023159025.1. Lineage (NCBI taxonomy): Eukaryota > Metazoa > Arthropoda > Chilopoda > Scutigeromorpha > Scutigeridae > Thereuonema > Thereuonema tuberculata. Next base: position 9,073,523 of record JAFIDM010004315.1, on the reverse strand, counting down.
CATATCTTATAGATAGGTTCCTATCACTTCTACTGCGTTATAAATAAACAGCATTCCGAAAAAAATCAAAAGTATTTACAACTCTCCGAAGAAATCAAAGAAATGTGGCATCAGAATATAGTAAAAATAATGCCTATTATTATTTCATCAACTGGAGTCATATCATCACATACACTAGTAACAGCAATCGTTTGTTACACGGTGCAACAGCCAATGTCCCACTGCTGTCGCGTTTGCCAGGACTGTGCATACCGGGTTCGCAGTTGTCGGGATTAATGTAGGACATTTTTCACAGTTTTGATATATACAAAAAAAACTTGTGCTCTATTCAACTGTATCATTCGTCGCATCGTAACTACAATAGCGATGTTACCGGAATTTTTTGAAATCCTTCAAATCATTTATGCTCACCCTGTATCATCTGAATCATCGTAAATATACGTATAGGCAAGACCTTCCCTCCCCCGAAATCTCAAATGTGTAGATTAGTCCTCCTTTTTCGATCTGATAGTAAGTTTGAAGTGATCATGACTTCTTCCTTCCCCTCCCCCGAAATAAAATCCAAAAAGCCCATATTCTGAATGTAAACAAAATTTACTGAAAAAAAAAGTCTTATTTACTTTTTAGTTTTAATATTACGACAACACGCGAAAATTCATAGATAAAGAAAAATGATTGATACATAGTCTTTAAGATATCGAAAGGAATCCGGGTTTTTTTTTTTTTCGGTTCTTACGGGAAATTCTGTCATCTTCTTGCGTTAATTTCTTGACAAGGAATTACAGGGAAAAAATATAAAAGCTGCCTCGTCTCTTGCCCTTCAATGTGAATGTCAAGTTTCAAGAAGATTCATCAAGCAGTTCCAAAGTTATTACAAGGAAGAAAACACGGACTGATTGACTTTGATTCGCCTGATTGTCCTAGTGAAATAGACTCACAGTAGCAGATGATGCTCTGTATTCAGCACTCACCTTTAACAGAAATAAAATATTTTTTACATCCATATTTATTAATAATTTCCATTTTTCTTGTTGGCTTGATCTACCTTATTTATTTAAGATATTGTTATTGACTTTCTTTTGCTATCAATGAATAATGAGAATGATTTTACTTTCAAAGGCAAAAAAAAGCATTTTTTCACTGAGTTTTAATATTGATTATATTTAATATATAATTTTTTTAAAGTTAAAGTACGTTTATTTTAACATTTAAGAATATTCAGTATATAATATTTAAAAAAGAAATTACAAAATCGTTAGAATTCATTGTTAAATATTACAATGTATTATTTTGTTTCATTTTAATTCTTTACAACCATTTTTTTTTAGCCCTAGGACAGTGAGGCTTATCAATCAATCTGTATGTGTGTGTGTGTGTGTGTTAAGAATAACTTTTGAACTGCTCTTCTTGAAACATGGTAGGCAATTTTTACATTTGAGAAATTTCCTAGTTAGCACCTTGTCGCAAAATTAGCATTACGTGACAAAATTTCCCTTTGAGTTTAAACAATAGATCGCTATCATATTTCTGTTAATTTCTCAACAATTGGAATTAATCTTCAGAAAATGGTAATTTGTACTGTTTGGTATTTAGTAGGCATTGTACCTGGAATATAAATGTAGGTTTTTCCGTTTTGTCTTTTACACAACTTAAAATCAGAAAATTATTAAATTTCCGATTCCAAATCAATCTTACATCATCAGAACACCTGTTTCTGAGTTACTATCAGTCGTCAGCCGAGTTTATCCAAGTGAGCAAATGGTCGAGAATTGGAGAGCACGAATGAGAAAACTCGATAACTTAATTTATTTGATTTTCCTGTAATTCTATGGTTTATTTATTTATTATATGCTTATAAAATCACTTTTAACTCCGAAGAAACTGGATTAAGGCGTAGTTAAACATTCCTATGCTTTTCTTTTTTTTTCGAAATTAGAATCTTCTAGAACTATTAACCTCTAATATCAATGTAATGAGGCATCTAAAAAAAAATTGTAATTGCAAATTTTAAATGTAATTTAATTCTTAATTAATAGTTTTAATAATAATAATCCCAAAGTTGATGACAAGAAAAATTACTATCCGATTTTATAGAACAATCTACCGACAAATATTTAAACCAAGACTTAAATCAAAATAAATTAATTAAAATGTACTTAAATGAAAAATTTTATTAATTTTCTCAACAGTTATTTAAAAAAAAAAAAAGCAAAATTGATGCCAAAAGCTGTAATTTTAATTTTTGAAAACTTCTTAGATTCTTTTCTTGAATTATAATAATAACTATAAAAATCAGAAACCAGTAATGTCTTTCTTGAATCATGTCATAATTTTCAATTGTCAAAGTTCTGCGTATTTTTTCTTTTTAAATATGAAATACTAAGTTTTTGGTTCAACTGTGAGAATTATTATTATTATAACTACCAGTTTTGAGAATGCATTTAAAAAAATTAAAACTACAATCATTTAACTTCTTTTTGGCAAAGTTTCAGGTTTTTATAATATTTTATAATGTTTTACAACGTTATCCGCAATCCTATGTAAAATGTTTAAAAAGGTGAAAAGGACTCGTACAACAGAAGTGAAAACAACACTTGTAGAGGAAGGGGAAAGGTGTTAGTTTTTATCTTTAAAAAGGGAACTTGTTATTGGAGACATTTTACATCCAAATACAAAACCACGTTCTTCATTAAGATCCTTAATGAAGTTTAGGGAGTTTCTCAATTTCTAACCGAAAAGGTCATAAAATGTGTTTCATTTTCTGCAAAATACCTAAATGGAATCCAGACAGAAATAACCGAACAGCTCGGGTGACAAAAACGCATTGAAAAGAAGCAAAATAAAAGGAACTAATACGAATAAAATCAAACAAAAATAATCGAAGTAATTCTACTTTCCTTATGATGTGATTTCTCATAATTATCTTTTTTTCCCTTTGTTGCTTTTTTTTTAAAGGCATCAAAACGATAAAAATGAAATGTCTACTTTTATATTCCATCTAGTTGTACCCGGCATGCGTTGCAATGCCACTCACAGAAAGAAAGTGTTTGTGTTTTAATTCTGTTTATTGAAGTGCTTTTGGATACACAATAGTTTTTGTTTTTCCGTCTAGTGCATACACGAATAAATAGAAGGGTTTCCCACGCGTGAGCAGGCCACATACAGCTGTCCATATGTGAAGCATGGATTTTCCAAATTTCCAAAGCACGTAGCGATTGTCCCTGTTATTGCAAATGCGAGTTGCACCGGAAACTGCAAACGTTTGAATTCGAATGGCATATCTGTTGGAATCATTGGGATGCGTGGCAATCTTCTCCTTTATATTTTGCATTTAAAATTGTAGCTTCGATGATACTGTTCATCAAAGAAGGTTTCTGAATTAGTAGAACCATTTTACAATATCTGGAGCGCGAGTCGCTTCAACAAATGAATGTATTTCGTATAGTTCAGCGGCAGTTCGTAAACTCACCAAAGTTTCGTGGCGATCTGATGAATGGTATAGGAACGCATACGGGACAAACAAAGAAGAAACATTCATTTTTATATATATATAGATTATAACATTTACTGAATATTAACAATACTGTTTTGTGAAAAAAAAAATTAAATTCCTTTAATCTACTTAAGTTGTTTATATCGGATTAATATTAATCGTAGTATAAAACGCGTAATGTATTAACTGAAAATATGAATATTGTGGCGAATGTTTTCGGTCCATTTGTTCGGTAAAATAAAGCTAAACTCGACTAATAGTAAGATCTGTCAAGAACTCTTAAATTCACACAATGTATGCGTTTCAATAGGTTCTTTCTTTACAAGGCTGTGGTTTACAAACTGATTGGATAATTTCAATTACAAATGGGCTTTAACATTTTAAATACAAAATATCAGAGACCAAAAACACGGTTAAAGGAAAATTTAACTAATATAATAGAATTAAATAACAAACAGTAAAAACAGAGAATGCACAAAGAATAATACAATAAATGCTTAGAAAAATCATTACAATTACAAACAGTAAGATAAATTAGAATAAACAGTAAATAGATGCTGACATAAATCATTACAATATTCTTTGTTTAGAACAATGAAATCTTAATAGAAATAGGATAGACATCCATTGTTTCGTTCTTATTGCTTTGATTTTTATTTTTCTCGCTCTAATTTCTCGATCTGCATCCATTTCGAAAAAGATTCCAAATGTAAAAGCTAGAATGTTCCCAGTCCATAAATAGGCATTTTGAATTTCAAGAAGATCCATACAGTGGTTCAAAAGTTATTAAGAGGGAGAACACATAAACACTTACTGTCACACACACACACAATCATTTGATGAACCTAATTCTTTTCCTAGGAATGTAGGTTTAAAATAATTAAGTATTCAAAGCTAAAACTAAAAAAAAAAACCTCAAACGGAGAGAAGAAAAAAAAAGAGAAAAAAAAATCTCTCATCAAAAAAAAACAGGAACATCAAAGAAGAAAAACGAATGTGATTAATTATCAAGGAAGAAGAAAAGAATGGGGGGACGAAAAAAATCAATTTTTGAAAGAAACCAATTATTACTGCGCTGTTTTATTTATGTTGGGTATCTTTATTATTTTATAGTAAACATTATTCCTTGCTCCCTATTGAGGTTTTCAAATATTCTGTAGTTCAACTTCGTAATGAATCCTAATTGTTGTTAACCTAATTCCCAAAAGGAAAGAGAGGCTCATGAAATCAATCAATCTGTGTGTGTGTATGTGCTCTCTCTCTGGTAACTGTTGATCCGCTGGATGGATCTTCTTGAAACTTGGTATGTATATTCGAAGATTTCAGACTAACTTTTATGCTTGAAATTTTCACCAAATTGGTTCTTTTCGAGACAATAACGCGAAAAAACGATAAAAATTCCCACAGAAAAGCATTGGAATCTAAACAATGGATCTGTATCCTATTTTTATTAATATATTCCTTGTCTAAAACACACAACATTGAATCTTAGTTACTACATTGCGCGCTTTGATTAAAGTCAATTTTAACAATTTAATAATTTAAGTAATACGGATTTAATTCATTTTTTTCCCCAGGAAATGTAAACTTTGAACTGTTCATTAAATATTAGAAATAGAATGTCAATGTTGGCTTTTCGTTTTTTGCCTTTTTCACGACATTAAAAAGAAACACAAAGCAAAGAATAAAAATTTAAAAAAAATACAGGAAGGTAGGCTTTAACTTCTTCAAACACTTTGTTCAAATAAATTATTTCGAAACTAACAGAAGTTCGAAAATAATCTATATTACTAATTATTAATCCTAATCTATCTTACTAAAATCTTTTATTTGTCCGTCTGTCTGTCTGTCTGGCGCAATTGTTAATTTCCTGTGAAAAAATTACTACAATGAAACGTTCCCGACGGGAATCGAACCTGCAACCTTTTGATCCGAAGTCAGATGTCTTATCCATTAGGCCACGGGGACTACATTCAAATTATTGTTTCTTATCACTCCCTCTGTGTGTGAATAAGAGAAGAGCCAGCGAAAAAAAGTAACTCATTAATTTTAGCCTACTACACTTAAATTTAAATTCCAATGTTCATTTTTTTTAGCGCAAGCTATCAAATAATGAGTTCATTCAAAAAGGAAAAAAATATCACTTTTTGCCATAACCGCTTAGAATCGATTCTTCTTGGATTATCTCATACTTACCAGGGGGATGTCCTAGTTAAAAATATGAAAGAATGTTAAAGGGTTCGAAGTTAACCCTTAATATCATAGATTGTTTTTTTAAGTTTATCCTCCTAGGAACTTCAGGCTTATAAAATCAGTCAGTCTGTCTGTGGGTGTATCTAATAACATTTGAATTGCTGGTTGCATCACTTGAAACATGTCATGCACATTTTAGGACCAGAGACGATCCAAGTTGTACATTTTCTCATTCTTAAAGGTACACTAATTTTCTTTTCTTTTTTTTTCTTTGTTTTTAATGTTTAATTATTTTTTTTTCCAAGTATTTTATCAGTATCTGATATCTGGTTTCATTAAATTTCATTACTGAGTCTCATCCTTGGAGCCTCACAAGCAATAGCGAGATCCACACTCTTCTACACCATCAGTTATTTATCAAATGGATAAACCTAACTGAAGAGTCTAATAAGAATGAAACAACTGTCACAGATTCTAATGGACGAAAACTCAATATAATTGTTTTAAAAAACATACTTTTTGTTTTAATCTTATTCTGAACTTTTGATATAGCAAAATAAAAATAAAAAAAAAATTATCAAACACTGATGCTTAAACGATGCTGACAATTTCAATTTTTTCTTTCATGTTTCATTTTTTTTTCTCCGAACGATGTTTCCAGAAACTTCGATTCTTTCTAGAAGTTGTAAAGTATTCCTAATATTCTTGTAGATGCGAGTGAATTCCCGAAATTTTAACATAATTTTCAAAGAGATATTCCTTAATAAAAATGACGGTGTCGCTTTGTGGTTCCTAATAATAGAAAAGACCCATTTACATGACATTATCTTTCATGTCCCTCAAAATGACACGAAATTGGCGGGTTTCACATAAAACAGTTTGACGTCTCAGTATAATGATTCCTTTAAGTGCTTTCAAAAAAATCTAATATAGCAACTTCGCATAAATATCACTTTGGTTTCAGTCTTGATGCTTTCAGAGTCAATAATTGAATTCTTCGCTTCCTTCATTTTAGTTGTGTGTAAACGTTCCTCCCCAATGTCTGATAATATTCACTGTAACTTTTCTGCAATTTTCTTCCATCTCAAACAATTTGATGATAAATTAAAGAAATTATGCCATTTTCGAATGTTATAAGTGATCACGTGGTCTCATTTGATTTTCATCATTATTTTGATTTTAGTTCATTAGCTTTGTTGCACTGACAATGATTCCAAAATAATTAACAACGGAGCCATTGCGAGATTATCTCTTTAATAAAGAACTGTAAATTATTTCAGATAATAAATGTTTTATTCACTTAGAAAGTTTTGACATTAATTAAAATTGCTCTTAGCAGATAAACTACAATCTAATCACCCGATTCCCATAGTGGAAACATGATCTATTAAACAAAAAAAATTAAATTCTATTTTAACTTTATTAATTGGGCTCCAAAACGCTTCACTTCTGGGTCATTAATAAAAGAGGATCTTAATATCAGTGTCTTGTCACCAAAATTTAATGAGGGCTAAGCAATAAGATTAAACTCTTATGTATGAAATTTAATGTACAAAGTGATTCAAATGACAGTATCCCTACGCAGAGCAGTCTGGAGAGAGAACCAGTGGGCAAAATAACATCAGACGTGAACTGTGTACATTTCAGATCATGGGGAAAAGATTTCTGCACTACAAAAAATTAGTTCAAAAAATGACCGACAGGAGGAAATATGGCGCTGCCTAAGGATATCAATTACGGTAGTATGAACTGGATGGATATGTGAACGGGAAAGGAACTAAACAAGAGCATACTAAGTGTTATCGAATGATTTTTATTTATCATTCCCTATATTATGTAAAAGTGATTAATAAGCACAGAGAGCCGAACTAAGGCTGTAGGGAGCTGTCAAAGATAGTCAAGAGGCAGTCAAATGTGTTGGCCGTTCTGCAGGACCAAAACCTGATATCGAGTGACGACATGCTCGATAGTTCAACACAACTAATCTGTAGAGATGTTTCGCTTGTGCACTACGATTCTGTCCTTTAGATCTGCCAGGTGAAGAAAGTTGCCCCGATAAAACCATGCTTTTGAGGTAGCCCCAAAGTCAAAAATCACCGGGATTAAGATCTGGTGAACGTAGTGGCCATCTTGTTGGGAATGCGCGACTGGTGATTCTATCCTCTGTGAAATGTTATGGCAGTAACTGTTGAACACGACGTTCTATGTGAAGAGGAGTTCCATCTCGCATAAATGTCTTGGCGCCGGCCCTGCTTAACACCATCGTATTTTGGTATTTATTAACAAATGATTCAGTAGTTGGATTACCAAAATCTAATCGCATATATAATTCTATACTTTACTATAATTCTGTAGAAGCGATTGAAGTCTGAAATATATTTTTTTTTTATTTATTTAAGGGCATAATTTTTTGTCCTATTGTGGAAAGACCCGTAAACACTAAAAACTACTCTGGGCTGAATGGAAAATATTTAATTTTCAGTTTGATATTGATTAATGTATTTTCTTTAACTTATGGTTTATATTCTTTAAGAGTTTTTGGTTTTTACGTAAAATAGCCTTCAAAAGGGATCCGCATATTTTAAAATCTAATTAGATCAAGGTAAGAACATTAAACTTTTAAATATGAAATAATTTGGTGTAGAGCAGTTAATTATTTTTTTGAATTATCTCGCCCATCAGAATCTCCATAACAGACAAATGCACACATGTCCACACCATCAACTATTAAAAAAAAATGATCTAAATTTGCTCCAAGGAGTAGATGACGTGAATTTCCCTTGTAATTGGGAATGTTAATTTATTCCTTTAAATTAATTTTCTGTTTTATATATGTTTTAGAAACCTGAAATGATGACATGTATTAAAAAGAAAGTTTTGTATTTGCAAGTCGCTTGCATGATTATTACACTTTTCCTTACACTTACACATGTATATACTCATATTGTTACATGTTACAGTTAATAGTCTCTCCTTCGTGCAAAGTACATTTGACTTTTTTTTTAATTACCATTATTGTTGTATTTTGGCTATTTCACTATATATTAATAATATTTAATAATTTCAATAACAGTTATAAACGAGTATTTGCAGTACTTTTGCATTGCATATATTATCTATAAAAATGAATTCACATATGTAGGACTTAGTATTGTAGTATGTACTGTATATCCGACTTCTTAAGTACAATTTTCGATTTACGATCTATTTGTTGGAACATAATCCCCGTCACAAGTCAGGTATACCTGAATATTCACAGAATTTAAAATAGTCATTTCAAATAAAAAGAACTATATTACAATAATTACTATTCCAAATTCTATCAATATATCGATATAGTATGTATTCGAAACCGGTAATATTATAAATAAATTGATTTAATCAAGTTTGGCTAATTAAATCTTTAAATAAAGCTATGGATTACGACGATTAAGTTCAATACATCTCAAATACTTTTTACATTTCTAGATCACTCATCTGTACATCTTTTTTAACTCCTAATAAAAAGCCTCGAGATAATAAAAGTGAATATGACTTGATTATTATACTGATCTGACAGCTGAAGCGCAAATGGTTTGTTTACACGGAAAGGCCTAGTATCAGATCACAGACTTACGCTTCGATCGTTATCGGATACAGTTCGATAGGGTTCGTGAAGGCTTTATGGGGCCTTTGCCGTAACTATTAATGATCGCAGGGCGAATGAGGTTTTAACAGCAACCATAAAATATGTGTACGAAACCAGCAACATTGGATGCTCGGCTAATAATTCCTGGTTTATAGAATGGTCTATAGCAGTGTTTCTCAACCTTCGTGAGACCGCGGCTCGGTAAATTCTTTTGAAAATAAACAAGGCCTCGATTCCAACCATTTTAAATACATTAAAATTGTTTGCATTAAATGTTAGATTCCCTGAAATTAAATATTAATAAACTAGTTATGTCATAACTATAAATAGTGAAATTTCTAATCTATAATTTAACATGACAAGTATACTATTAAATTTAAATCTGAAATTCTCCTTCGTTGTCTTCCTTGGCTGACAATTCTCTTCACGTCGAGTAGCAATAGATGCTATTTCTATTAATTCAGAAATACATATTCCATCACACTGACTCATAGTGGAAAACATTCCAAATTATAATCCTGGCTTGGCCGTGCAAGGTCTGACCTTTCTTACTCAAAGAAACTTGTTCCTCTAATACCGCCATATTACTGTCTGCAGCAATGACTTCTAACATCAACTAAGTGATCAGGATTTTACCACATTTGAAAGTTCTTCTTTTGTGGTGTAGGTCATTTGTGCTTAAGATTCTTTTTACAATCGTTAAGCTCCAAATATTTATTAGTAAAATCGCTTACTATAGTAAAAAAAAAAAGTCAAGAACATCTCGCGGCCCGGTATAATTGATGGCAGGGCCCAGCGTTTGAGAAACACTGGTATACAACAGGCCCTAACCTACTGAGGGCAGCGAGTGATCGGTAATGCGATAGCTGTGGCCAGGAATCTAGAGGGTCCGAGAGGAATTGAATTGCAAAAGGATGAGGAAGAAAAACTTCGTGTTTCTACGGAATTACTTTTATTAATATTATTACGTTTAATATTCTCCTTAACTGGGTTATATAATTTATATTGTGATTTAGATAATTAAATAAGCAACATAACTTATTCCTATCCAACTTAAATAACCATCAATAGGGCAACATATATAAATGAGAAATCTTCTGATTATTGTAACCTAGACATTGTGGATTTATGAAGTTGCAAATACTCTTTTTAGTTGATTGTGACTTGTACTTATTGTGGATTTAACTATTGATATACTTCAATATTTTTTAAAATATTGAAGTTAGAACATGTTATACATCATGATAAAGGAATACCTTATGAGACGAAACTATGGTCCTGGGGTAGTTACTCCAGCTTATTAGACCCTCTTCAGATAGAGCTACCCAGAATGCAAAGACTCTTGGGTAAAAGTTTACAATATGTTACGAGCCGACGATGGAGTATTTTTCAGATTTGTGAGAAGATGGCGGTATTTGCACTATTTTCAAGATGGCGGTTAATCCTCGTGTCGTTGAATTACCTGTCAATACAATTTTTAATGTTTTTTTTTTCCAATATAATCATTCTGCAGTGGTGTAACCTCAACTAACCTAACCTACAGCTAATCGTGACAGACGATTCGCTCTGGCGCTATAAATAAAAAAATAAAGATCACGAACTCAAGACGTTTCAATTCAACTACTACAAATATATTCATAAGCATACTTTGGTAATATTTTACGAAACACCTGTGGAATTAGGGCTAATTGAATTGTTTTTGGACGAAAACGATTCGTTAATACATCGTAGGAATAAAAGTGATGGAAAACCTCGGGTTTTTTTGATAGTTTTTAAGAAAATTTGAATTTAAAGCGGGACTCTTTTGCGGAAGCACACGTATAAGACAATGAACATGGCGGTCGAAATTTTTGCTAAAAAGGCGCTATAGGCATTGGGAAAATTTTGCTGAAAGGCGCTACAAGCTTTTGCCTTGAAAATGTGCACATCCGCCGCCTGTGAAAGAGTTCCAAGAAAATCTCGAATTTTCTTAAAAATTACCAAAAAAACCCCCGGAGTTTTCCATCAGTTTTATTCCTAATATGCATTAGCGAATTGTTTCCTTGCAAAAAACTTGAAATTAGCTCTAATTCCACAGGTGAGATTTCGTAAAAAACCAGCCTTTACATACTTAAGTATAATATAATTGTATATTACGCTTATAAGTGTAAATGGGTAAATGGTCGTGATTAACGACCTAAAATGTATTCCTAAGCGAAGTGAGTTTCCGAAACCGAAACAAACAAAGCCTCCACTTTCGGTTACCGCATACTGCATTTAAACCCTGTAAATGTTCCATATCTTTCAGCAACATTCAGACGGCTAAGAAGAGAAGATTACCTTTATTCCTGATGAAAATAACCTGTCCTCTAATTATCTGCGTTGAGTCGTAAAGGGCTCAAAAATTCTGTGGCCATCAATTCGTCTACTTCACTGGAATATTCGATATCGCCTTTTTCCCATCCTCTAGGATTTCTTGATCAGACTGCAATTTTTTATATAATTTTTTATATACTTTACTTCGCAATTAATGGATAGTTCCTCGAAATCAAATCTTATATCCTTTATACGTAAGTAGTAGTGATCCATCCCTGGTGTATTTAGGTCCTTTCGTTTTATTAACCATCCTCCTCCTCCTTCCATTTTGACAGCAATTCACTACCCCGTGATACACTCGCACGTTCTGCATTTCAATCTTATTGTTATGGGCTTTTCATTGTTCAGTTACTGTATTTCTGTGGCTTGGTTTGATTTTAATTATTTGCTACGTTAAGAATAAATTACTTTTTCTCTCATTCTGAGTTTTTGAGCCTTTTGAGCTTTTGCTGGGTATCCCTGACTTAAAGAGAGTCGAATAAGCTCGAAGCAAGTCTCCAGGGTCTTAGTTTTGACTCATATGCCTCCATTTTTTCATGAATAGAATTTATTTTCTTTAGATCTATGATAGGTTTTTTTTTTTTGCTTGAATTTTCTTTTGTGGTCAAATGTCTCTTGAGGTGAGCGTTTAGCTATTTAAAGATTTCATTTCGACATTTTGATGTTGTCTTTATTTTCTTAATTGTGGTTTTTGAGGGATCACATTAGTTTCTATGAATTTTCTTCATATTTTCGGCCAAATCTTGATTTTTTTTTCCAAGTAGATGACTTCCATGTTATTGGAATTTATAACTGCACAGTCGAGAATGTTATTCCTGATTTTTTTTCTCTTAATTTAATAGCATTGTGTCAGGTCTATTATATGTTATCCTTCTTTCCGTCAATACTGTTCTGTTCCAATGTAATTTGATTTTATTATTTAGTAAAACTAGTTCTGTTTGGTAATTCTAATCTTCCTCTTTTAAATGTTGCCGTATTTCAAATTTCATTCTTCATGCGCCATTTATTTTATCGTGTCTCATCTTGTACTCATTTTGAGATAATGTATTGCTTTTTGCTATTATAAGTTGTACAGATTCAGGCTAAATATTGCATTTTCAACATAGTTCATTTGGAAGGCTTTATCTTTCATAATGTATTGCGTGATACTGTATGGGTACCATAAATCGAATCCGGGAAAAAAGGGTACCATTCGTAAACCATGTGTAGGTTTGTTCCTTATCGATATTGTCAGTACTAATCTTCTTTTGATATCTTTCATAAAGAGGTTGCAATTTCTACTTTCTAATGATGCTGTTTTGCTCTGAGTTCTACATCAGATGGGTCACTAAGCTTAAGTGGGTACAACTTTCGTCTGCTGCAATTATAATTTTAAGTACTTGCGTGTTTTCGGGTTTTTCATGGAAATAACTTCTGATGCTTTGGGTTTGTTGGATATCATGGTAGCTGTCAGACCTCTTCCTCCATTTTTCCTGGATAAAATAAATCCCTACATGCTTTTGAGTGATGGAATTTGAATTTTGTAAGATTTACTCGAAATAGTCGTTCCAGAGTTTATAAATCCGTTCACGACCATTCACTACCAAAACAGATACGGCAAATGCGTTCGTTGCTTTAATTATATTACTTGAATTAACTGAAGATTTTAAGAATGACTTTTAGTCTTCTATTAAATTTCTGGTGTAGTTTGTTTTTGGTGTGCATGCTTTTCGTTATTCAGATACCGGGTACTTGTTTCTATAGCTGGATCTGTTTAATTCATTATTAATAACTTTATAATCTTGAAATCTTCCTCTCTTGATAAACTAAGTTTGATATCGTTATACAATGACCTTTACAGAAACATTTTCATCAGTAGTTGAATACAGCTTGAGGTCATCTAGAATTAACAAATGAGCTAGTCTAATATTGTTCGGTTTAATCTCATATCCTCTACAATATTCATTAGCAGTATAGATAAAGGGTCGATACTCAAACAACACCAGAGGCTACTCAGACTATCTCCTTGAAATATTCTTCTTTGAATTTTAATTGCTTCTGTTGTAACTCGGTTATTATTTTAGTTGCTATTATTTTTTTTCCACTGAGACATTTAATGATGTTTTCCACTGAGTTTCAGCAATTTAATGATGTTTTCATTTGTACTGCTGCAGTCAAATGTAAGGAAGCACATGATATGCTTTTTTTGTAATCTACATAATGCCATGATTTCGTTATTTAGCAAATTGTTGATTTTTCATTATTACTAGTCGGCTACCCGTCGCTTCGCTCCGGAAGCCTCGCGTATGTAACGGAAAACAATTTGTTATTTATTAAAAAAACACACACATACAAATTACATCAAGTAAAATAAAACTAAAATTTTTTTAAAGTTTTTTTTTATTTTAATTTTTGATGTATATATTCTCTCAATTCACGACTGCTTTTAGAATCAGCGTGTGAATCATATATCTGTGATATTTTTTTTTTTTTATAGAGATTAGAATGTAATCCTTGTGGTCTAATGCCTAAGACGTCTAACTTCGGAGCAGAAGGTTGCATGTTGGATTCCAGTAGATAACTTGTAGAAATTATTTCTATTTTTATAAATTATAATAATTGCACCAGACCGAAAGAGAAATAAAAGATTTTCGTAATATAGATACAATTTTCAGTCGCTTTTGAGCTACAAATAGTGAATTTTCAGTATTCTACTTAATAGAAATAGTGCTTCTTTCTTTCTTGAGTCTCTTTTTTTTATTTCCATTGATACTTTACAGTGGTTTTTGAGTTAGAAATAGTGATTGTTTTTGAGTAACGAATAGCGATTTTTCAGTATTCTACCTAATAGAAATAGTGATTATTTTTTTTTCTGTTCTTTTTTATGCAATTCCAATTGATACTTTTCAGTGGTTTTTGAGTTACAAATAGTGAAAATTATCTATATCTATTAGCTAGGCCATCAGATTGTTCGATATAGATATTTGAAGAAGAGATGTCAGATGGACGTTAGTTGATATAGATGATAAATGAAGCTTGTATACGAAATTCTTCGCAAGAAATTGATTGTGAATATTCTTTAGAGTGAAGATAACCAAATTCTGTTGAATTGTGACTCAAAGACCTAAAGTTGTATGTGAGTTAAGACAACGTTTTCCAATTATATGGCAACTTTATTTAGAGTTTGTCCTTGTAATGGCCAAACAAAAAAAAACTTATTATAATAATATTAATGATAATAATGTAATAATATAGTTATTTAGTTCCACATAATCATACAGGATACACTTGGATCCTTTACTGTTTTTAGCAGAGAAACATTTTAAAGTATGTGTTGAGCTATAGAAAATATTACTGAATAAGTAAAGTTTAAAACAAAACTTTATAAAACCAAATTACTAATATACATCTTTCATTAAAGGTTTGATCATTCAAAAACATTTGATACTTAAAGTTCAAGAGTTCATTGTTCTCTTTCATCAGAGTCACTGTAAATACTTTCAGACATTTTAATCGACTAAATCCATTAATTTACTAACATTGAATATTAGTTATTAATGTCACTTCTCACTTGTATTGTAGGACTTTAATGTTCACTTCACTGTAGTTACACAATTAACCTTTTCATCTAGTATCAAGTATCTTCTTAAATGCATTATTTCATTTCTAGTTATGTTGTGTATCATTCGTTACAATAGTTTCTTTGTATGGCTTTAATATGTATTTATACTGTTAATATCTTCTATATGGAAATTCATTAATGCAATTCACTGATTACAATGTTCCTAGTTATTCAACTGAATCCTGTTTTGTTAATTGTGAAATTAACAATTCAAATTGTAATATTCAAACTAATTGTAATATTAAATACCTTTTCTTCAAACTTGATACTTAATTGTCAATTAGTCTTTATGTGTTCAATTAATTTAGTTTCACGAACATGACATGACTCTGTCTAAACTTTGTGTATCTTTGTCTATACACTACTAATAATCTCAGCATTCTAGTATTTTAATACTTATTGATCACTCTTATAATGTTGCTTTATTCATAATTACTTTAATCATAAGTTCTGTATTCTAATGTGGAACGTCCGCCATCTTGAAATCACGATGTAATTTCCTACTGTGTCTTCATTAAATTGTTTCCGAAATTTAAGATGAATAATTCCACTTACTTTGACTTGCGCTGACCGGTCGCATTAATTCCCTAATCCATTTTGCGTTGATCGCCACCGTGTTCCAACTTACTTACGGATTGAGTCATTTGATCTTCGTCCAACATGTCCCTTCGGCATAATCCCATGTTGAATTCTTAACACACGCGAATATATATTTTAATGTAATACAATTTGAAATTATAAATATTCGCATTTAAATTCTATGAATTAATCGGTCAATTTCAGTTATTAGAATACATAGCTAAAAGCTAATATCTTTTAAACTTCTTTTAAGAGCTTTACAGTGAACTTCACTTCATGGCGAAGCTAATAATAATCATCATCGTCGTCTTGGTTACTAATTTCGTTAACCACCGATTGTTGTCCAAAGCTGCAGTTATTGCTCTTCTCTCATCTTATTGGTTATTATTACTATTTCACCAAAATTACTTTTAAAGCATGAAATTTTATTATTAAAATTATTTTACTCTATAAAATAATTTCTCTTACAGTCCTTAAGCTTTATTGATAAATATAGCATAAGAAGGTCTGATCGGAAATTGTTTTCTTGTGAAAGTGAATGGAAGTAGATTACCGCATGGTTCCATAGACATCCTATGGATGAAAACAAAATCTCCTTTGTGAGTTCTGTTATAATTTCGGTTTCTATGACATCATTATCGAATGAACAGCATTTAAGTTGAGTTCCATTGCAGTATGCAAACTTGGGATTGATGTTTCGCAACAATATTATTGGAGATCCAATCTTCAATGACAAACGATGTTGAGGAATTCTGCTGAGATTCAATGCGTTCAGACACTTGGGCATATAGAGATGTTCGTGTGATGGATTATCAGAAGTGTCAATTTTATTCGCACTTGTATTGTATGCTCTATAGTCTCTCCTTGTATTATTAGACTTATCATTCGATTGATGTTATCGACACTCTCGTTCATCTCGTTTATCCAATTCCAATTGATACTTTTCAGTGGTTTTTAAGTTACAATACTGATTTCTCAGTATTCTACCTATATGACGTACTGCGTCTTTCTTTTTTGACTTTCTTTTTAATTACAATTGTTACTTTTCAGTCAAAGTCAGTTCAGTTTTGACAGATAAGTCAAAAAAGCAATATGAAGAGAGTTGTAGTTCCCATGGCCTAATGGGTAAGATGTCTGACTTCGGATCAGAAGGTTGCAGGTTCGATTCCTGTCGCGGATGTTTCATTGAAAAAATTCTTTCTATTTTTCATTCTCACAGAAAACTGCGCCGGACAGACAGACACACAGACAGACAGACAGACAGAGAAATAAAAGATTTTAGTAATATAGATTATATCAATTGTTAACTGTTCTTTACATCATCATCATCATTATCATCAGTCCTTAGCTGGTGATTGGGGTTTACCTCGCATCCAATACACTGCTGTAGGTGCCACAGGGTTCGATATATTATTTACAATATCTTTCCATTTCTTGCGTTCAGTGGCGATGTTTTTAGCCACCTCTAGAGTCAGTCGTTGGTTTTTGATGTCCTCTTCAATCTGTGTGAGCCATGTTTTCTTTGGGGCTTTTAGATGAACTTCCCAGCTCTTTAAATCTCATGTAACCATCGATTGTTTTTTGGTTCTTTTGCAATAAATTGACTAAACCTGTGTAAATATACATTTAGCAGCTATTCCGTTGTGAAATCCCAATGCCAATGTCTGCTTATCCACATAAATCACAAATACGCACTTAAAGTCGCATTACTGTTGTGTTGGGTTGCTTTAAAATGAAATCCAATATTTCTTAACCCTTTTAGATTATGAGACTTATTTATCTATTTAAACAAATCAAGTTTATGAAGCAGGAGTGTTTAAAATAAATGTAACTATATTCTACTCGATAAAAATATAAAATTAATCTTACGTACAATCTTCTCAAAGTTGAAAACAGTAGAATTGGCAACTTTCAAATTATAAGTTTTATATCTCTTTTACTGTTCTTGATTCTGTAATAAAGAATTATTTTCTAATACATTCATTGAATTAAACACATAAGACGTTTCTTTATAAATGCAGTTCCTTTCACAGTAGAAATAATAAACTTATCTTACCTCTGGATTTTTTCAAGTGTTGAATCCTCACAATGAAGTTTCCCTCGAACAATTCTACTAAAATCATTTTCTTCAATTTAACACGATTCATAACATAATATTATTTAATATATATATTCGGATAAATCTTAGAAGCACCAGCCGTCGTAGAAACTCTTAACACTTTAAAAACCATTTCTTTCGAATCATAGTTCAGGAGATTCGTTCCAACACTTCATTTAACCTCTTCTTTGGATAAATTTAACTCGAACTTGCTTTAATTCGTTCTTGAATTTCTGTATCGTGAAATCCATTATCTGTGTTTCTCTTCTTAAATCTAAGGATTTTTTTCTTGTTACTGCTAACACAGCTGAGTCAGCCGCTTTATAATATTTCTCTGAGAATTCATACGATGTTTCTATTGAGATATTCCAAATATAATCATTGTCGTTGTAATATATCTATTTTAATTTCTGTCTTCTAGTAGAGTTTAAGATTCATTAATCAAATCGAACCCAGGAACTAATTATCACTGGTAACCTTCATTAAGGCTTTTTTTTCGGAACAGAAGCACATGATTAACAATCACTTCAGCTCGTGCTTTCCACCTAATGCAATTCTGGTCGGCTTCTTGGCAAATGGAATATACTTGGTTTATTCCCAATAAAGCCATCAGGAATATTTTGATCATCTGCAACCAGCATAACTTCCTTCGATAGTTACAGTAAAATAACTGATTAATTAAACAATGCAGGAGTAACTCCTACACAGCTGAGTAGGATCCTGGTGATACAATTATAAATTTATAATGAAAACACCCCCTTTTAAAAGAAGATCGCCCGTCTATCATTAGCAACTTAAACACGATTCCAACAGCAAAGAATACATTATTTCCTGATCAAAAATTTTTTAGAACCAATGATGTAAAAACCAAACCTGAAATCATTTCACAAAATATTGATATCTATTAAAAATAATCTTCACATAAGTTAAAAAGAAAAATATGTATGCCGTTAATCAAAAATGAAAATTTTGAGGACTTGTTTGAACTACTTAATATAAATAATAATAATAAAATTAAATTAAAATGGAAAATTTTATTATTGATACTTAATAACCTAAACTTCCTGTTGGATGTGTGTCCACTTCAGAATTATTAAAAAAATCCGAAATATCAAATCTGGGGGCAACGCAATGCCCCGCCAAGACGAGCCGAAGGCAGGAAGGGCACTACGTACTTTTCTGGAAGTGTTTCGTCGTATTTTCGAACCCTCATAGCTTCGGCCTGGATAATACTAGAGAGCTCAAATTTTCAGGATAAGATGCAGTTAGCAGACTAATGAAATACGCTAAGTTTCATTTATTTAGCTTTTATACTTTGGATTTTATTAATACCTAAAATAGGTCGATTCCGTCACTGACTGACTGACTGACTCATGATCATCAAAACCTCTAAGGTACTTCCTGAAGTCCTAGAAAGCTGAAATTTGGTATGCAGGCTAGGATTAGCACACAAACAACAAAAAAATTAAGAAATCCGTCACTTTCACATTCCAACCCCTCATAAAAGGGGGTCGGGTTATGTATTATCGAACCCTCATAGCTTCGGCCTGGATAATACTAGAGAGCTCAAATTTTCAGGATAAGATGCAGTTACCATACTAATGAAATACGATAAGTTTCATTTATCTAGCTTTTATACTTTGGATTTTATTAAGATCTGAAATACGTCGTACCCTCAATGTTTCGGCCTAAATAATACTGTGTAATAATGTGATTTCTTACAAAAGTGCAAACAGCTTGTATTGTATACAAGTTGACCAATAGAAAAACAGAAAAGAAGGGCATTGAAAAAAAAATCCATTTTCTAAATAATCTTAAAACTAAATTTAGTATAATTACAATAGATAATCGCACCCAAAACATTTCATGTAAAATAAGTTGCCAAGACACACCTGCTCATAACGCTTTCACTGTTAAAAAGTTATCAGATCTCATCTTACAAAAAGAAATGAAATCCCACCCAAAACATTTCATGTAAAATAAGGGGTTGCCAAGACTCGCATGCTCATAACGCTTTCACTGTTAAAAAGTTATCAGATCCCATCCTACAAAAAATGAAATCCCACCCAAAACATTTCATGAAAAATAAGTTGCCAACACTCACACGCTCATAATGCTTTCACTGTTAAAAAGATATGAGATCTCATGTAGAGCCAAGCCCCTAACTCTACAAGGCCTAACTCCACAAGCCCTAACTCTAAAAACCCTATATCTTGGTCAAAAAGTATGGCTTGGCCGTTTCATGGAACTATTTCATCCCACCCAACACATTTCATGTAAAATACGTTGCCAAGATGCTCATAACGCTTTCACTGTTAAAAAGTTATCAGATCTCATGTAGAGCCAAGCCCCTCACTCTAAATGCCTAACTCTAAAAACCCTAATATCTTGGTCAAAAAGTATGCCTTGGCATACTCCATATCCTTTACATAACTCCATGGGATTGTCTGTGCGACAGCCACGAAACGGCCAAGCCATACTTTTTGATCAAGATATAGGGTTTTTAGAGTTAGGGCTTGTAGAGTAGGCCTTGTAGAGTTAGGGGCTTGGCTCTACATGAGATCTCATATCTTTTTAACAGTGAAAGCATTATGAGCGTGTGAGTCTTGGCAACTTATTTTACATGAAATGTTTTGGGTGGGATTACTTTGTATTGAAGGGAGACAGATGCCGTTAGATGTAACCGAGCGGTCTAGGCAGTTGTCTATTAACACGATTGATGTTCCTAGGGCCGGTCTGGAGATTTCCATTCTTTTTTTTAAATCTTCTTCAGACTATCTATGGTCATTGTTATTTTAGGAATAATAATAGGCCTAAAAAAAATACTTCAGTAATTGTCGAATGTTTCCAGTTTTTTCAAAGCAATTAAGGATGAAATACTGAATTTCAAAAGCTTAAGTTGTTTAGATATAAAATAGAATGAATTTAATTGCTTCTATTTGACAATGAAGTAGACATCATAATTTTTCCGGTAAAGCTACTCATCTGTTTTTAGAATATTCCGCACTGTGTATCATCTATATTTAATCATTGCCAATTTAATTTAAGGTAATTTTTTTTTCTAAGGAACATCAATACATTCTGGTATTTAACATTACTATCAAATAACCTGTTCCCAACAAAATCAAATAAAACTTTCTCTGAGAGGTTCAGAAATCGTTTAGATCTCAACAAGGATTTTCTTTCAGATCTACGGTCAGATATAGGTGGTACAACACATCTGAAAAATAACCACAAACCCTATCCACGATAAATGAAGCCAGAATGTTCTTTATGTATTAACATATAAAATTCAGAAAGTGTTTTGTGATAGCAAGAAAAGAAATGGAAAATATTGTTTTCACGTTCAATTTTAAATGTTTACATGTAACGTTTTGTAAGGCCTTATTGTTTGTAAATCATTTTAAAATTAACTTCCTCTCTTGTTGCTTAGCACCGGTTGTATTACGATCGACGTCCTGAGTATTTGAAATTAAAGTTTAAATGGAAAAATATAATCACAAATTAAATATAGGAAAAATGTACAGGTCACTTTCATGGCGTTTATGTTTTTGAAATGTTTATTTGATATCAAATAGAGTGCGGAGCAGAAAGCTTCAGAATCAATGCTTTAGACACAGAATTTAAATTGCAATTTATTCGTATTTTAAAAACAAAATTCACACTGCATTTACTGAGATTATAAATTTAACAAAATCAATTATAATTGTATGTATGTTCAATGATCCATCTCGATGTGTATGTGAGCCTACAACGCTCGATTATCAATTTGGTGAACTGATGGGGAAGGGATGTTTGGAGATTAAAATATCGTCCCCATATTTGAAATTAAGTAACTGTACAGTTATTATGGAAACCGCTTGAACCGTTTTAGCATAATGAACGTATAAACAGAAAACTAAGTTATTCACACGTACTCAGTCAAGCATTATAAAAAAATTTATCGTGTATTTACTAGGCCATAAATATGCACAAATTTTCAAGAATTCAGTCTATCCTTTTAAGTGAGAGATTTCAGAGGTCATTTTTTTGAAAGAAGGGAGGGGTGAAGATCAAAACAAATGGACAGTAAATTCCTTTCTCTTTTCCTCTATAGAATTCGTTTTAAATAATACCTTTTCAATGTGATAATACATTAAGACCACTAGGAGTTTACAAGAGTCCACACAACAAAGAAAGGAAGAAACAAGAAAGTAATGGAAGATTACCTTTTTTAGATATAAACAATAATAATAATAATAATAATAATAATCTTATGC
The DNA here is from genome assembly GCA_023159025.1 of Thereuonema tuberculata. Classification (NCBI taxonomy): domain Eukaryota; kingdom Metazoa; phylum Arthropoda; class Chilopoda; order Scutigeromorpha; family Scutigeridae; genus Thereuonema; species Thereuonema tuberculata. The sequence goes on along the minus strand of JAFIDM010004315.1, from coordinate 9,051,317 downwards.
GCGACAACTATAACTTGGCAATTTGTGCTTTGGTCCTTGACCCGCCATATTGTCTTAGCTGGGGAAACCCATGGCTTGAAACTTTTACATAATAATAATTATTATTATTAGGAAATTTATGGACACAACCACAAATCCCTAATCATTCTTGCACACGTCTTGGCAATATGGGCTTTGGTCCTTGACCCACCATATTGTTTTTGCTGGGGAAACCCAAGGTTTGAAACATACAAACATAATAATAATAATATAACAAATGAAAATTATGAGAAAAATTGAAAAGCAATCATGTACTGAATTATAACTGAGAGCATGATAAACACACAAAAATAGCATTAATTAGAAATAATAAAAAAAAGGATAATAAGTAATACCGACAATGAAAAATTATGGAAAGAGAAAATTGATAAAATAAATAAGATTTTTGAAATCAATGAATATCTATCAGTTTTATTAAAAAGCCAATAAATCATTTCTTTAAGGATAGGAAGAAGAAAAAGACAATCAGAAAAGAAAAAAAAGATGATTATAAGAGAGTATTGAAGATGTCATCGGGTATTGAAATAAGTAATACTGTTAGAGATAAGAAAACAAAATTCGTATAGTGCAGTGTAAGGCTAATAAAATGAATCATAAATGATCTAGGTAGTTAGTTTGGGGGTGAGCGTGGGTCGCTTGATAGCCGAGCACAGCGACCTGAAAGATCTATTGTGCTATCCCACGGAAATAAGGACAGACGGAGAGAAAGACTGAGAAAGAATGGCGTGAGAAATGCAAGGGAAATGGGAGAACCCCGGGAAAACCTGCCCAGCGCGGATTGCCACCATCAACGAAACCCACATGAGAACCGAACCCGGTACTCAGAGGTGAGAGGCCAGTGTCTTAGCGACAACGCCAACCGCGCGACCCATAAATGATCTAAGTACCAAATTTATGGAATCCGTCCAATCCTTTTACTTCGATGCAAACAGACAAAGACAAACATACAAGTAGATAAACGGAGAAAAAAAATGTTCAAGTGAAATAGTAAGATGCTCAACCAAAAACAATAATGAAACGTTACAGTAAGAATTTTGTCCTTTTCATTTAACAAAAAAAGAACAATATAAGAGTAAATAATATAGTAGATTCTTTTTTTAAATATTTAACTTAAACTTCAGTGAAATCTTTTATTTTTTATTACGAACATCTTCAACTAAAATCAAATTACAAAACGCAAGTCAATAAATGTCTTTATTATTTATATACTGTATTTGTTCAATGGAGCAAAACAGAAAAACATAGCACTTACTTGGATCCAAGGGCTTAGGAGATATCGTCACAACGGAGTCTCTAATCCATGACGTCACCATGATATATTCCATCATAAAGCTGGGAACATGGCATTTCATAATCGCCGAATTACCTCGGATTGTGTAAACGTCATAAACGTACACGTCATAATCCTGAATTACGACTGAAAATACAAAAGAACGAAAATTACATTTGTTGGAATATTTCCCTCCCTTCCCGTTGATATATCATTGCTGAGCTGAAAATGAAAATACCAGCTTCACTTTACGAGCACATAATACACTGGTAATAAACATTGGACTCCATTTTATAACCGTAATCTCGATTTTCTTTTTTAAATTCCTTACATATTGAAAGAGGAATTGGACCGAAAAATAAAAATTCTTAACGCATTATTGACGATTTGAGTTTATTTCGTCTTCATCTAAGAAAATAAATTTAAAAACTTATCCATAAAATCAGAGTTCGAGGAAATTACAATAAAATAAGTTAAAGAAATAGTTCAAGTTCCAGTTCCCTTAGAAATGAACTAGTTCTAGTTTTTAAGAAAAAAATTCCTTTTTACAAAGAAAAAAAAATAGTCGTATTGGAAGTTAGAAATTTAATCTTTATCTTTATTCAGTCATTTCATGTGTTACGGCTATTAGACTTTCGACCTACGCTCCGAAGTTGTGCCTCTAGTTACTACACTACCGCCCGATTGACTTCCAACTGCTAGTGTTGTTGTCATCAGTTTAGTTACAGACGGTTAGCTTTACATGTTTTCTTTTGCTATTTTCTTAAAAATACAGGATGTCCATAAAAAAAAAGTACCTATTTATTCTAAACAGTCCAGTGTATGTGTGTGTGTGTGTGTAGAGATACATGTAACAAGCACCTGTTGTAATTCACGTGCGATGTTCCATTTGAAATATCTATCTTGCGAATGCACATTGTTTTTTGCAAAATGGCGCCGACCAAACAACAAAAGGCCTATTGTATGGTAAAATTTGATATAAACACAACTGCTATCGCAAATCAACGCAATTTTTGGGGACAGTTTATGGTTGAACCACCTGATAAGAACTCCTTTAAGCGTTCCTGGATGAAGCGAAATTCTTGGAAGAAGGTTGCAGGTGCAAAGTCATGTTCGGAGGAGGTACTTTGGCAAGCCTTCCAAAGCAGCCTCATGAAGTCGCCTCGAAGGTCGAGCCATGATTGGAAATGCCCCGCGGTACTATACGGAAATTCTTCATAAGCATTTGAAAATGAAGGCTTACAAGCTTCAACTTGTGCAGGAACAACATAAAGCATTTATTACGGCCTTCAGCGAGAACATGCAGGAATTGAGAATGATAATTTCGAGGAGAGGCTCGTGTTCAGTGATGAAGTGACCTTCCACATCAGCGGCAGAATTAACAGTCCACAGCATATGGATCTGGATTCCGAATATTCTCATGCGACGGTCATTAAACATGAGAAAGTCTTTCAGTACCATATTCAGAAGGAAAATTTGTGGGCCATGTTTCTTTGCCATAGAAACTAAACTCTCCTATCTGGACATGCTTGGCAATTGGATGATGCCTCAAGTTGAAGAGGACTCATGGGATTTTCCAACAAGATGAAGCTCCACCCCACTCCATCGAGCATTGAGAGGGTAACAATGAACATCTCCCACAACGATGGATCGGTCGCACTGGTCCAGACGATTAAGCGTTGCTGAGATGGTGCCAGCTATGAGACCATGCGATTCCTTTTTGTGGGTATTCGTCAAGACCCACATGAGATCTCATGGAGTTGAGAGCGGACCATTGAGCCTTTCCTGCTGTTATAGGAGACATGCTGATTCGAGTGAAATGGAAGAAATGGACTATATACTCGATATCTGTCACAAAGGGTGCTCATACTGTGTCTTTGTAAAGTATCCTTAAAAACTTGGAGAGATTATCCAAGAGATAGAAAGCATTCTCGTACCACATCATTGGGCCGAAAATATTTTTTTTTTTAAAAGGTACAATATTTTATGGATACCCTGTACTTTGTTTACATCAGTTATGCATGGACTATACATGATGATTACAGTGTTTACAAGCCTTTAAAAGTTCAAAAGCAAACGGACAATATTCTCTACTCACGCCTTAACTCGAAAATATCTGCAAATCGGACATTTTCAAATTAAGGCGTGAGTGTAGAATCTAAGGTGACGTAATTATGACGTATGCCTGTATACGTAATATTAAGCTCTTTAGAACCAGTAAATAATTTTAAGAATATCTAAAACCATAAAAGTCCTGATTCGTTTGATATGGGAAACCTATTTAACTTGCTAAAAATTATGAGACAACACAAATATTAAGAAAAATAAATTAAAATTTAAAAATATATAAACAGTTTATTCTTTTACCGATGACACGTGAAGTCGACTGAAAACTCCCTAATATAAACATTTTAATTTTAATAAAAGTTTAAATAAAATATGTTTTTATCTCAATGATTTTTGAATGCAAAGATTGTTGTACGGAAGCTAAATTAAAACTGATTTTTTTAACAATAAGTTCGGAAAAAAGGTTATTTCATGAAATTTCTTTTTTCTTTTCTTCTTTTAATGTGAAAACGACAAAAGCTAAAAGTTTGAATTTTACATTTATTCTAATATCTACTGATATTTAAAAAAAAATTGAAAAAAAATTATTAAATCTACATTATTTACTTACAACAACGTCTAATGTCTAAACCGGATTAATTTAAATCGAATCAAACCATGAGCAGTGGATTAGCTAAAACGATTTAATAGTCATTGCTTAAAACAATGAGATGTTAATAGAAATCCACTGTTTAGATTCCAATGCTTTTCTTTGGAAGTTTTTGTTGCCGTCTCATGTTGGTCGACAAAGGACTCATTTAGAAAAGATTTTAAACATTAATAATTAAATGAGCCCTAGAATATACATTCAACAAAATCCATCTACCAGTTAAAATATCTTATCACAAAAAAGTATCACTTACTGATGCACACGGATTGAATAATCTTAGTGTAAAGTTGGTTTAATGTTATCAGAAGATAATATCTTTCACTCAACAAAAGATTTTTTAAATCAATAATTCAGAAATGTTTTAAGATATCAGTTTCAAATTTGAAATGTGATAAATAAACATTCAGTTATGTCTGATGTTTGAAAAATAAGTACTTGAACAATAAATAAAATTAAAAAAAAATACTTAAATTGATCTCTAATCTTTTTAATCTTTCAAGTTTTTTTTTTATTATAATTAAATATAACTTAATTACAACTCAGTCCTACTAGGTTGTACAAAAACCAGTTTTGTAGATTCTGAATAATAATTCGTATATGATGCTGTACAATAATATTACAGGTTTAATTATAATATTAATATTATTATATTACAGATGAAATTACAAAAATTGTAATATAAATAACTTAATAATATTCATATTAAAGAGTGAGTTAAGAGTATAATTTTAAAAAAGTATGTGTGTCTGCGTTTATCGTGTGTGGTATCTAAACACACATTAACACACTTTAACGCTTTTTAATTAGCTGGATGTATCTTCTTAAAACTTAGTATACCTATTTTTGGACAAGAGAGGAGCTAATTTTTATAGGGCAATTTTTTTCTATTTTATATGCGGATCTTTGTGGAGGAATTAGAGCAAAAAGATAACAAAAAAACTCATAGAAATGAGTTGTCGTAAACGGGTGATTTCTAAACGGTGGGGTGTGCCATGCTGCGAGCACGGAAGGATGGAGGAAGATTTAGAGACAGTTTCAAAAATGCATTTCATTAATACATTTAAATTACATACACGATTAAAATTATAAGTAAAAGAGTGACCAGAACTTTCAGTCAGGTCTATTAAGCTTATAATTAGTGTTATAGTATTTTTTTCAATGTATTAGTGTTTTTAAAAATATTTCTTACCTTTAAAAAATTCGGTAAGGCGCGAGTAATTTTTTTATTCCGAAAGTGGGGAGCACAGAGAAAAAAGTTTAGCAATCACTGTCTTAAGTAACGAACATTAGTCCATTTACTAAGACGTTAATAGTTTAATAGATGGGTTAATATTCTTTGTTTAAGACAGTGGTTTCTAAACTTTCAATGGCATTAAAGTAGGATTCAAGTCTTTCATGAACTTCTTGTTAAGTAATGAGATTGTAAATTTAAGTAAAATTGCTGCTTACCCCCTCTGATTCGAACTTCTTTGCTGATCAAAGTCCCCACGGAGTTGGTGGCCGAACATCTGTACACCGTGGCGTGGACATCCTGTCGATATTCTTCCGCCCGGAACGGAGGGAAGACAAGGCTGCCGTCGGCCTCCACGTGCCGAAGTCCCGGCACGTCGGTCACTGGGGAGCCGTCAGACATCAGCCAGGTGACTACTGGAGTGGGATGTCCCCTCGCTGAGCACAGCATTCGCCCACCGGTGGAATTGGAAAATTCTAGAGCTGATTGGGGCTCATTGGTAAATACGGGTCCTGATTGTATTTCTAAAAACGAGAAGAAAAGTCCCATCAAAATGACGATCAACAAAATTGAAATGGAAAGAAAAAAATAAGAAAACAAAAAAAAGAGTTCAGTCAAAAAATTGTCTTTTAATATTAAATAAAATGAAAAAGAACTTATGAATAAATTGAATGTAGCCTAAATATTAAAATTTCATATGTTCGTCCGTCCGTTACAGCATTACATTTAACGTAAATTGTTTAAGTAAAACGGCTTAAGAATTTTCTGTTTTCAATATGCAATACATTATTTTATGCACATTATCTTAATATTTATCATTTTAATATTATAAAAAGAAATATGTTTACATAAACAAAACTTATTTGAATAGTCGGTAATTCACTGCATTTAAAGAAAATAAATGGAGTGAAACAAAATGCTGAAAACTGGAAAATAGCAGACGGAGTAAAGTGTTTTTATTAACTGTTTTTATTAACTGTTTTTATTAACTGTCTGGTTTGCGGGTCAAATCTTGTAATCAATTTTAAGTCACTTTTCATCGGTCAATCATCTAGAAATTTTGCTTATGTCTGATGACAATACAATAATATACAATAACCTACTGATGTATATTATACTGATATATTAATATACTGTATTTTATTAGAAAAGGTAAATCAATACAGAATCCTACTTTCTATTTAAGAATTTAATCTTAAATACGACTATCTATCCGTTTTGGTTTTTGTAGACCTAATGTAAGCTTATATGTAAAATAATACAAGGACCAAACTGTGTACAAGTAAATCCATCAGTAATGCAATGATCTACATCAATCTATTTTTAACTAATAATTAAATTGTTATCTTCGCAGCTGATTTTGTCAGTTGTAGACTTATTACAGTGCGGTGTAGATGTAAATACTAGACCTTTTAATAAATCGAAGAACGAATTAGTCTACATTAAATTTTATATTAAGGACTTAGCTAATCTGAGTTTCATACTACAGAACTACATTAAAAAGTGCGATATTGTTTTGTAATTCTATAAGTTATCTTGCTGTTCTTTTTATGTATTAAAAGTGCAAATAGGTCGACCATCACCAATCCAACAATCAGTAAATCGGTTCCACGGCTAATTCGGACACTATCCGTTATCCCGGGTTGGACAATTTGCTGCTACTGTTTGGTGGCGCTAGGTGTGAATAAAGGAAGTGCTTCTCCTACTTAAAATGCAAACACCGTATATTGTCCGTAGCAGATAAGATTGAACTTCTGAAAAAAACTAGATAGCGGTGAGTCTGTAAGAAGCTTGTGTGAATTCTACAGCATCGGATCTTCGACCGTTTATGATGTAAAGAAACAGAAAGAAAAACTACTCAATTTCTTTGCTAACAGTGAATCAAAGAAACAGGTATTGTAGGGAAAAGAAAGTAGTTTAAAGATTGGATGAGGAGGTTAGCTGATGGGTTGAAGATGTATTCTAACCTAACCATCAGTGATCCGTCATAATCACTAATCCGGCAACCTACAGATCCCAGTGATGCCAGGTTAGTGAAGGTCGACTGAACTCCTAACAATTTAATTATATTTGACTGAACCGATCACGACTTTCAGAAACTACGATGCTATTGAAAAACGAATTACTAATATCTATTTCAATAGGTTTCCGGAATTGCTATTTTTAGAGAAATTTAAAAGCATTTTTAAGCTACTTTAAAGAGGGACTACCAATCTTTTTATTGTAATTTTTTTAAATAATATTTTTTTTTTTTAAATACAATTCCCGATTTCCTATTTTTCTCTGCAGTTTGGAGTCAGAAGCAGGATAAACAAAACAAAGCGGTATCACAATTTCATTTCGCCGCCATATTGAAAAATCCCAGTAAAACTAGCCAGAAAAATATAGCAATTACAGATGTACCACGGAAAAAAAAATGAGCGTAGAAAAGAGAAAGACAAAGACCCAAGCCAGCTCAAGATTCGAACCTAGTTTCAAAAGTATTAGTATGCGGATTTAAACTATTCGGAATGTTTCTCCAAAGTTTTTAGAGGAAATACACCCAACCGATAGGACGATTTGTGCGTCTACTTTTTACCATCAGAAGGTAGATAAAAATTTAGTGAAATAATCTCAATAGTGAATTTAAAGAAGTGAAGATAAAACGCTTTAGAAGAACGCCAACAATATAACTTTATAAGAAATTCATAGGAATTGATTTTCTTTCAAAACTTTTGCGCTGAAAAAAAGAGATTCACAAAAGTAATAAGTTGGTAAAGTTTTCAGTACATTAATATTAAAGATTTTTGTTTTAATTTTGCTTTGCTTTTATGTTCTAACTTTAAACTAATTAAAACTTAATTTGTTTCAAGGGGAAAGACTGGAAACGGTCCTTAATCAAAGAATATAATGAATTTAAGGTATTTGGAAGAGAATTAAGTCATCTTTAAGTGTTTCAAAAGACGAGTCCACTACCTCTGAAACTTTCCAAGACAACAATATTGATTATTGAGGCCATATTTCATTACTGATCTTCAAATTACAGAGGTTTTGAATGTTAATAATCCACGTTGTAATTATTTGACAGAGTTGTCTATTGGTGGAAGTAGTTCCTTTAATCTCAATACGAAACAATAATCGTCTTCACTGAAGGGGGTGAAGGGGGTCCGTCACTGGTGATTTGGAGAAGCGGAGAAACTTGATGAAAGGAGGTCTGGAATTCCACGGGGAAATTCAGCAGAGAAGATTGGAGATGGAAATCGTTTATTAACTTTACGGAGCACATCATGCTCTAAGGCTGCATATTACATTTGCCATGAAATCTGCCGTGGTTGTAATCTGATCATGCCTCATCATCGCCATTGGTCCAATTGGCAATTTGGTTTAAGGGGGTTTCAAAAATTTATCACAAAAATCCCACAGGATCCTCGGGTATTTACCACAATTGACGATACGTTTATTTGGAAAGAAATGGGCATCGATTCGAATGTGGCGAAATTAAAAACCAAAAAGGATAAAAAAAAATAAATACAAATAAAATCGCCAAACCTCGGTTTTCAGACTAAGACAGAAAGGGACAGTTTTAATGGACAGAGCATGCGCAGTCTCCACTTCGAACACTTTTCTTCTTTATTTGTAAGCGCATCGCATTAAAATAGGCGGACGAATTTAAATAACATTTATTTTGTGGATCAGATAGCTAAGTGAGGTAGGCACTGGACTGCGGTTGTTTTCCACGGTTGGTGTAACTCCAGATGACCCTAGGGCTCTACCAGCCCTCTATCAAATGGGTATCTCACTCAGGGTTAAAAGAGGGCGAGCGTTGAATGATCATCCGACTTCAACTAGTCCCGTTGATCGCTAAAGCTTAAATCCACCCGCGCACCCAAAGGCCTACACGGCCTGTAGTAGAACACTTTTACTTTTTTAGTGCTGATTTATGATTGAATGTAAAAAACACGCCAAAAATTTAATCTTCACCCTCCGATCTCTAAAAAAAAATAACCCGCGAAATTTCTGGTAAAAATGAGTGGACTGCTTTTTTTCACAATTTGCTAATAGCTTTTATGTGGTCAAACGTAAAATAAAAGTACTGTTATTTTGATTTCCAGCCCCCCCCCCCCATCCTTTAGAATAGATCTTCTCCCTTATTATTCACTGTATGGATCACTACGTCATGGATATCTTGGTGTATGTACGTGACAGTTCAGAAATCATACAGGACGTCGGCAAAACTCCGAACGGCGGTCCCAAATTATGATAAACTCCGAACGCGGTCCCAACGTTGTTATTAATGAAACATTTGTCTTGTTATTAATGAAACATTGTGTCAAGTATACTGACATTGTTATTGTTGTTATTAATGAAACATTGTGTCAAGTGTAATGACATCGTTATTGTTGTTATTAATGAAACATTGTGTATTGTTGCTTAAAAAATCACTTTAAACGTGCCATGGCTGGTAGACCGCAAGCACCAAGAGTAATAACGCTTTAGTCTTAAGTCGCACATATTCGGACAATACATATTTTTTTTGTAAATATGTTGAGCGAAAACTATATGATTTGATGTGTAATAACTCTGGCTATGTGTTATCCTTCACAGTCCTACTGTTATCAGTCATTAAAAAGGTTTATATAATTTGGGACCGCCGTTCGGAGGTTTTCATAATTTGGGACCGCCGTTCGGAGTTTTGCCCAGGACGTCAGCAAAACGTCCAAACGAAGTTTAGATATACCATTTCAATATACATATTCCTCTACGAAATTTTTTTGTGAACACATTCAACATTTTCATACTTCAATTCTTGATTTTAACTAAAAACCACATTTTCTTAAAATTTATACACGCTATACTAATTACATGTACGAAGAACAATCATTTAAGTATAATTTTTATAAAATAACTTATATCTATTATTTTCTATATGAAAGAAATAAATAATAAGAAAGTAATATAAAACTTTAGAATCTACAATTAAAATATCTTTGATCATTAAGCTTACTGTCACTTTTATCTTAATATTCAAAAGATAACAGTAGTATTATTTATCATACGAAGCATTAAAACACCCAAAGGAAATTTTCACATTAGATGTAATGTTCTAGTTATAGTTAATTGAGAATATAAAAGTTAAAAACATAAAATATACAAAAACATTTAAAACCTCTTTTCTTTGTTCTGTAAACTAATTAAAGCAACAAAAATTTTTTTAGAATGTATTTTCAAAGAAGCAAGTCTATCTGGCAGTATTCTATTAATTAATCTAGTGGAGTACAATGAACGTGAGAACAGCCATCTTGTCCACGTAACACAGTCTTATCACAAAGTGAACAGAAAACAGAAAAATCACAATAACACTTACTGGCTAGATACAAACTAACGTTTACAATTAATCTAAAAGGACCTATAATAATTTCTTTAATTCTACGAAAACTTCGTTACTTACACAATATTTCGGAGGCCAAATCAGCCCTCCTTTCTCAAGCTTTACGTAATAAATAGGAAAAGAAATATTGTGTAAGTAACGAAGTTTTTATAGAATTAAAGAAATTTAAAGCATTATTACTTTAATAATGCTTTACTTTATAATACATTTGTAACCTATAAGAACTTTAATAAAATTTTATGTCTGTTAATTTTTCTCTGTAGTTAACTAGCTTTTTTTTGAAAATATATTAATCTCGAAATCTTCGAATCGGAGACACAACTTTCTACCAATCTCTTTGAAATACCTTGTACATGTTTTTTTTTTTTTTTTTTGTTTCACAGAAAGGCCATTATTCCAATTATGCCACAGAGCAGAAACTTCCGCATATTTCTGAATGGATCTATCACATTACTTTTTATTTTTACTGAAAAACGGCTACTGACTATTAAATAATACGAAAATCATAAAATCAGATTCCATATAAAAGAGAAACAGACATCTTTCAGCCCAATTGTTTATTTCGTATCTACTTGTATTTCGTTTTATGCACAACTGAGACTCGTCTTTACTTTGCATGTTTTTCTCTTATCCGTCTTTTTGGTTAAAGGGATTACAAAGAAGATTCAACCGCAGGTATAAAACGAGCATAAACATGTCAGTTGAAAGCAGACAGGATCCCAGTTAGCCGTCGTTTTGCTGACATGTCTGCTTTTACTCATAGCAAACTTCCAATTTATTGGAAAAAACTTCTTTTTTCTTTGGTTTTTGTGTTTTTAAAAGCAGCTTTTCTTTCAAAAATAAACCAGTACCTAAACCTACCTTCAGTAAAGTTCTTCACAAAGGATTCTGGGAAGCATCGTTTATCAAAAACCTTTTATCGTAACAATGAATACGATTCAAAAGACAACAACTTAAATAATATTTGAAGGAAAGGAGGTTTTTATTAAAATTTCTGGTTTTTATATTTAAAGTTGTGAAGACGAAAAAAATCAAAGCCTACATTTGTTTTCAAACAATTTCTACTGAAGACAAAGTAGTAGAAAAAAAAATGCTAAATACCTGCTTAGGATTAAATTTGATCATACCAAACCAACGCGCTAATTAATGGATTAGCTAATGAATAACATTAATTGTTTTAGATCAGTGTTTCTCAATCTCAATGTAGTCTTGACCCCCTTTTCTAATAGGCAAGTAACCCGATTCCGTGAAAGTAGCGCACATCATTTGCAAGATTAGTGGAAATTTAGTAAATCTGATAAATGTCTTTAAATTTATCGTATTTACTGGTTATTAAGTATTATCACCATTGCATTACGGTAATAGCAATTTCATATTTTAACTCAGGTAAGCTAATTTTTAAATTTTTTCAGTGTAAACATCCTGGAGGGGGTGATACTTCAACTTATCTAACCTACAGCTAAACTGCGCACATGCTTCGCACCAACAGCTGGAGCTCATAGTAAGTTAAATATTTTTCCCCCTTATTCTATTCTTTACATAGTTAATATTTAAGTAATTTGATTTAAATCCTTTTAAGTAAATATAAAATGTTTCTTTCGTAGGAGTAGTGAGCACCGTCATGTCACCCTCAGTTCTAAGAAGTGTGCGCTAATCTCATGTGTCCGCTAATGCGCTACTCTCACGACACCAATAACCTGCGAACCCCGCCATATTTGCAAAAAAGGCATTTTTAATAGGGTAAAGAAAGCATATTAAAAATTGCTTTTTCATAATCTAATTCTAACCTTGTATAAAAATATTTGCAACGAAAAAAAAAAAACCCGACCCTCAGCTTGGGAATCCGGGTTTTAGATAATGAGCAATTTAATAGAAATGGATAGAAATCCATTGATTACATTCAAATCATTTCTAATAAGAATTTTTGTCTAATTCTCGTACCAAGTTTCAAGAAGGTCCATCCAGGGGTTCAAAAGGTATTCGGAGAAATACATTCACAGACAAATGATCTGAGGAGCCTCTATTTCTTATGAAAGTATGGTTAATAAAAGAAATGTATGTGTACGTAGAGATTATAATTGAAGCCCAATCTGAAAGTTAAAAAATAACATCAAATTTCAGGTCTGACTTACTTAAAAATTATTATTAGAGAAACTTGTGACATGAGGTTATTAAAAAGACAGTCTTTTAATTAATTTTTTTAGCTTTTCTTGTAGGTAAAAAGAGAAACAGACAAATAAACGTATAAATACAACATAACATTCGAAGGTAATGTTAAGTCTGTCTGTTTGTGTTCGTAACACAGTAGAACGTCAATCACCCGAAATAAGTAGGATCAATCTTGGTTCGGTTTTTGAAGTAGTTCGGATAATCAGAAATGTATGAGAATATCCAGTTTCTTCGAACAAACAGATTGATAATTGAATTGTAAATCTATTTGTTCGACGAAACTGGATATTCTCATGCATTTTTGATTATTATTTACTACTGTTTCTTGAAATTTGAGGATTTTATGAAATAATTAATTTAGGAAATAATCGTAATTCCTGAAACAACAAATTAAGATCACTTCAGATTAAATAAATCTTCGAATAAGTAATTAGATACGAATACATTAAATTATAGGAATACTAATATAATATAAAAGGGACTAAACACACTTAAAATACTGAAAATACAACAAAAAAAATAAAAATACATATGAATTTGATTTATGCTTTAATTGAGAACATGTACTTAAAAATTGTGCTACATGTTACGGGAATCCGTGACCATATTCCTTCGTCAGGCAAGTTAAAACAGCAGGAATAAGTTTCTGCGTAATAACGAGTCTTTAAAAGTAGATATTTTGAAGGGGCGGGGAATCGATATTCTACTCTACTAAAATAATAATGGAATTTTAAGGTAAGAATAGACTTTCAAAATGGAGCTTCTATTAAATTTGTAGCCTTTTAGGTTTAATTATAAGAATTGAAAATATTCATAATATTTTTCTTAATAATGGAAACACACATAATAAGATAAGAATGGATTAAAGAATTCAATAATATTCTTATTTATATCACAATGGCTTCTTTGAATAGTATTTGATGAACAATTGATTTCTAAAACTATATTGTATCAATGATAATTGGATAAGTTATGTATTTTAAAAAAAAAAATCTATAACTCAATCCACAGTTCTAAACACAAAAACAAATGTCTGCTTTGACACTACTGTTGATTGGCGCGTAAAACTTATTTATTTAAGCCATTGTAAGTCAAGTGTAATTAGCACCGATGCCCACAGTTCAAGTTCATTATGTTTAAATACCATTCTACATCATTCGCGTGATTTTGAGTAAATGACTAGTAACTACCGTGAACCTGAAGTAGCCGTATTGGATCGAGGAAATACTTTCATTCTCAGGATAGTCGATTCATTATATATAGAATTAAGTTTTATCCCTTTACTAATATTTTCCTGACTTGGTTAATGGTCTCCTGAAACCAGAAGAAGTCTGGACCGAAGTCGGATTTCTGCGCAAATATCAGGTTGTATGGAGTTCAACGAGATGTAACTCATTGGGCTCCGACTCCCGGTTTGGGCTGTGCAGGGCATTGTACAATACACCTACACAGACACGGGAATTCTAATAACTCCTCCTTACGGCTAAAAATGAAAATAAAACAATAAAGAACCAATAAAATACTGCAAATATATCTTAAAAAAACTTTTTAAATAACTGTATAAATTTGAATATGCTTCAATTTCTAGATTCCTAGGATTCTGTCAAAGAGAAAATGTGGTCATTTATTACTCGAAGCAAAATACATTTTGGACTCAGCAAGATGAGGACGTTGCGGAAGTGGTTGGAGGGTGGGGGTAGAAGTGCGCCACTGAGTGAGCTTCTAATTCAACGCTAGCATTACCTTTAGATATGGATTTCGACGACCATAACAGTATTGTTCATGACTTGATTCTTCTATTGCTGCAATCCATTAGCTTTATTGGCATTCAATGTCTTTTCCATCAGAGCTCTAATCAACCGCCCACAGCTAAGAAATAACCCTCCTAAGTGGGAAATTGAATATGAAGGTCCACTTCGGAAAGGGGAAGTTGTTAATAATATTAGCAATCGGTTGCGTAACAACTACGAGCGAACAGTTCCCGACATAACAAAGGTCTTTATAAGTGCGAATTTTAACGTGTATACGAAGTCATTAAAAAAGTCTTAAAAAACACACAATTTGACTAAAATTAAATTAAAAGAAAGTAAAGTTAAAAACGAGACAGGACAAGTTTCGGACCCGTCACGGGTCCATCATCAACTGGGTAAAAAA
>JAFIDM010004315.1:8998220-9035970 GCA_023159025.1 Thereuonema tuberculata | reverse complement strand
ACATCGATTTTCCCACTCAAGAAGCCGCATGCGCAATAGTCTCCCTCGTCCCCTTATGTTGCATCTTTAAATTTAGGAGTTACCTGCATTTTTTACCCAGTTGATGATGGACCCGTGACGGGTCCGAAACTCTTGTCTCGCTTTTAACTTTACTTTCTTTTAATTTTATTTTAGTCAATTTGTCTGTATTTTAAGACTTCTTTAACAAAGATCTTTGTTTTTCTTAAAATATTCCTTTTTTTTTTTTTAGTTTACTCTCCTTCTGTAAATTCTCCCCTAACAGCTCTTTTGCCGCTGAATGGACCTTTTATCTTTGTAATTTTTCCTATGTGGATCTTTGCTACAAGGAGTGTATTCCAGCGGCGGAACTGCCCAGAAATTACGAAGACTCATATGAGAATTATTTATCCTTCTACCCTTCAGGTGATATGAATAATTGCAATTATAATTTTACTACAATAAGTTATACATTACAGTGACTGGAATTACATAATGTTTTTGGCCTCTTTTTATTTTTTTTTTATTCTTTACACAAATATTACAATGTTTATACAAAATTATAATAATACTTCGCTATGAATATATTCTAAATTTTGAAAAACTCCTTGGAAAAACAAAATTTCCAGAGTATTTTAAATAAATTTAAGATAAATTATTAATAATTAACAAAATGAAAGGAATTTTTTAAAGTAAAAATTGCAGTTACTTCCCCAAGAAAAGAAACTTAGTTAGGCTTTAATAATATTTTTTTTCTATCCAACCAAAGAAAAACATCAGTAATCTCCTGTTATATGTAGATCACTTTTAAAACTCTTGAAGAAAACGTTTCTTGATCAACCAAAAGAAGTGAAGTTGCAGGGCACTCTCAATGCTCTAGCAACAGACATTGCAAACCTTCTCAAATAATATTTTTTTGTTGCAAAATTTAACAGAAAACAAGCGAATTTCCGTTTCTTCAATAAAATTATCTCGTTACAGTTATGATAAACTACATCATAACTGTACAAATACAAACATAAAGAGTTACTAAGCGTCACCCACAGAAAACAACTGTTACAAGAAAAAGGACACATTCTCTCCTATCTCTACACCATCTTTTTTTCAATTTTTAAGTATAGAGTTGCAATACACTCTTACAAAAGAATTGCGTTTACCAAACATTTCCTAGAAAGACAGCTGTTAAAAGTAACGGCGTCACTAATAACGCGTTACTTTCCATTCTGTAAATCTTTCCTTTTTTTTCTTTATTTTCTCTTTGTTCTCTTTTATGCTAACGACCTTTAATAAAGCATTCTCTACTTCAAGATGAATATTTGTCGAAATTCTTGTGAATTATATCAATATTAATCTGAATCTGAATAAATGCTATTTACCACAAAAATCTTAATTAAAAGTAAACAATGAAACAATTATAATTAAAAGTTCTACGCTTAATTGAAATGAATTTCTTTCATAATTCACTGGAAAATTAAAGGTATAATTAATTAATGTTTTACTAATGCAAGAGTCTTTCTGGGAAAAAAAAAC
This sequence comes from Thereuonema tuberculata, assembly GCA_023159025.1. NCBI lineage: Eukaryota > Metazoa > Arthropoda > Chilopoda > Scutigeromorpha > Scutigeridae > Thereuonema > Thereuonema tuberculata. The sequence goes on along the minus strand of JAFIDM010004315.1, from coordinate 9,034,443 downwards.
AAAAAAACAATATACAGGCACTTGATTCGAAATTATAAAAATATTAACGTTACTATGAAAACGTCAAATATTTGTATGGTAAGAACGCATGAAACGCAGTTCATCAAAAAAAAAAGAAAGGTTCCTTCAACAGCGGATTTTTTCCTCAGCTTCTTACTTACTGGTCTGATTTTACCAAAATGAGACGGTCCTTTAACTTAGGCCGTCCAAGAAAATTTCGGTTTTGTTGAAATACGTTTTTATTTGTAGTTAACTTTAATACAGATCTCACCGAACAACGAAGAGATGGTCTTCGACTTCTAGTGCCTCATCTGCTAATCGGATTTTAAGTGGATCTGCTAATCTTCATCTGCAAATCAAAACCATCAGAAATATTCCTTTAAAAATCATGTCTCTACACTGTTGACCATTACAAGGGAACATCAGAAAGAACGCATCCGATCGACCGAAATTCGCCTGATTCGTAGATCATGGGAGCTCATGTAAATGATTGGCAACGCAGCACAAATAATGTGAACCAGTAGCGCTCCCTGGAATCCGCATAAGAGAGGAGAACAGAGAGCCGCTGTACGGTATTGGAATTGTTTGCTCGCCGTTCTTATGCTCAGACGACTTCAGTATGCTTCGTCGAAGTATACGGCAGCCAAACCGGCAGGTTTCCGACTTTATGGCATATCAAGACTGCGGATGTTCTTCTGAGAAATTTGAGCTTGTGTTGGACGAAACGCTGCCACAAATCGCAAAGGATCCCAAAGGCATCGTCACACTACCGAACGAGAGGACAGTCATCTTGTGCGCATGGCTATTGCGGATCGTACAGCCACATCAAAAGCTCTAGCTCAAGAATTAGGATATATTGTAACAGTCTCCGCCCTTGTAGTTCGACGATGTCTGCAGCATTGGGAATTTCTGCAAGGCGCACATTGCTTAGGCTATCGTTGACTATGCACCACAGGCGTCTGCGGCTGCAGTGGTGCCCAGAACATCGCGCATGAGGGCGACGAATGGCATGACATCGTTTTTTCCGATGAATCTCGCTTCTGTCTGCATCACCATCCGTGTCTGGGGGTCACGGCGGCGAAACCCTGAGTGAGTCTTGCGTTATGCATCACCATAGCTGGTATTTTGATATGAGGTGCCATTGGATTCCAATCCCGATCGCGACTAGTGCGCATTCGAATACATTGGATTGCCACCGTTACATCTCTGAGGTGTTGGAGCTTGTTTTGCCCCTTACCTTCAGGGCCTGTCTTTTTTTGCTCTAATTTCCTTAAGCGCTAAAAGTAACGAAATCAACAGAGATCCTCGGTTAAACCTTTAGTAACCTCTAAAATTTCAGTTTTCTAGGATAAATAGTTTTTGAAATCATTCTGATTAGAGACTTTCTGACGAAAGTATTTCGTCTTAAAATTGCTTTTTAAAACTTGTGTTCTATTCCTATTCTTCCTCTCCAACACGTAGTAACGATGCTACAAAAAGTTAGACCAAACATAGTACACTGCGTAAGAGCTTCTAACCATGTGAGCTTTTAAGTCTCTGCTTATTTCCCGGTCAAAAGTCAACGATTATGGGTAATTAACTGACATCTGGTGAGAAAATAGTGAACAACCATTGATCATGATAGTGTCGCAGTTAGCAGTATTCGTATCTGAATAAACAAGAATAAGTTTTGTAGTAGAGCGAGCGGTGTTAACTAAAGAAACAAACTGAACCCAAACTGAACCCCTTCCACTTTTCACAAAGTATCAGTTTCCCGCAAATCCAGAAAGCTTAACAACGAAAACCAGAGAGAAAAAAAAAACCAGAGACGAAAAACCAGAGAGAATCTTTGTTAATCTTGACCTCCAGTAGGGAGCTTGGATGGCCTGTTGCAATGCAATTTTTTTAACTATTTATACTAAGTTTATTCTCAGATATCGATCCCTTAGTGGAGATCAGCGTGAGGCGATTCGGAGAGGGCCAATATTTTAGTTATAGCCTAAAAATAATCGTGTTCACATTTTAATTTAATTCATATTCGAGCATCGAACTAAATTTTTAGGAAATTGTAACAGTCATTTTACCATGGGATTTCGGAAATCATTTTTTTTTTGTGTGGGATGTGAGGGTGGAGGAAATAAATATTCCTGTGTTTTTTAAACATAACCTTAAATGAACTATGTACGAAAACTTATGGAAATTCACCCAATCTGTTTTAGAAATCCGTTTCAGCGTGAGGCGTTAACAAATCGACAAAGATGAAAATGTTCAAATGGTGTAGTAAAACTTTGCCTGTCTAAATCAATCAACGTAGATATGCTAATTGAGAAAGAAAAATTCTCCTTCATTAATATATAAAATGTGAAACTTCCTTAATTTAAGCAAGTCAGTGTATTACTGACATTGTCAGGAAAAAAAAAACTATTTCATCCATGAAAAGTTTTGAAAGGGTAAAAGATAAGACCGAACGACGGCCCTAGATATTAAAAACGCGAAGGGAAATGGGCCTTAAAGACGAAAGTAGCAAGAGGAAATTAAGTAATTACTGGCGAAAGCTGAAAGAAGGGCTTCCACGAGCACTCGAATGAACGTAAACTGTTTTCAACAGGAGGAAATTGGAGATGACTGTGGCTTCTTTTACTCCAATAAAAAAAAAAAGAGAATCGATAAAATCAAGGAAAACTTCAAAGTACTTCAATTCTAAAATTCATTACGTTCTAAAATTGGAAAATAAATAGAAACATAATAAATAAAACAAAACAAAAAAACCCTCCACGAAGTCAACAGCAACAAGAACTTGAAGTCTATATTCCATAAAATCTCTCAATTTTTATTTTTTTAAAGTCGTGAAAAACCACAAAAATGTTTGCTTATAAGTTATAACATCTAGTCTAAATCAAACAGTAAAAAAAAAATCATTTTCTGAAAATAATTACCGTATTTATCGGCGTAAATGACGCACTTTTTTTTTTTTTTTTAAATTTGTCTCAAAAAACGTACGTCTTAAACGCCGAATATATAATGATTTTTTTTCAAAAAAAATGCTCATGAAAACTGATGCATCTTTTACGGTGGCAAAAACTATAATTAAATACGCAATACTTATTCACTGCAAAAACCAAAATAAAAAAAAAAAAAAAAATCCAACTACAATAGAGCCCCGATTATCCGCGGAATTGGGTGGCAAGGGTACCGCGGATAGTAAAAATCGCGGATAATCCGAAAAAAGACTAAAAATGATGTGTAAACTCGAAAAAAAAATATTTCAGCATAAAAACTACGTTTTATTATACAAAAAAACATAATATGCAAAACTTTTAAAATATGTACAGTACAGCAGAAACCTTTCTGCAGAACAACGGCCTGCCACTCATCCACAAATTCCGAAAAGGCCTGTAGGATTACGATGCACAATAAACCTGTCAGTAATTTTGGACCTTCGCACTGTAGGGCCTATTGTACTTTCTCTGTTTTGGCTTGGATTAAAATTTATTTTTTTGAGATTCGTAATTAAAAAATTTTTTCTCGGCACTCGCGGATAATCGGGCTCTACTGTAGTGCACATAAATATACCTTCGTACACAGAGCCTTCATCCACGAGGATTCTGGGACAGCATCCCTACTTGGATTCATCAGCCAGATTACCCCTCACAACCGTGCGAAAGATTATGAATCCCACTTCCGCTGCCAGATACTAAGAACGAAACAGATATTTCGGATTCCCATCTATGATGGCACGAAAGCACATTTTTGTGCACTAGGTGAATTCTCTTTTTGATTTAACTTATTTCTGTGCAAGTTAAATATTTTTTTCACTTTTTTTCTTCTTTAAAATCGATTAATTTTAATCACATCAAGCCAAGACTTAGTAGATTACTAAAGAATTAATAGGTATTTTTAGACATCAGTGTTTTGATTCTAATGGTTTTTGTATGAGAAATTTTTGTCCCTTCGCGCGATAATTTTTTCGACCGGCACCCGCACAGAAAAGGTCATTCCTAGTCGTAATTATGTAAACCAAGTTTTAAAAAGATTTGTTAACCAGTTCAAAAGTTGTTAGAACGGAGAAGGGGGCACATGGATAGAAATTCAGAAATACTGAACTTCACTTTAATTACAAAATGGACTAAAGAGATCGGTCAATTTTTTTTTTATTTATTTTTTTTTCTTACTATGTATAGAATGTGGTGTAAATGTTTTACAGTGTCTTTAAAAGTCCAATTCGAAGTCGATCTGTTTTAGATCTATTTTATAGACTGATTTGAAAGAAAATGTTAACTGAATCTGGACCACCACCATCAGTAGACCTTTTGCTCCACCAAGTGATGTTCAATTGAAACTGATCCAAATCTTAAGATTTCAAAAGAAGCAAACAAAAGAAAATTTTCAATCGAGTGAACTTACGATATTACGGTATTGATATTTTTTTTTGAATAAAACCAAAATTACTATAATGATAAATTCTTGTTTTATTTCTGTTTGTGAAAATAAAACAAACGTACTCGGCATCAGCAATTTCACAGACCCTTATAATTATATATAAATCGAAAGACGATGTCTGGAGATTATCAATAAAGAATCAACTATCACTGACTAATATTTTCATAAAAGAAAAAGCTTTTGGATATGGTTATTTCATCCTTCTAAGGATGTGACGACACTTATTGGGAATAGGAAGTCACAATTTATTAGTAACGCCGCACAGTGGTTCGGATAAAGAATCTGACGGGAAAAAAATATTTCTTTGTGTATTGCGGTAAATATACTAAAAAGATGTTATGAACTTAAATATATAGGCATGATTCTTACTTTTTATCGTGAGTAGCCATGTATAATTTAAGTTTATAATTTATTATTTGCAAGTTATATCGTTGCGAAATTATAAAATTAGGATTGAAATTAAAAGCAGTAGAACACATTTGTTGCAAATGTTTATTATTTAGAAAAATTAAATATTTAATTAAATCATCATCATTATCATCATCATCATCATTGTTTTGATCTTCTTCATCTGCTGAATTCTGTAGTAGTCGCTATACAGCAGGAGATAAACTTTTACACCTGCTTGTTTTCGTTTGACTCGAAGACTGCTAACAAGTGGGTCTGAGGAAATTAAAAGATTGTGCATCACATCTGTGATTGTATCTTTTCGGCTAAATTTACGTGTATGATGCTCTCTGGCATTTTTATAGTCTTTATTCCGGGCTTCCTGTGCCTCCTCAGACATCATTCCAACTGGAAGTACAGCTTCTTTTATCAATTGCGCACCGTGGATAAGTATTTTATGCACACTTTGTGGCATGTAATACCATTTATATTTTTCAACATATAAATCTGCTGTATCAGAGCAGTATTTTTCGAACTCTCGAATGTTAATAGCATATCCACATGCGATTGTTTTGAGTATGGTTCCGAATCGCCGGATTAACTCTTCGTCTACTCTGGTGATATCAGACGCTAAAGTTGTGTTTTGAAAAAACCTCCGCGTAATATCCCCGTCATTTGTCGTACCAAAGCCGGGTTTGGGTATGTCGACGAGAAGCCCCATCTCTTTTCGGAAGCGATTTTGAATATTACTTTTTAGTCTGTTGACATCATCTTTATGTTGTTCTAATATTCTCCATGATTTTATGTCATACCTATAAGATATATGCAGGATACATTCGAAAAATTTGATCCACGCGTGCAGACTAGACAAACCCAGAGCCAAAGCTGTATCATTTGGCTTTTTTTGTCGTACACGCCTGAGGTTGTTCATTTCGGATGGATATGTATTTATCTTTTGTGAACTTCTTGTCAACAAAAAAAGCTAATGCTTCGTCCTGTGTTAATTTAATAATTTGTGTATTATTTGGAGATTGGTATGCTTTTTTTTATCTTCGTGGCTCTGTTTGGGGAAAAATTGGTAACTTGTTTCACTATTAGTGCCGCATCACGTTTTCCCGCAGATCGAAGACCCATTTCAGCTGCAAGAACAATTTCACCAACAGTATTCGCTTCCAACAAGGGTTTCAGTTTTTCTTTACGGGATTACTCACCACTCTCTTCGAACAATTTACATGGACGACCACTGTTTTTTCTTTGTTGTGAACTCCATGCTTCTTTAAACACCAATTTCACATCCAACCATTTACTGTTTTTCCGTGAAAACTGTTCTAATATGTAGTGACAGTCACTCCATCGTTTTTTCAGATTATTACAAAATTTTGCACTTTTTTTTTTTTCACTCTTCACGAAAATGTTCATTACAGTCTTGTAAACCATATTTATCAAATATATAATCACAAACACAGTTTAATCTCCTTTGCAGATTCGCTTCGTTCCGACATACGTCAAAGAGCTCTCTTCTTGAAATTCCTTCCTCCATCACTGAAAATTTAATTAAAAAAAAAGTTGGTTAAACATGGTTAAGAAAGAAGCGTAATTTTATAGATAAATAACTAGGCTACAATTTAAGTATGATGGCACATCAGGTTTCCATGGGCTTTGCTATTGCCAGTCCAAAACAACAACAGAACATACAAAAATAAAACAAGGAATAAGGCTTCGATATTACATCAACTAAAAACATAATGGTACTCATAATAATGTAAAATAACGTCTAAAAGTCAAGATAATTACCTTAAGTTTTATCACCGAAAACCTCAACTAAATCTTACATAAATTACGTTCACACTGATCGAAGTTCTGAGAACTACAGCCGGCAGACGCGAAATGGTACAAGTACATACGAGCAAAACAATACGTTTCTTCCAGCTCTTACAATAACTTATTGTTTCTTTTGAAAAAATAATTACAGACAATAGCTACACAACTATCCACGCTTCTGATATGATAGTTATCTTTTGTTTTTTCAACCACAACTTTTTGACTTTTTTCCAGCTAGATTCGTATTTCGAACCACTGTGCGCCGTTACTAGTTACATTTTTATGGGTAATACTGTTTCTGTGGGCAACTAGCGTAATACGATCCGGCAACAATCACGGGATAACCATGTGACTGCTTTTAGGTAGAGTATTTGCCCGTCATATATATAGGATGGAAAGAAAATTAAAATGAATGCATTGCGAGGAACAGACATAAATTTGAAAAGGGGAATTCAAAGAATACACATTGAGTTTGCTTTCACACCTTGGGCAATCATTGATTGGAATCTGGGACAGCTGTTCCGTCCTTGTTAGGACTCATCAGCTGTCCCAGATTCCCGTCGATGATAGCCCAAGGGGTGATTGTGACTGAATAGTATATGTAATTATCTTTTCATTTATATTTATTACAACAGCGGAAGTATTTTTATAACAAACGTTATGATATGTTGAATGTTAGATCACGGGTAATTGTTTGTAAATAATTGTATGGGACATATATATGGATTGATGTTGGAAGAGAAAAAAAATAATAACATCCGAATGTGACAGGAAAAAGAAGGATGTGTGTCTTGTAAGATGTAGATATTTTCATGAAGGAGAATTATATGTATAAATAAATGAATGAATTATTATATCTTTAAGATGTATCAGAAGATATAAAGATAACGTTCATTCAGTTATTTTGAGTAAGTTGAGAAATAATAGGACTATTTGACTGGACGAACTGAGGCGGGTATTTGGGCAACCAGTAAATAATAGATTCAGTAGAGAACATAAAGTAATTTATTCGGTTAGTTGAACAAGATTACTTACTTACTTTTCAATTACAGTTAGAGGCATATTCACAAAAATCAATGTGTATTCTTTCAATTCCCCTTTTCATTCCTGCACGTTAAACTCTTCTATAAATGAATTTGTTTATTGGAAGGCTTTATTGTTGTGAGTCAAAATTCCAGCATCGTTTAGCAAATGATCTTGACCGTCGGCTTTTTTTGTTGTTGAATACTTTAATGTTTTCTCTGTTTCGTGAACAATACAACGCAATATAAAGCAGGCCATGAGAAAATACCACCTCGCTCAAAAAACCTCCCACGATTGCGAATGCGGGCTCACACAGATAGTTCTGACCTGTCGTACATGTGAGATGTTACAGGGCAACTCTCTTCCGTTAAACACAGGGAGAGTGCGTTATGTTACACACAGACAGACAGATCTGGAAACTATATAAGAGATGTTCGATAACGCCGTTACTTTTTTAGCTGCAACCGAGCTACTTTTATGCATAACTAAAAAAAAAAATTACTTTTGTGGGTTCCTTTTTTTTTACAACTTGTAAGAAACTACGAGATCTGAGATTGGTAGTAGCTGCTGCTAGAGCGACGTACATTGCATCTGTCAGAATACTTGAATAGCTCAGATCCTGAAGAAACTGCTTTTTAGTTGAAATGGTATACATTTTTTTTTGTTTGGAAGACAGTTGAAACGGCATTATGAGTACTCGCAGTTGTATCCCACTGCGTACAATGTATATTATTTACAATAAAAATATCTGGGTTTTTTCCGTAAACTTTACTTAAATATTACAGGAAATCTGTAATTACCTGAAATATTGATTATCACGATTATTTTTTTCCTGTCAGTTGTAACTGAGTCCTCTGTTATTATTAATTTGTCAAAAAGTTCTTTTACTGAAATCAAACTTTTCTTTCTTGGTTTTTCTCCGTTTTTAATAAAAAGCCGGGTTCGTTTCGTTGCAGGAAATCACTGTTTTTGTTCTGACGGTTGTCTTTCGTCTCCTTCACGAATTATTTGATTTATTTGGCTGCGATTCTTGTCGAACACCATTTGCATTTCCAAGTAGAAATGTTTTTCACGATTTGAAAAGCGCCTTTCTTAGAAGAAAGGACAATGGATTGTTCGTAGTTTTCATTCTTTACGTCGACGGTTACAACATTAGGAAATATGTCACCCGCTCTGACAGTTGGCTCAGAACAGCGAGGTTTCGTATTTCAATTTGATATTTACTTTAAAGCGATGGCTTCACTGACAGACACACATTTATGAAAAGTCCCCCTTTCACACAAAAACAAAACAAAAACATAAACAGTTCCCAGTAATTAAATTTGGAAAAACAAATTGTTTTTCATATTTATTTAATTTAACTGGTCTATTTTCCTAGGAAAACGAGGCTCATCAAACCACTCAGTCTGTTTGTGCGTGTCCCTAACTTTTAAAAGCTTTTAAACTTCTGGGATGAATCTTCTTGAAACTTCGCCTGCAGATTTAAGGACAGCAATTTCAATTTTATGCATGGATTTTTTTATATTTGTTTTAGTTAATCCACTAATTCGGCATGCTTTGGTACAATTACCATGAATGGGATTTAAGTAAATTAAATATAGGTGATTATAATTAAAGTGACCTTATCCTCAGTTCTCTGGAGCAGGGTCTAATCAACATAGTCTAATTACCATATACACAAATTTTCTTCGAAATATGGAGAAGGGCTTTTTGATAAAAAAAATGGCTCAAAGTTTCGCCACTAGATGGCATGTATTCTGGTAAAAGAAATGTTGGTATTGAATCAGAAAGGAGATGACGGCCCATTGCGATGGAAGTTGTTGACGAAGTTGCTGTTGCTGAGGCACACAATGCAGAACGTACTTATATTATTCATTCAGTGCCTGAGCGTGTAGCGCGTGAATTGTCATTCCCGTGGTACACTGGTACCTCTACATGATCCTTAACGGTGCTCGAACTAAATCCACAAGACCCGCAGCAATGAACTGATTTTACTCATCGGTTTTGGGCGAGGATGATTGTTGAGGACTTGTGGCCTTGAAATATCCTGTGGACTGATGAGACGCATTCTACACTAGAAGATGCGGTGAATAGGCAGAATTGTCACATAAGGGATTTATTGAATTCATATGTTGTATATGAACAGCCATGGCATTAGGCTTATGTGACGGCCTGGTATGGATTCAATTATGGTTATTCTCGGTCCGTTTTTCTTTGAAGAGATGATATCGCAACGACCCACAAGGTGAGCCGTTCGAGTGTATGTTACCGTGAACTTATTGCTCAGCATCTGGTTTCTTCTTTACCAGAAAGAGGTTGTTAAGAGACCACGTCTTGTCGCAAGATAGAGCAACACCGCATATTGGTCAACCAGTGAAAGAATGCTTCGTGGAACCTTCGGCAATGATCGAATAATATCCAGAGCTTTCCAGATCATAACCTGCACAATCTCCGGACTTGAATCCCTGCGATTTCTTGCTGTTGGGATATCTGAAAGACAAGATCTATCAGGAAGGCGTACGGTCACTGCCTGATCTGAAGGTAAACATACAGCGGCATGTTGCTAGCATTCCATCAGAAAAGCTTTATGTGCCAATTGATCACGTATCCAGCTTGTAATCCACTTAGCACGAGCATATATTGAATATGTTCTATAACCCTCTTTGAATAATAAAGTCTTATTATTATAGTGCTGCATTTCAGACAATGTTTACGACGCCATATTTTTCGCCTAATGGTTAAAATTTGAAGATTTTTTTCCAATCGCTTCCCCACGGTCTAACTAGCAGACATACCAATTTTCCTTGAGACATGTTGATTAGAACCCATTCCACACAGTAGTCACTTTAATTATAACGACCCTGTATATAATGACGATTGCGTTAATGTTTTTTCTGAAAATGGAAATTTCTACTGTCTGTATTCAGCATCTATTAGAATTTAAGAAGTTAAAGAAGTTTTAACATCACAAGAAACAACATTCAAGCACAGAAATAAGGAATAGTTGTTTCGATACCGGGAATCCAGAACAGCTGTAAGATACTGGGCGAATTCAGCTGATGAGGGTTAGGAATCCTGAAACAGCTGTTCTGGATCCCCGGTATCGAAAACACTAAAAACAGATCAGTGATTCCTTATTTCTGTCCGTGTATGTTGTTTCTTGTGATGTTAGTATTATTTCCGCACGTTTAACTTGTTGTTAAAGAATTTTTTTTGTAGCTTTTTACTACTAAAAAAAACATTTTAATAACATTTTAAGAAAAGTAAACTTACAAAAACATTTCATCTTTCTTACTGATTAGAATTTCAAAATTAAAATACTATGATACTTATATTTTTACTTCAAAACAAATTATGCAGTTATGTGTATTTTCGTTCTCCGATACTCAGATACACTCCCACGGAAGGATTCATGGAAGTAATCTGTGACAAATACTAAGGGTCTCGTGAACAAAGGGTGGGGTTGGGATAGATACTGCGGAGGTTTTCCTTGCCTTCCTCAGGAAACCATTACAGAATGGCTTCAAACCTGAAGAGAAAGTGAAGAAAAACACACAGAAAAGGAGCTAAACACGCATGGCTGTGCCGGGATTCAAAGCCAGATTCAGACACATCAGCCTCGTGGCTATGCCTCAACGACATTATGTATTTACTTTTCCTAAAATAAATGTATTCACTTTTTATTTGATTATCAAAACTTATGTATTAATTCAATTAAATTATAATATCTATAAATTTCTTTAAAATAAAAGGATATTTCAATATGTAAATTCTATATTATACTTATTAACCATTATAATATTGTACTTAGAAATACAGTAGAAATATGTTAACATATGTAGGATTGTACAATTATACAATGTAATTCAATTATAAATAATATTAATTTTTTTTGCTCGTAGTATTTAGATCTTGAAAATATTTTTACTATACTATATTTTTTGTTTAATGCTACTGTATTTTTATAAAAATGCTGTTTCCAAAAGAAAGCGTTATTTTCAGTTCGAATTAACGTTTATATTTTCCTTATTAAAGTTTTAATTTCTAAATAAACTTTATCAAAATATATATAGTGATTAATATTATAACCATTCTAATCTATTAATATTAAAAATTCCTTGAATATCAACTTTAAAATAATTTGACTTACTAAATAAATTCAACATTTCAATAGGAAATATTACATGTTATTCATTTGATTCAATGATTTAGAGACGGTCCATTTTTCTTGGGATCTCCACCTACATCATTTTCCACATTTCAATGAATTATGTATGAGAGAATATAAAGCGCTCTTATATATGTCAACTGTTGAAGTGCAGAATGGCCCCAAACCAAAAAAACTTAAAGACGAGAAAACCAAACTTCCTGATCTGCTATTTTACTGCTCGACTATTAACTAGTTAACTGTCTTTGAAATAGTGAACTGTGCTAATTAATCAGCACCCGGGGGGACTGAAAGTGACTTCCGAATAGGTGCTAACACCTTGCCAAGTGTCCGCGCCTAATTATCGTGGCTATCATTAGCTATGCTAATTTAACGGCCTTCACTTACAAACTCCATTGAGGATTTCAAGGTGAAGTTTATACCATTTTCCTTGGCTTCCGCCTAGCGCCGTTACTCTTTGAAAACTTCAGCTTAATTTGTTATTGAAAACTTTTGTTGAATACGACTCCCGTTCCGCTTACTTCCACTGCCTTGTCTGGTTCATTGGATTCTTATAAACGAAGGATAATTGAAATGATGGCCAGTGTCACTTACCGTTGTCTGTGTCTCTCCTGAGATCTGGGGACATTGCCAAATCCCACCGCCCCTACAGGGACTACTTGGATTCAGCACGTTCGTCTATTATTTCAGCTCATTTCCTTTCTTGGTTTTAAAGTGCATCAACAGAGAAAGATTTGTATTCAACAAGAGGCTATTCATGGGAATACGATGTTCAATTGTTTAGTTCAGTTTCGTACTTTTATTAAGACAAGTAACTCAACAGAAAAGTACTATCTGAAGTAAGTTCAGTGATAATGAAGAAGCAAATGACAATTCTTGCTATTTCAGATCTTTATCAAAATGGAAATAATAAAAGTTATTTTTAATTACGAAAAGACAAAAAGTCATTTTTTTTTCTTTTTAAATGTTCTGGTTTTTTTTAGCCTACTTTCCTAGGTAAGTGAAGCTTATTAGATCACTCAGTCTGTGTACGTCCTCGACTTAATAACTTTTGAACCGCTGGAAGGATCTTCTTATAACTTAGTTTGCATATTTAAGGACGAGAAATGATCTAACTTTTATATTCGAAATCTTTTTTTCTTTGTCGAGAAATTATCGCGAGAAGCAACAAAACCGTACAAATTGGAATTTACATAATGGAATTTTATTAATAATTTTAAACTCTTTTTACTCAAAACGTTATTTTAACGTGTGTACAAAACTAATGCGTTTATTAAAACACATAGCTAAAAACACACATACACTTAAACATTTAAACATTTAAAATGGGCGTTACTAGTTTCCACTGCTATTATAACGGTTTTCATCATAATTTAGCTATAATTAATGATTTTTTTCTTTTCAGAAATGCTTCGTTTTTGTTTTTATTTTCTTTCAAAAGACTATTTACCTTAGATCTGCATCGGAGTATTACAAAAAAAAAGAAAAAATACAGTTACTCTGTAAATATCTTACGCAGACGCCATTACTGTAGTACAAGTTCCAGCAACTAGACGGCGCCACCGGTCGTTCTTGCTTTAGAAGATTAGTTGGCTAACAGCCTCATATAAACGCTATATTAGTTTGCATTTCAAAATTCCTGATATCTATTTGCATTTAATAATTTAAGCCAACACAGATCGTTCTAATTAGATCCATTAAGTTGAGAGACTTTGAGGCTTAATGAAAATGTTTTCCGGAATACGAATATCGTAACAGTTTTATTTGAATCCTTTGAACTATTTATATATCAATTTATTATGATATCTCGTTCGTAGTTTAGGTAACAAATCATAAATGAAATTGCAAACAAATGTTTCCACTCGAATCAAATCCCAGATACAAGAGTTAATTCGACTGAGATAGCTTTTAGCAAATGTTTCCAAATTATATTGGAATTTAAGAATTAATCAAAGTTATAGAAGTGGAAGTAATTTCATTTAGAAACTTAGATAAGCTTTTTAGCCATTTTCATTTGAGTAAAATAATGCATTTTAAAATTTTGAAATAACCTAATTTTTGTGATATTGTAGAGGAATTCAGATGATAATAAATTCAAATAATAATAAGTTAACAAGAACGTAAAGCCTAAAAAGATATGAAAACAAAGACACCATGTAAATAAACAAATCATGCCTTTGAGTTTGTTAACAGAGTGAATCGGGAATGGCCGTTTCGTTCTTCTTAGAGACTCATCAGCCCTCCCTGGATGAAACAAGGGACATGCAGAAATTAATGACTTGGGTAAAAGAAGAACATTAATTTTTAAGGCAACGAAATATTAAAGTAAATACGATTGGAATCTAAATATTGCATTTCTATGCTTTTATGTAGGAATTTTTGTCGCCTTCTCGTGATAATTTCTCGACAAAGACTCACTAGGAAACGATTTTAAATATAAACATTAGACCGTCTCAATTTTGAAATCATGAAACGATGTTTCAAGAAGACCCATCCAGTGGGTCAAAATGTTCAGAGGGAAACGCGTAAAGGCTGCGCGACTTGAAGAGCCTCGTTGTTTTAGAAAACTAGGCTACAAAAATCAATTCTATAAACGTTAAAAGTTTCAACAAAAAAATTTGGAGGCATTTCGGAAGTGCTGTGAGTTGCAAGAATAAGACTGAATTTGCTCTCAAATAGGTATCGCGTTAGCCTGCGCATGCGTCAATATTAACAGTAATAATTTGAAAACCATACATACGTGTAAATGATTGTAAACATATTTTGTGATGGTCATAAGTAACTATCGTCCAAAAGTGCATATTAATAAAATTTTTCCAGAAGTTTTAGAGTGAGGCGCAGATAAATAACAGGAAAGTTTTTTTGAACCACGATAGAGATACAGACCAAAACAAAGACTATCAAATTTCTTTGTGCTGACCATAAGTAAACATTTTAAGAAAATCGGTTCAGCGGTTTTAGCGTGATGCGCATAAAACCAACGGGATTTATTGGTTTTTTATTTATTATTTTTTAAGGGTTTAGGGGACGGGACGTCATAATGAAAATAATCGCAATCGCATTTTAAGTTGTCCCCCCAAAAAAATACTAAGAGGTATTTTTTATAAAAAAAAAATAGTTAGGCCGTTTTAGCGTGGTGAGGGTACAAACATCAGAATTTTTCTTTTTTTTCCTCTTGGTTTTGGGATTTTTCAAGACCAAACCTAAAGGAACAATATTTTAAGCCTCTAATAAATAAATATTAAGAAAATAGGCAAAGTCGTTTCGTAGTGATACGCGTTCAAAAACAGAAACAGACAAAAAAAGTGAAAGATAAACAATAAAACTTTTCATGTACAGATAATAACTCTCTACAGGGTAAACATTCACCAAAAGAAACGAAAAAAATTAACATATAAAGAAAAAATTTCCTTCTTAATTATCTGCATCCAAAAAAGAAAACAATGAAGTAAAGAAACATAAATAGATAACTCTAAATTTTAGAGAAACATTCAACGAACCTCTGGATAAAGATCAGCAGAAATAAAAAAAAAAACAACACATTTCTTCCGATTTGACATCGCTGCAGTCATTCTCTGTTATTTTAATCAAATAAAAGTTTAAATGTTGTACATGTTTTTTGTGCTGCCTCTTTTCGTTGCTCCCTCTGGTGACAGTTTTAATCTTCCGTATATTTCATAAAGTGAATCTGTCTGCTTTGACTGAACTAAATTAATACCGAAATGTTGGAGGGGGTGTGTGTGTTTAGAATGAATGAACATATTATATTCGTCTGGAAATTCCAGACAAATCAAATAATATTAAACGCCCCGGATTACATTCGATGGCGCCAACAAACAGCCAAATGAATTTGGTATATTGACTTTGATATTACTTCATTACTTCATTGTGGAGTTTTATTTAGATGTAGATTTACTATCGTTTCCAAAATAAATGATTAATATCTAAGACTACCCTCAGGCATTCATTGCGTACTGAACGCAGCGGATGTGGATGGTGAAATATCAGGAATGGGGAGGGTGTGGAGGCCAAAAGAATCACGTGCCTCTACCTTATAAGTTCCCAACAGAAGTTCTAAATTTTATAGAAATCTGTCTGGCCGTTTTAATAGGGCGTACAAACAACAGACAGACAGAGAAGAAAAAAATATCTTTAGTGAAAGTTAGTGGAAGACTTCATGTTTAGTCAATAAATTTAATATTTGTATTGTTTTTAAAAGATATTATCTTCATTCCTGAAGATAATATCTCGTTATTCAAGTTATTTGAAATTGATCATTTTTCAATGGCTCGCTTTTTTCCAAACTAACTTTTATGCAGGAATTTTCAGTTTTGTCTTTATGTAGATGTTATAATATATTTATCAGAGTATGATCGGTAGCTTAAGAGGTCGAGGTTTTCTTTCCCCTTCAGATTTCTCCTGTCCCAGGAATCACCCAGCCTTTTGTCAATTGGGTAAGGGATTTTTTTTTCCCGGATGTTAAAAACCATCCCTCCCAAGGAAAGGTACTCAATTTTAATCTCGGTGGCTGATGATCGCAGGATCCTCATCTAATTCGCTATTTCTCAGGAATTGGATGTAAAAGAACTACACTTCTCATTCATTACACTTCTCTCTTAATTTATTTTTTTTTATTTCCCCTTTTCTCTCGAACCTTCAATTCCTCTATTAACTTTAAACCTTTAAGTTGCGTAGCAGAAACTCCGCCGTATGAGATTTTCTACTTTAGTTTTGTTTTTAATTTTCTGACATTGCATCAACATCGAAACGCAATTCAAAGAAAAAGAAAGGAAAAAAAAAAACTACTGGGTGCTGCTGGTTTAGATAATAAAACTTATTTTAATGTATAGTTTTAGTCTTCTCTTTTTACTCAGATTTATTTGAAGTTTGCTGTTTTAAAATTCTCCGAAACCACGTCTGGGTCCCTTGAAGTATTTTATGTGAATTAATATTCGAACGCTCTCTATTTTCTTTTTTCTTTTTTCTCTTATTGTAAATTTAAGCCATTCCCTGTAAGACAAAGGCCTGAGGGACTGAACGGAAGTTCCTTATCTCATAAGTTTTAATCTGGTCTTAAGCTACTGATTCTTGAAGGAGACCCAAAGACCACCAACATCTTTCGGTGACCTTCTCCCTCGTTTTTTGTAATTTTTCTTTTCCTTTCTTTTCAACTTCTTTTGCCAAAAACAAAGAGATTTAAACGAAATGTCGAACTCTACGTAAAGTTTACCTTCTTAGAAGATTCAACATCAAGAATCTTAAGTCTTGAGACTTTTCTTGATTTTCTTCATCAACAGAAGATGATGTTTTCTCATAGGAAATCATCAAAAACAACTTTAGAAGTCTCTTTTTTGTATAGGAACGAATTTCAGTTTTGTTAGACATCTTCACTACAGTAGGTGAATAAAGATTAGAATCTAAAAACATTTACATACATCCTAAATGAACGTAAAGCCTACTTTCCATAAAATATCATTCCTTAACATTTTTTTTATTTTCATTTTTTTAAGTTGCGAAAAAAGACGCTAAAGAAAATTCTATGTATATATTTTCAAATTTCAATTAGTGCAAGATTTTCCATTTCTCAAAGAAAATATTTAAATCCGTTTTATTTACTTTGGAAAATTAATTAAAGTTAATTAATTCAAACATAATTCTTTAAAACTTGTATATTTCATTGAAAAACGTAAAATAAATAAAATTCTTCTCTACCACTTCTTTATTCAACAATATTTCGTCTTCTTTTATAGAAGACTTCATCAGGTTATTCATTCGAGGACAAGAAAATTCCTTTCGTTTTTCCTACAGAATTCTTAAGTAACCCTTTTCAATGTGTTAACTTAACATCTGTGTTAAAATAATAATTCAATCTAATACTTTCAATGAACAAATAGTTTACATTTTGTGTTTCTTCCATAATAGCTTCATTATTAATTAATAACGGGAAGGTCTTCATAGTTAACGGTTTATTTATCATTCCATAGAAGCTAGAAACAGTCAGAAACGTTTCATGTGACTCCCACTTCCTTAATTACTGATGCACTTTGCTGTTCTTTAATAGTTCTTAAACTTTTAATGCTGTTTTTCCAAAAACTCTTTTTAGGTTGCTTACAATGCATATTTCAACTAACGAATTTTACTTACTTCTTTTTCCTTCCTGTTGTATTCGATATAAATCTTCAAAACTTCTAAATTTCATTGAAAAACGTAAAACACACGATTCTATCAATGCATCAGTATTAGGTTTTAATGTATTGTTACATTGAAAAGTGTTACTTACAAAATTCTGTAGAGAAAAAGGGAAAGAAATTTTCTTGTCCCCGAATAAATAATCTGATGAAGTCTTCTGTAAGAGAAGATGAAATATCATTGAATAAAGAAGAATTGATAGTAATATGTGTTTAATTCAAACATAGGTAGATTTCCTATAAGAGCCTCCCTTTGGCTCATGGGACCCTGAAGAAGTAGGCTCCAACAAACATCAGAATAGATGGGATTGGAAGATTAGTCAATTGCTCACCCGTCTTTATCCCTGGACTTTCATTTTACAGAAGGCTGAGTAAACCCTTGTGCCTGTCCTCAGGAGAAATGAATCGGATTAAATTTAAATTGAATTTAATCCTTCCACGGACAAGGGCTCAGATAAAACGATGAACTCTCACTGAACTAACTGAAATATTAATAGAAATCCACTGGATTCCAATGTTTTCAATGTTTCTGTGGAAATCTTTGTCACTTTCTCGCGCTAATTTCTCAACAAATATCCGCTTGGAAAATATTTCAACTTAGTTAGATCGTTTCTAGTCGTTAGATGTGGATACTAAGTTTCAAGAAGAGCCCTATCCAGCGGTTCAAAAGATTTCACACACAGGCCCACACAAATACTGAGTGAGATCTCATGATCCTCGCTTTCCTTGCAAAATAAGATAAAACTAACTGAAGGATCTTTAAATTGTTCTGCAGCTGCTATGGAATGTCTGAAACATTTCTGTATCCAACCTACAAACTTTTCATAACGACGTAGGACATTCTTTAACAACATATCTACGACACTGGATATAAACAAAAAGTTATATGAATGTTTACAAAATTTAAGCCAGTTTTGCGTTCGCGCTCAGGACAATAAATTTGCTTATTGGAAAAGGTATTGTCTACGAGTCGCCTGCACCGCTGCAGCTTATGATGGAGAACAACCGAGTTCCTCAGAAACGCCGCAGCCTTTTCCTCTCCTTTGGCTTTTAAGATAGTCGCAGATTTTACTTATATACTGTAAATTCCATTCCTTTATGGAAAGGAAATAAAGTTATTCGAGTCGCTTTTAAAGCAGGCACTTTAAAATCTTCATCAATCTTTCTTCATCATCGGAAGGAATTTTTTCTTAAAAAATTCGCTATTTTTCTCTTGTCATCAAAAATACACAAACATTTGTTTTTTTCATTTTTTGAAAAGTAAATGCACAAAAAATTATTATTTTTTTTTTTCCATTTTTTCTTGAAAAGAAAACAATCAATAATCCGCTTATAACTTCTTCATGGCTTAAATTTAATCTGTTATGTTAGTTGAAATAACATTTGCAATAATTAACTTATATAAATTAACTTTTTTTGTTTTAATATTTTTGTTTTAATATAAACTTTTTTTTGTTTTAATATAACTAGACGGGAACCGTCGCTTCGCTCTGGAACCCTTGCATGTATAGCATTAAAAAAAAAAAAACTTTATTTATTTAACAAATTAATATGGAGATCGGAGAATACACGACTTCCCGGTTCGTTGTGGGCTTCTCCGCTTAACTCAGGTTTATTGCGCGTTGGCACTTACACGGCGGGTTGCCACAAAAACACTTCATTTTTGCATGTATCTTCCTAACGCAGAAACGTTTGTTAATGACTGATATACCGTTCGATAGAACTTTCAAATATCAAAATTTTCTCAATATAATATTCTCTTCCAACTTTTATACTTTTCATTTAAATTGAGAAAAAGTCAAAATTTGACCCTTTAAAAGGCGCCATCTTGGAAACCAGAAACTTTTTTCGAAAGATTTTTGTAGCATTTTTTTTGTCTTAAAAAGCTCTACATTTTATCCATTTATCTATCTCTTATAGTTTGGTCACAAAATTGAAAAAACGTAAAGTCTTATGACAGACACAATAACGCTTTTATGTAATATAATAATTATTTTTTATTGCTTTGTGAACAATCACTTCAGATCACTTCAGTTTTTTTTCAATTTTTTTTAAGAAAAAAATTAGAATACTTTTTTTTTATTATAATTCTACTGTCTTTCGAAATAGAAGATATCTCCTCTATTGTTAGTAACGTTATTCCTGAGACTGAATCAAAATACGACATGAAAATTCGATGTTAAAATAAAACTACACAGCAGCTTATTTACGGAACGTTTATTAAAAGGACTTGGCAATTAATCATTCCAGGTATACAAGCGATATTTATAATTAAAAAACTGAACTGTTGTAATCTGATGTGAATCAATGTAAAATTAGTGCAATATTGTTTATTTTTATGATTCTTTATTTCACATTTCTATTATAGATTCAAGTATTTTTAATTATTAATTTCCCTAATTTAATGAGTTATTTTGTTCATATTTTAAATAACTGCTATCACGTGAACTTCCAAACTTTCAGAAATTGTGTTAAGGTTTTACATTTACTGATGGTGGAACGTAAGAACTGTATAACACCGTTGTTTCGAACTTGGATATTTGAATAACTTATCCAACTTTTCGATAAAGTTTACTAGATAATGCTGCAAAGGATTCCAAAAACACGAACTTAATAATGAGAGCAAACAAAACAGACTGCACACCTGTCTGTCGAAGCAGAATTCAGCGTTAATAGTGTGCGTCTCCTCTTCTGCTGAGATGCTGCACAGACTCCTCCAGAAACCGTCGCTCTTAAGAGAGAGGTTTGATTCAATTCGATATAACTCGTACGTAAAAGGGGAATCTGGTGTCGCGCGGAGGACACTTCTTTTATATGAGCAAATTATCCACTATAGTTTCGCTCGATAAATGAAATGCTTTCCAGGCCAACAAAATAACAAGACATAGTTGGCATCCAAATATCCGCATAAAACATTAAGAAAAAATGTTTTAATAAAAAAAAAAAAAAACAAATGGACAGAAAATATGCTTTCGCACACGTATCGATGGGAATCCTAAACAGCTGTTTTATCCTTATTAGGAATCATCAGCAAAATTTACCCTTGATGTTAGGCTCAGACAGCGCGAAAGTTAAAGGGAAACCAATATCGCTGCCGGGAATGGCCTCCGAGAACAAAAACAATCAAACAAGAAAAAATGTTCCCATATTTGATCAGTAGCTCCCTTGCCTACTTTTACAAAAATCAACAGGGATTTTCCTTTTAACAATTTAAAACCTATTTCTAAAATTCCAGCTCTGTAGGATGTATAGTTTTTGAGTTATCTTGATCACAGATAGACATCTGCATAATTCGACTTAACATTATATTTTAAAACTGTTTTTTTATAATACTTTTTCCTCTCTAACGGATAATACGATCATTATAAAAAAATAAGACAAAACCTACAATACATTGATGGTACAAACATTCGTCGGAAACAAAGATAAAGAAAAGCAATAGATTCTCTTCGATGTACATCAAAAAACCCACTGCTTCTATATTTCTACTGAAATAGGAGATGATTGAGTGTTACTACTTCTTATATTTTGAGTAGTAATATAAAAAATAGCAACTATTTTTGTAATTCAATATAGTCTTATATGTAATTGAAATATAGTCTTTTTTTTTGTACAAATACGAATCGAATCTCAGACAAATACACCCGCTATTGTTGATTAAGAGAAAGAAATCGGTCCGTTTCTTATTTTGAATGTTTTTAATCCTTCGTACTTTAAGGAGTGCTGTGCGGTTTTAGGAACAACGTTTAGTGTTCTGCAGGATTATTCCAAATATATGAGTGCACCATGAAGCACTGCGCTACAGGTACTCTAGGGTTACGAGAACATAAACAAGAGATACCTTAGGCAAAGAAAACAGTCTGGGTTGGAATCCTGCTTTGAAAGCAAACTATCGTGGAGGGTGATGTATTTTCGCAATAAGAGAGGAACTGTAAACGATAACACAAAACAACAACATATAACAATAAACAGCACCTAACATATATCAATATCAGCTGTTTATATATCAATAGTTAAAGTTACAAATAATCTTCATACACAGAATCTCCAAAAAACATAATCTCCAATAACATAATACCCAATATTTCGTCCCTCTCACCAAAGGACTTTATCCAGCGAAATACAACAAAAAAGGAAAAGGAAAAGACATACCGTCTTCTTCCCATAAAATCTAAACGAAAATAAACTTTAATAACAATCATTACAAATTTGTTATTTAAGACCATTATTCCAATGGAAGTCTTTTTGTTGTGCTAGTGAGAAAACCTAGTGACCAGTGCCTGGCTTATTCTCACCACTACGACCTCCGACAGATATAGCTCCAAGGGATCTCCGTCGTAAGCGCCAATAGTCGTATGTCGGATGATCGTAAATCTGGACCTATCTGTATTAGGAAACTAAGTAATTTTAATCAAAGCTGTAAGCAAAACACATTTTTAAACTGTAAGTAATCAGAAGAAAACGCATTAATAGATTTAGCAAATTTAATGTTATAGAAACTGTGAAGTATATTTATGTTGTGTTGTAAATGTTGGGTGGTAGAAAAACCGCTTTGTTATTCTCACGGGAAGGACAGACGGAGGGAATGATAAAGAAAAATAGTGGAAATAATGAATAGTGGAAATAGTAACGAGAAATGAAATGGATCTTTTAAAACCTTTTTATAAATTGGTGTAATTAAAGAATTTTATTTTATTTTTGCAAGAAGTTAGGTTTTCATGGATTTTTTTTTTTATTTACTTCGATGGAATATTTCTCTGCAAGTAAAATTATAAAGTATTATCTTAAAGTAATTATGGGCACGGAAGCCAAGTGGTAACGCGCTTGACTCAGGCCTGGAGGAGCCAGATTCGATCGCTGACCCCGACAGAGTATGGGGATTTTTCCTCGCTAGATTCTACACTACAAAGACCTCTAGTGAGATACTTTAACTTTTTTAATTGTAAATTGTTATTTTTTAAAGTTTATAAAGTACTTTTTCTGAAATCTTGTTAGCGTAGCAGAAGATTGTGTTCCTGTAAATTACTCAGAAAAGAAACGAACTGAAATAATCTCCCAAACAATGGCGTAAACTCTTTTGTAACGATGACAGAAACCATCTTAAGCCCATTGCACATTGATCCGAAAATCGGGTGGTCGGATCCACGAATCGGACGTATTCTCTTTCACATGGCCACGAAACGTCGCCTATACGAACGATATGAATGTTACATGTCGTATAGACAACGTCACAGAGAATTTCGTGACCATTTGAAAGAGAATACGTCCGATTCGTGGATCCGACCATCCGATTTTCGGATCCATGTGCAATTGGCTTTAGGAGCCTTGGAAACACTGATAATATTACTTTGAAACAATGGAACGCGCGAAAACAAACAAACTGACTCTTCTATAATCATTCTAATAATATGGAATCAGTTTGCAACGACATCAACGTTTGTTACAATCATGTAAGTTTACAAACTATTTCGTACAATATTGAAAAAAAATAATTATCGTAAGCCACGTCATTGTTTGTCAGTAAAATCCAATAAATACCAAAGTCCGAAAACCTATTAACACTCAAGAGGAATTTACGCTAAGAATTTCGTATGTTTTCCTCCGAATTAATAACAACAAACATAATAATTTGGTGTCAGCTCACTTCTGTATTGGAGTGAGACATTCCGAACGCTGTTATCTTGGCATTTCTTGATTCTTATTGCAATGAATCCTACTCTCTCGGTTTTACTCTTATTTCTATATATTTCCCGTACATTAAGTTCCCGTTTTTGATGTAGACCTGTAATAACCTCCAGAATCCTACGTTGAAGTTATGAATCTCGACTTGAAAGATTATCGTTAAGGCCAACTGAAAATACAGGCGTCGGTACGGAAAGAAAAATCATTGAATAGTGTTTCAGAGCGACGTACCCGTAGAACCCAATAATAACACTTTGTTCTATTGCTTGCTTACAAAATAACTTGCCTCTGTGGAACAAGTGCTGCCACATTGGTTTGCCTTAGGTTTTTTTTTTTCCCACGCCTAGGCCTATATTTTCAATTGGTCATACGATAATGTCATCAGAATAACGCTTGATCTCCTACCATGCTAACATTAGTTCATTGATATTTGAAAGGAACTATTTACCTTCAAGATAACTTTATTTCACTACTTTATTACTTTATTTCAAGATAACTTAAATCAAACGGAAACAATTCTTTTAGGCTGATTTCAAAAGAAAGAATAAAAACTTTAAGCCTATTTTCCTCGAGATTTTATTTCTTGAAATTTCTATTTTTTTTTTTTTTTTTGTGAATATGACAAAAACCAAATGTCTACATGTCTATTCCAATTTTAGTACCTGCTGAATAGAAGCAGTGGGCTAAAAATTTTCATTTTCTGAAAAAAATAATATAAATCCGCATTGTTTGTTTGAATAAATGAGATTAATTACAATCGGATCAAACCACGAGCAATGGATTAACTAAGATTTAATATTCAGTGTTTAAGACACTGAGATGTTGATAGGATACAAATATATTGTTTACATTCCAATGCTTCTTTCTGTTAGGCTGCTTCTATAATGAATATTAAAAATTCACTGTTACAGTTCATTTACTGCGCCGTAATAATTGCTTTTTCGTTATAACGAGATTTAAGGTGATCTAATGTTTACGAAATAGTTCATTGTTACAGAAGATAATTAGCAAATTATAACACAAACAAAATACATCAATGGTTAAGAATGTAACCTCAGAGAAAGTCGCAGGTGGGTAGATTAGTTTAGAACAACTCCAAGATAAAAGCAGTAATACTACATGTAATATTTTCCTTACAATATTACACGCTACAGGCTGATACAGAATGGTATCAACATGAATGAAGAAATTAAAAATAATATTTAAACACAGATAAAACTTCTTAAAATACTCTATTTCAACTTAAAAGCCGTCACATTGTTCTCCCGTCATTGTTGCTAGTTAATTAAATAAATATTCCAAATTCCTTTTCTTAAGTTATCTAAATCATATCCAACTACGCTCAATGGATTAGCTAAAAGGATTAATTCTCGTGAAATATTAATAAAAATAGGTTAGAAATCCAGTATTCAAATCCCAATGCTGTCTAGAGGAATTTTTGTCGCCTTTTGGCGCTAATTTCTCGAGAAGATTCTACTTGCAAAAGATTTCAAATAGAACAGTTGGATAGTCTCTAGTCCTCAAAAATGCAAACCAAATTCAAAGAAGATCCATCCGGCAGTTCAAAGTCATAAGGGATTCACAGACACACACACAGACTGCGTGATCAGATGAGCCTACTTTCTTAGGAAAGTAGCTAAGGATATAAAATGGATTATTGTAATAATTCCATTAGTATCCATTGTCTTCGTGATTCACATTTTCCACTTTTTGAAAATAAATAAATAAATAAATAAATAAAAATATTTATTTACTTTAAGTTGCCTAAATCGGATGAATTTCTATGTTTTTGTGAGGTTCATATTAATATGTACCTCATTAATAAAAATTACTTTAAATTTAACAAAAACACAAAAAAAAAATGTTCAGATTTCAATTTTTAATATTAGAAAGGGAGCTTTTTACTATTATAAAATTAGCTGTTAATCAAATTTAAAAAAGTAATTTTACTTTCTTGTTCTTATTTTTTTTTTTTTTTGAGTGCTGTAATTTTTGTTAAACTTCAAACATATTCTGATATGCTCATAATTTTACAATGAAATAGATTATTACGTGGAGAAAAAAGTCTTTGGAATTTATCTTTGGCGATATCTAAGTTAATAACACGTTCTTCACTCATCTCTTATCTCTCAAATGTTGGCATTCTCATCTAAACGCGCGCAGACCGTCTTCCTTAACTTATCAACTTCACATTTCGGTTCCAAATTTACTTCCAATACACCTCCAAAACGATAAGCGGGAAAAGTGAAACCTCCCCGCAATCTCAAAATGGCAGCAACCTTTAAACCAGCGAAGATTTAGATAGAAAACTTTAAGATAAAGGCGTATCTATCCATTATTCGTTTAAGGTAGAGTTACTGTTTATCCAAAATTCCAAAATGAAAGTCTAATCTAAAGCAGAAGGTTTCTATTTCAAATTGATCGTTTTAAATTAGAAATTGATGAATTACTTTTACTTCCAAGGCAGACATACCAATACGCAAGAAAAGAATGTACAAAATTAAAAAATAACTAGCAGTGGAATCCTTGCAAGATTTTCTCGATACTAAGAAACTAAATAACTTTAGAAAATAAAATGTTTTATTCATTCGAAAGGTTTGGCCTAAATAAAAAAGCTCTGAATAGTTATGGAGATAAGCTAAATAAACTTTCCTGAAGTCTATATTCACATTATTATTAGTTGAACTACAAAAGGGCATACTTCCTAGACCTTAAGAAAAGTGGGCCTTAAAATAGGTGTACAATCACCGAAATTTATTGAGATCTAGGCAATAACTCTTAATAGGAAATTTGATGTCGATCAGTGCATTATTTTTCAAAGTTGTTAAGGATACAGTATTTTGATCGCTTTTTTTGGTAGTGGGCCATAAGTACTGTGCGTAAATACCAAAGCCTCATCAGAACTGGGCAGTAACAGGTAATTCACAAATATAAAGTTTGATGTATATAATGCATTACCTTTTGAATTACTTGAGGGCACAGTGATTTATTCTTACTGTGAAGGGCCCATAACAAAAGCTACAAAAGACAAAATCTAATTATGGCACAGCTGTAAGATTTAACTCCCAAATACTGAAATTGTTACTGTTTTGTCTTCAGCGGATATTATAACTGGAATATAAATAGCGTTTCAGGATAATAAAAAAAAGAAAATATGAAAGAAATTTTAAGGACTAGCATTTTAAGGAAATTAGACTGTAAATGCTTTTATGAATGTTAATGTTTGTTGTGTCATGGCTTGCATTACTAAAGTAGGAAGCATTGGTCTGCCTGTTAATATACTCTATACACCAAGAGAAACATTTCATTTAAAAGATACTCCTAAGTACTCAACGGATATATCTCCAAGTTGGAGGTGAAAACCCACGAAACAGAATAGCAACAAAGCCAGTTCCTGTTTCCAACTTTATATAGATGCTATAAAGAAACGGGTTAGGACTTCGTAATGATGGCACTCCCGAAAATGAGGCCAATATATTGTAATTAAAAGACAAGAAGCTCATTCTCAAAGAGAACGAAAACATTACAACCCTAAAAAGTCCTTTTAGAGGGATTCGAAAGACGTCACTGGTCGAGAGAAAACGAGAAGGTAACGAAAACTACCGAAGATGAAAAGGAATGCTATCTGGTTTCAAACAACCTCTAGAAGGAACCTCTCTCTCTGTATCGCGTAAACCTGTATTTAAAATATTATAAAATCTGTAATTAAAATATGTAATGATATTATAAAATCTAAAGTAAATAAAATAGCAAATAAATAGACCATCCGTTTATGCAATTCATTCTACCCAAACATTCTTAACTAAAAGCCATGCATGAAGATTAGATTTTAACTGAAAAGTCAAAAAAAGTTTGCGAACATCGAATTTATGGAGTATCTATAAATCTTAAATTTTCAATATTTGTAAATATATTTTTAGATCCTCGATATATATTCGTAAAATTCCAATTATTTGTTTCATTAATGGGTGATAATTTAATATAAGAAAATTTAATAGAAGTAACGGGTTATTTTAACATTTCAATAATTGTGTAAGAGATTTATTTATTTACTTTTTTTTTTTACCCTGTTCGAAAATCACGAAAATAATTTTTCAAATAGTGAGACAATGAGGGACAGGTAAGTGTGGACTATTTCGCCGATCAATCGTTGCCTTGAGCCAACAGTTCAGTTACAACCGTCAAAAAGAAACAAACAACACAGAACAAAGAAGGACAAACTCCAAAAATCCATCACCAAGAAAACAAACGGAGACGTATCAGCCGAGTTGGCAGGCCATCTCTGTCGAAGAATCTGAAATCAAAATCGGTAATCTTTTTTTTAATCTAATAAGAAGAAATCTGTTAGCTTTGTCCAGGATCTTTATTCCAATTCCTTGTTTTTATCATCTCGGGAGCACTTCCTGATCGAGCTCCGTATTTCTGAAGACGTTTGCCTTCGTTAAGATGTTAGTTCCTTATTAACAATCTTACCTTTAAGTTTAAGAAAGACGGTAAAATTCACGGCTGCAAAACAAGATAATCCGAAATCTAAAAACAAAACGAAAATAAGAACTTTGTCATTGAGGAACACATTTATCTTCAATATTATTGTGAATAAATCTTCTCAGAAATGATGAGCTACAACCCAAAGCAGAGAAAAATCTCAGGTATTTCAAACAATTACTTGAGGATTGCATAATAATAGATTTTAATATTTTCATATTTTCCTCGGAAAGCGAGGTTTATTACAGTAGTTTTCAGAAGAGAACGGTTTGCCATATATGGTCATTACGTAGTGATCGATTTTATCTGGAACAAACGTCACCAGTCATGACGTCATCAACTTGAACTCCAAGCAGTCAGTCCAAGATGGCGTCGTCTTGTGATCGCATAAGAACGGACAAACTTTGCAAAGCCAAGTAAGGGGAATAGTGTGGAAGACTACTAACATAATAACATAAACATGTATTCGTAACTGTAGAAAATACAAAAAAAACAATGTTTTTGTAATGTTTATACGATTCAGTTATGGATTTTAGCGTTAGATGCGCTGTTACGTCCTGGAAACATCAATCTATAAGGAAAATACGTCATCAAATGCTCTTCTTTCATGAACTGAACTGTAGATCAGTCACTCTGAGTTTGTTTTATCCTCTTCCGCCATAACTTTTGAATTTCTATATAAATATAAAGACAAGAGACAGTCTTACTTTTTTACATGTTATTTTTTTCCTTGTGAGTCCTTTGTCGAAAAATTAGCGCGAGAAGGTAACAAAATTTCTCAAAAGAAAAGCATTAGAACCGAAAGAAAGAATCCCTCACTAATTAACACACTTATTAATCGTATTAATGTCTGCACGAGCTTCAGTGTTTTTAAAGTCAACTTATTTAAATAATATTATTAAAGATTAAATTACTTTTTGCAGGAAACGAAGAAAGTTCTAGAATTTGTATTCAATTAATATTACGATTTAGTGAAAAAAAAAAAGTCTTTCGTTTGTATTATTGTTTTTCACGATTAAATAGAAAAAGAAAAGCAAGAGTTTCAGGAATGTGAGCTTCAAGTTCTTTAAGAAACTTCTGGTTTTAGTTGATTTTCTATTTATCAAAGATTTATTTTGCAAAGAATCGTAAACAATCATATCTTCCGCAAAACCTACATCTCTTACTAGAAAAACAGCCCATGTACATTTTAAATTGTAAATGATACTTTTTTTTATAATAATTTCTGTATTTTCAAGAAATTATTTCAAATTTAAACTGTTCTTCTTATTTTTGAACCTTCCATTATGTTTATTGGGGACTAAGTCTTAAAAAAATTTGTTTATTTTCCAAAAACCTATTTCTTTTTTATCATCCCTTCTGCTGTTCGTTTGTTTGTCTTCCAGCGATTTGTAGAAACCGACCTCAGTCAAAATTTGTTGGCGTTTTACAGACAATACATTGTTTCTTTAAAAAATGATTTCTGAAATTAGTTTCCAACAGGAAAAAAGAGGCTTATCAAATAAATTAGTCTGTGTGTGTGTACTCTCCTTCTAACTTTTGAACCACTGGATGGCTCTTCTTGAGATTATAATACATGTTCGAATTCTAGGGACAAATATAACTTTTATATTTCAAATCTTTTCCAAGTGGATTCTTGCCGAGAAATTCGAACAAGAAGACGAACACAAATGCCCATAGAAAACCATTGGAATCAAAACAATGTCTTCTATTAATCTCTCATTGTTTTAAAGAATGAATATTAAGTCCATAATCTAGCCACCCACGCTCACCACATTACAAGTCCATAATCTAATCCATTGCGGGAGTTTTAAAAATTATTAAAATTAATCCGATTTTGAGGATTTACGTAAATAATGCCACATGCTTTTTTTTTTTTTTTCAAAAAATGAAAAATTTATTTGTTTGAATTTGTGGTGTGAAATTATGGTTAATACATCTAGCCTAAATGAAGTCACTAACCTGATTTCACACAATATCCATTCCGTACAGATAATATACAAAAAAATAGTGTTATTGCCGGTATCCTAACAAAAATGTGCAGTTGTCAACCAAGAATCATCTATGCTGCGTTGATACACTATTGTTAACAGAGCGGATTAAATGCTTCGTTAAAAAAGAAGGAACCAATGTGGTTGCTAAGCAACTCTCGGGGTGTGTATCAGTCTCTACACCAGAACAGTGTGTGTCCAGAAGTTGTGCCAATGAAGTGAGAAGGCGAAATCTTCTCATATTAGTGTTATGTTACCAGTGTGTGTAAGCATAAAGTACAAATGCTTATTCAGTGCCTATCAGTGAAGGTGCGAATCAACGAATAGAGTCCAGTGATGAAATCAATTCATCATCTTAATTTTGTGAAAAAGGAATTTTCACAAATTTAGAGCCAACGACCGTTTCCAGGCTAACGGAAGACATAGTTAGGGTCACAACGTCAACGTAGAACTCAAGTCGCCATGTTTATCACTATTAGTATTTAGATGTTAGCAAATTTAGTGTCAAGTGACCTGTGCTACCTACAGCGTATTCTTCGATGGTAAATCGAGTTCCACGATTCCAGAGAAATTAAAAGATCGTAAGTACGAACTCTTTATCGTTCTAATGTTTGAACGCCATTCCATAGAAGCAAGGACCCAGGATTAAAGGACTGTAGAATCTAAATAGTAGCGAGGTTAAATGTTTATGTAAGTTGTATCAGTTTAGTTACACTTATTTAATTTATGTAAAACATAAATTTCAGTATATAAGTTATTTTGAACTGATTAAGAACCAGAATTATAATCGAACATTAAAGTCAAAAGGCTGACTATAGTTTTTGTTTGCTCATATTATCATTAGGATAATATTCAATGGATGTTTAGAATTTAATTCAAGTTACAGAATTGAATCTTTTTATTTCCTTGCATTTGTGTGTTAAATGTTCGCTTTGCTTTTTTCTTAACTATTTAAGTTTAGCCAAATTTTATCTGAAGTTAATCCGTCACTACATATACATATTCTGAAAACCGCTCCGTGTGGAAGCGTTATAAGTATTAAATTCCTACAAAATTTAGTTTACAGTGATACCTCGGTTCACAAACATAATCCGTTCCTTCACCCTGTTCGTGAACCGAATCAGTTTTTCCAATTGCAATTAATGTAAATCTAAATAATACGTTTTATGTCCTCGAAAAATTTTTTTTTAACATGTTATGGCTTTATTTTATTTTGTAAATGCATTTGAGGAAGACAGCCAGAGCGCTGGAGAGATAGATTATGTGAGTTTTTAATCTGTAATTAAGTTATTGTTTTTAGAAATGTGCGTTTGGATTAATTTATTCATGTTATGGATTTATTTGTGAAATAATACCGAAAGGAAATAAATATAACAGTAATATTGGAAGAAACCAGTTTAATTACCAAAATAAAACTAATTTTACCGTACATATACAATTTACCTTTGCGTTTGATAATTGCAGGCACACGGGAATGGAGGAAGTGGAGAGGGGGAGGAGGAAGATTACTGCTTCGAAGGAGAGGCAGTTGGTAA
Organism: Thereuonema tuberculata; assembly: GCA_023159025.1. Lineage (NCBI taxonomy): Eukaryota > Metazoa > Arthropoda > Chilopoda > Scutigeromorpha > Scutigeridae > Thereuonema > Thereuonema tuberculata. The sequence continues at coordinate 9,002,744 of JAFIDM010004315.1, read as the reverse complement.
CTGCATAAGATAACGATCCAGAGAAATTTGCCTTTTTCTTTGCTTGAGAATTTTGTGAAGAAAGGTCATTTAAAATTTCCACTGCTTTTTTGGGAGCCATATTATAGGATAAATTTAATTAAATAAAGAAAAAATATCAACAGTTGTTGTTAGGATCTACTTGGTTGCAGGCGAGCTAGGCGAACTGAGTTGCTGATAGTGGGGGTGGGGGGTGGCTGTGCGCAGGATTTTATGCGCTGCAAATCATGTAAGCTCCATGAGGTCCGTGCGTGCATGTTCGTGAACCGAAGCATCATTCGTGAAGCGAAGCAAAATTTGTTCGGAAACCGATTTGTTCGTAGACGGAGACGTTCGTGATCCGAGGTATCACTGTATATTGTAATTGGGAATTTAAATACAGACATTAAATAAAGACTCTAATTTTCACAGAAAGAAAAAAAAAGAAACTTTAAGCAACAACATTTTATGGAAAGTAGGTTTTAAGTTCTTCAAACTTCTTATTTGTTGTTTCTTTTAACTGTCAAGTTAAAAAGTTAAGTTTTGGAAGATGCAATAAAAGCAAACTGTAATTAGAAACGCTCTGTTTTCATTGTCTTTCAAATGTATTCAAGATTTTTGATTCTTTCAAGATCATTTTATCAAGGTAATGGGGTTCGTTCTGCAAAAGATCCTCTTAGATAGAGATATTGAACGAAAAACAGCAACACAGAAAATCCATTTGCAGAATAAATCACAATATTAAAGTGACATGTTATTTAAAGCTTCAATTTGTCGTTAAGTTTCGATTCGATGAGCCACAGAACAATCTGACAGAAGCCCTGCATTGTGGATCCAGTGTTGCTGTTCTCGACTGCAGAAACAAAAATGATGATTCTTTAAGAAATGGGTGTTAAATTAGGATACTACTGCTTTCTTTCTTTTTGATTGGAATACATCACAATTTATTTCCTTTATTTTATTTTGATTAGGAAGAAGACCTTGGGCAGCATTTTGCGTGGGAGCTAATAAGCGTAGTTATGTCAGTGGTTCCTCTGGGTATCTATTGTGATTACTGAAATTAATTTGTCATTTATATTTTTTTGAAAATATAAATAAGTTTTCAATGGTTTTCAAAGAATATCAAATATTAGCTTGGATCTTGCCAAGATAATAAAGTAATATTCATTTATGTTCTTTTTATCCTACTTAGAAAACTGTAAGCTCTTAAGATCTCTCAATGTGTGTCGTTTCCCCCAAAATATCTTTTGAGCCTCTGGATAGATCTTCTTCCTACATGACATGCGCAGAGACGATCTAAATTTTTTTATTTGAATTCTTTCCCAAATGTGTCCCGAAATTACTGCGAGAAAATAAGCACAAAAAAACTAAACAATAAGTCTTTTAGCTAATCCATTAATTTCCGCATGTTTTGATATGATTAAAATTAATCCCATTTAATTTAATTTTTTTTACAGAAAAACTGGAAAATTTGCATATTTTTTTATATTAATGTTATATTAAGCAAATATTATCATGTCATAATGAATACAGGCTTTTCGTTTTTTGTCGTTTTCTTGATTTAAAAAAAAAATAAGAAGAAATTTTAAGGAATTACATTTTATGTTATGTTATGTAATGAATTTGGGTGGCAGAGAAGCCAAGCACTGCGACCGGAGGTCTAGTGTACTATCCCACGGAAATATGGAGTGAAAGACTGAGAAAGTATGGTGGGAGAAGTGCAGGGAAAACGGGAGAACCCCCAGGAAACCTGCCCAGCGCGTTTCGTCCACCATCACGAAACCCACATGAGAACCGAACCCGGTAAATTACATTTTAAGTAAAGTAGGCTTCAATTTATTAAAAAATATGGTTTTACGTGTACTGCATAATATTGGATGAACGAATAAATAACAAGTATACACGATGTGTATTTTTGTCATTTATTTGTTTTATAAATCATTTCTCACATATTCAGGTGTTTGGCTTCATTTTTGCATCCTAGGCTTCAAGTCCTTTCAGGAATTTCTTATTTACCTTTGTGTATGGTCTCGAAAGACATTATACGGAATACAATATTATATATGGAACATTAAGGCATTATCATATTGGGGTCGATTGTTTATATCTATTTAGAAAAATAATATTTCCCCTCTTTTCGTTTCCTTAAGAGTATCTCCAATCAACTTTACTGAATAGTTCTCCAGAGTTCAAATTCCCATTACTTCGATATCATTTACATCTCTGTTCAAACAGTCGCCATTTATATTTTTTAAAACAATATGGCGCTTAGAAAATTAAGAGGAAACGAAATTTTTTTTTTTATTTCTTTATCGAAATTGATGCACTTACGGTGTTCGTGAGGGGGTGTTTAGCATGGAGCTAAGTTCAAATTCAGAATAACTTGAATTAAGAGGGGTGAGACCAAAAATAAATGGATTCATGCTTTAAATTTGACCAACAATAAAAAAAGTACCAAATTGTATGAAAATCCGTCTGCTCGTTTTAACGTCATGTACATACAGAGAAGAAAAAATGGAAGAGTCCATAAATATTATCTGTAATAAATATTTAAATTAATTTCTGCTTTCAAAGGAAACGTAAACTTTGGACCTTTTCATTAAACAGCTGCGCCCTAAGTCGAGTGCCGATTTGAATTGTGGGAAATATGTGTTGGCGCTTATTCAGTTGACGCAAGCAACCCTCGAAAATTCGTGCCTAAACCAACTCGCAAATGGAAATTTACACTCGCTAGCTAATTAACGGGGGGGGGGGGCAAATTTCATATATATACAATATACCTATACTAGCAGCGAACCCGCCCGATTGGTAGGTGTATAAAATTTGGCTTCGCGACCTATCATTATATATACGTCCTTGCACATCACCTACCTATAAATTGACAAATGGTGATCGGTAAAGGGTAGAGGAAACTTCCCTCATGAAATACCCCTCGCGGGATTTCACATCCCGGTGAATTTGATTAGGCGGTAAATTTGAATTGGCACAGCAGCCAAGGTTTTAATTTAGGAAAAAACCGATTTGCGAGATGATTTTTTCACTCGCAAGCGCCTAATTTCTACTCGCAAATTGCGAGTTTGCGAGTGGGATTTGGACTCAAGTGCCATTTTATTTACAATTGAAGTTTAATTTAATATAAAAAAAAACTGATAAGCTACTTCATTTTTGAAATAAGAGAAGTAATTTGCAGTTATTAGTTATTATTTTATTTGTTTTAGTTAGAAACTAGTCGGCTACCCGTCGCTTCGCTCCGGAAGCAACGGGAAACAATTTGTTATTTATTAAAAAAACACACACATACAAATTACATCAAGTAAAATAAAACTAAAATTTTTTTAAAGTTTTTTTTTTATTTTAATTTTTGATGTATATATTCTCTCAATTCACGACTGCTTTTAGAATCAGCGTGTGAATCATATATCTGTGATATATTTTTATTTTTTATAGAGATTAGAATGTAATCCTTGTGGTCTAATGCCTAAGACGTCTAACTTCGGAGCAGAAGGTTGCATGTTGGATTCCAGTAGATAACTTGTAGAAATTATTTCTATTTTTGTAAATTATAATAATTGCACCAGACCGAAAGAGAAATAAAAGATTTTCGTAATATAGATACAATTTTCAGTCGCTTTTGAGCTACAAATAGTGAATTTTCAGTATTCTACTTAATAGAAATAGTGCTTCTTTCTTTCTTGAGTCTCTTTTTTTTATTTCCATTGATACTTTACAGTGGTTTTTGAGCTAGAAATAGTGATTGTTTTTGAGTAACGAATAGCGATTTTTCAGTATTCTACCTAATAGAAATAGTGATTATTTTTTTTTCTGTTCGTTTTTATCCAATTCCAATTGATACTTTTCAGTGGTTTTTGAGTTACAAATAGTGAAAATTATCTATATCTATTAGCTAGGCCATCGGATTGTTCGATATAGATATTTGAAGAAGAGATGTCAGATGGACGTTAGTTGATATAGATGATAAATGAAGATCATAGCTTGTATACGAAATTCTTCGCAAGAAATTGATTGTGAATATTCTTTAGAGTGAAGATAACCAAATTCTGTTGAATTGTGACTCAAAGACCTAAAGTTGTATGTGAGTTAAGACAACGTTTTCCAATTATATGGCAACTTTATTTAGAGTTTGTCCTTAAGCTTTATTGATAAATATCGCATAAGAAGGTCTGATCGGAAATTGTTTTCTTGTGAAAGTGAATGGAAGTAGATTACCGCATGGTTCCATAGACATCCTATGGATGAAAACAAAATCTCCTTTGTGAGTTCTGTTATAATTTCGGTTTCTATGAGATCATTATCGAATGAACAGCATTTAAGTTGAGTTCCATTGCAGTATGCAAACTTGGGATTGATGTTTCGCAACAATATTATTGGAGATCCAATCTTCAATGACAAACGATGTTGAGGAATTCTGCTGAGATTCAATGCGTTCAGACACTTGGGCATATAGAGATGTTCGTGTGATGGATTATCAGAAGTGTCAATTTTATTCGCACTTGTATTGTATGCTCT
>JAFIDM010004315.1:8960359-8976878 GCA_023159025.1 Thereuonema tuberculata | reverse complement strand
CTAATGGATGTCTGGTTCATTGGTAGCTGCTGACCTACAGATTCCTGTGGGCAATATGCCATTTTCCCCGACAAGTCTCTTTCTTTCTGGAATTTACTTCCACTTTCCTGTTGGTTCCACTGTGATGTAAAGGAGAATTACGATCTGTTACCAATTTATTCCAATGTTACGCATCGTACGAAATGTTTCTTTGTAATAACCACAAATGTCGTCCATTATGCAGAAAAGGTTTCACTGAGAATACTGTTCTACTAGCATTTTTTTCTTTGTTGTCCGCACACGACACAACGACTGCGCATTTTCTTTGATTATTTATTTGGGTCAGGAACATTTATTTGGGTCTCCACCCTCCCATCCCTCAAAAATGACCCCGAAATCTCACCAAAACGGCTATCCTTCAAATTTGATACGATATGTAATTAAGGTCCTATTTAAAACAAGAGCACCATTATTTTGGTCTCCAGCCCCAATCAGTCCTCAAAATTGACTCCGCCAGCGCTACGTTCTCAATCTCCTCTACTCGATGGATATCTGAAGGCATTTCTAGTACTAAATTGTATTATTCTAAGTGTTGTTCGTAAAGCTTATAATGCTGAAGACACCGTTTCATCTGTATAATAATCAAGTTTTAACTAATAACTTCAAGTTGTGAAATATTTATTTAAAAGGGTTAAACATTTATTTAAAAGGAATACGTATGAAGAGTTTTCTTTCGGAGTAGTTCTGTATGTATCCTCTTCATATATTATGAGCAATTCAAAATTCAAAATTCCCTGTACAAATTTTAAAAGGTATAATATAAAACAAAACCGTATTCTTAGTGGAAGCTATGTCCGCAAACGCCATCCGAATGTGTTAGAGGGCGCTAATTGGCAGAATGTTAGTTGGGCAATGTGAGCTGTCTTGAATTAATTTCTTCTCTGGGGTTACCTCAGAGGCATCGTCTACTATGAGACCCACATTGCCTCGTAATTAAAATAAATGTTAATTTTGCTGGGGCGGCGAGTTGAAAACTAATTAAGATCAAAAATTTTTGATTAATTGATTAAATTACTGTACGGATAACAGCATAATCTTATTTCAGAGTTCATATCGACAATAAGGGTTGAGACCTCGATGTTGGATTAGAATACCTTCTTGGAGCAGAGTCTAAGAGTGGTGGTCTGTTCGACCATTAAAATTCTATATGATCTGAGTTCAGACCGCTGTGAGCCAGGTCGGTTTCTATCTATGGTAATATATAGAGTTTTTAGTACGAAAGGACCAACATTTTTGGATTAAGCACAGAAATAGAAGCAAATTAAAGGGTTGTAAAGATAAATATATATAAATATATAAATATATTTTAACTTGGTAGAAATTAAGCTTTAAATTTGGGATTTAAAGATGTTCAATACAGTTATCAAGGCGGCAGAGGATGCGATAAATTTGACGCCGACCTCTGTCGCTAAGTCGCTGTGGCAGTTGGATGTGTCCGCGAATGGCCTCGCATTTTTCCCCATCGACGTTGTGATGCTTGTATTACTGTCGTTGGAAGAAACTTTAAGCACCTACTGTGAACCTGTACATCTTACCATCATATTTTAAACATAGGGCTAATAAACATATTTATCTACCTTATTTGTTGTGTTTTATTTCTGAACCTTAGTGTGTATCTTCTAGCACATTCGGATGGCGTTTGCGGAGATACGTTTCATTATAAATACGGTTGTTTTTGTTTTTTTTTATTCCTGACCTAATCTAAGATTGTACAGGGAATTTTGAATACCCTGTACATCTTCACATTTATTTTAGTATTATTAGAAATATTGAAGTAACCATCGACTTGAACAGATTGAGTTTGGAGTGATTGGGGAGAGGGAGGGGTCTTCTTTTTCAGGGATGGGACGATGGAGACATAATCCTGCGCTAGCTTTAAGTTGGACCGGAAATGTACATTTCTATCAAATTTTAATACAAATGTTAGATCCTCTCTTTGTCCAAGTTTCAAGACGATCGATTAGATGTTAAGAAGTTATTAGGGAAAGGCAGACAAACTGACATATTGATTTTACAAGCCTCCTTTTTCTTCAGAAATATTATGCAATAAAATAAAATAAAACTTGGAGTATGTGGAGGTGTTTATCATCGTTGTACCGTCTAAGGAAAATACTCCCTTTCTGCAAGAAGTTAAGAGAACTTTAAGCCTAGTTTCCTTAAGATACAGGGTGTATCGTTAGGACCCGGTACACTTCTTCTTAGGAACCATTTTCGAGAACAGATTATACGTTTTCACAAGAATAACAGTATCGTAATATATGCGGAGGTCGGAATCCTTCACCTCGTCAGTACGAGCTCCTCGTGACACTGAACGCGCATCAGTGACAGGCAGATAATTCATAATGGCAGGTAGGGAAAGCGGTGCGTTCCGGTTGACACGAAGTTTTAACAACATCTTCTGGACCTGCAGGAACGGATCGACGTCGTAGTTCATTCCATTCGAGGGAGCCGTGCGAGAAGCTCTGATGCAACGTCGCTAGACCACCGCAGGACTGCATAAATGCTGACAGTCTTAAGTTCGACTATTTTCGTGATCAGATTGCTGCATTCATAGGTCATTACATTGTTGCCACTGTTTGCAAAACTAACCGGGTCACTTGATTGTTGCTACTGTCTTCAAAAATTGACCGGGTCTAACTGTACACCCTGCGTTATTATTTTTCCTTGGTTTGGATTTTCTTTTCTTTTTTTTTTAATCTACAATCGACACAAATTTAAAAACCAATATATCAAATAACAATATCTACAGAATACAAACAGGCATCTTTCCCATTCTCTGAAGAAAGAAAAAAATAGATGATTTATTTAAGTTATCTGAAGCGAATAAATGTTATTCAGCTTTACACACACCCTCTAAATTTTATTTTATTTTATGGCCTAACATTATAGAAGAACGTAATGAAAAAGATCAGATCGTCTCTAGTCCATAATTAGGCATCCCAAAATTCAAGAAGATTCATCAACAGTTCAAACAGTTATTTTGGAGTGGGACAGACTGATGAGCTTCGGTTTCCTAGGAATGTTGATTAAAAAATAATTTATACCAGCTCTTGGCCCATTACGTACAAGGTGAAGATATCGTCGCTATGGCAGGACTCCAGAAGCAATTACAGAATCTCTGCAATGAATTCCACACAGCTGACAATTATATTACACGCAGAAAACAAAAAGATCTCTTACTACTATTTGTTTGGCTTACTCCTATCTACAGTTTACTGGAAACACCTTGTTAAAATCACAATAACACGTATCATTAACGTTAAATTGTGGCGTGCGGTTTTGAAAGCCCGGTGCTCCAAAACCTTTTGGCCTTAGCTATCCGCAGCCTTCCACTGGTCGCCAGCCACGTGTCCAACGATCGCCTCGATTCCCAACGACGAGACTTCTGTATTTTTATGTTTCGGGGCCATTTAAAAGCATTCAGGAGAAACTGGCGACGGCGGAGCGCTGGCGGAGACATTACAACCGTCTGTGTAATTCGAGATATACTCGGCTTTCAGTATAACGGTCGTACGGAAACGAATAGTACACCTTTAAAAAAAAGAAAGAAATTACAGAGAGAAAATAAATCTGCATTAAATTAGACACCTGCATTAAATCTGATATGTTATATTTTTAATAAAATCATTGAAATAATTGTGTTTTAATATGTTTTAATGATTTTTTGTTTAAAAAAATACAGCAAATTTACTGAAATTATATTTCAATTTCTCTCTTAACTTCTTTTTTTTGTTATTTAAAGTTGTAATGTACGTTTCCGTACGACGTTATTTTCAAATTATATCGGATTTTACAAATATACTACAATCTCGTTTATCCGGCCCTCGTTGATCCGGATCAGATTTGTAGACATTTTTTTTTTTCATTTAATGTTCACATAAATAATAATTTTAGCTATGATAACAAGAACGTAAGTATAAGTACGCCAAACATTCGCTTTTTATTTTGATTAAATGTACAATTCCTGCATAGATTGTACAATAAATTATAGTAATAAAATGCTTTTTGTCGAGTTTTAAGAAAGCTTTACTAGTGTCATAGTGACATGGTTTTTTATCGTAATAAACTTATTTAAGGATCAATAAGTCGCTTATTTAAGATTTGTTTTGCTTACTACCCATATTACCCGGATTATCCGGATTTTTGATTTTCCGGATTGATTGGTCCCAGTTAATCCGGATAAACGAGGTTGTAGTGTAGTAGGATTTATTTTCTGAAATAAAAGTAATTAAATTTTTATGTAATATACTTTGTTAATCTAACTAATTTATCTTGGTTCTAGTTAACTGTATTTCTATTTAAGATCGAGTAACCATTAAGAAGATTAATAAAAGGCTTAATATCCACTGTTTAAAACATCGCAGAAATCCATAATTTCTCTTCTAAAGGTTTTCCGTGGGAATTTTTGTTAAAATCTCAAACTAATTTCTTAACATTTAACCCACATAGAAAAAAAATAAACTATACAAGTTAGATCGTCTTTTGTCCTGAAATGAGCAAGCCAAGTTTCAAGAAGATCCATGCAGAGGTTTAACAATTATTAGAGGACAAACACAAATATGTAGACAGACAGACTGACTTGTGAATCTCACTTTCTAAGAAAGGTAAGACAAAAAACAACAACAAGATTATCATGGTTGTTAGAGAATTCGCATTATTTTACTTAATTCAGATTATTTTCTTACTTCAATTTAGTGGCTGAGTAAAAAAGATTAACATTCATTGTTTAAAACATGGGAAATCTATTGTTAAAGTTCTAATCTTTTTCAGGGAATTTTTGTTTCCTTCCCAAGCTAATTTCTCCATAAGGATCCACTTTGGGAAAATGCTTAAATATAAAAGTTAGGTTACTTCTAGTCCTTAAATATGCATACTAAATTTCTAGAAAATCCATGGAGCAGTTCACAGTTGTTAGACACACAAATATAAGCAAAAAAAACCAGATATATTTATACCCATACTGGTTCAGCTTCACTCTCCTATTAAAACAAAGAAAAAATTAAAAACCAAATTAACAGCTGAACGAAAATAGATTCTTTTTAATGCATATTATAAATCAGAAATATCACATTCTATACTTATACGTTCATTTAAATCTTACTTCTTTATTCATAGACTTCATTATAACTATTCTGTTCGCTTAATATAATTTAAATGGTTGAACAATTATTTCAGCTGTTTCCAGTTGATTTCCCGTTCGTTAAGCCAAATTCTGTTTCGAATGGGATCAGGATTATTGACGTCCACTTGATGCCAATTTCGGTTGATAACCCATGAATACTCTCGAATTTGCCGGAATGGAACTATGAGAGCATTATTATCAATCATTCGACAGCCACCAATTGCAGAACGCAGCTGTGCTCACGTGACACACCAGGAACGCGAGATCTCTTCTTGTGAGAGACGTGATCTTCCGCCTCAACACCGAAATTATTGAAATTCAATGAAGAGCAACTGAATGGATAAGTTTTTAATTTGTGCTTCAGAAAATGAAGAATAAAATAGAACAAGAAATTCATGTAAGAACTTTAAACCTACTTTTAGAAACTTCTAAGTTACTTTTCTTTCTTTTTTTTTTTAGTATGAAAATAGCAACAAAAAAATCTCTCTTAATTTATTTTGTTTTTAAATTCTTTTACTGAATAGATTCAGTACGAATTTTTCAGTTTCTAAAATAAAAATAATTACGCATTATGTACTATTCGTTAATAATTTATCCAGATCAAATTTCATTTAACAATATGTAAGTAATAGCATGACTCACATTTACATCTTTTACTATTACTTGTATATTGTTAAGTTTAAATTTGACTGCATAGATTATTAACGAATTCAGAAGAGGCAGAGGAAAAAGATGTTCCTGTCCTCACTTCACCTGTAGAAATTTCCTGTGTAAGGAAATGAAATATCGCATTAGAGATGTTAATTGATGTAGTGTCGATTGAATGTCTATATACATATTATTTAAGGAATATTTAAGGGAGTTACGAAGTATCTTAATGCATATGCATTATTTAATTAAGTTACCTGAAGCCAATTAATCTTAATCATATTCTAATTCGCGCGCACATTATCAGTATTAATAAGCGGATTAAGAATAAGCCTTTGTTGAAGACATCGATCGAAAGCGCTCTTTGGGTTCTAATGTTTTTCTATGGGAATGTTTGTAACCTTCTAATTTCACGACAAGGACCTCACAAGGAAAAATTCTAAACATAAAAATTAAATTAAAAATTAAGTTTTATCATTAAATGATCATACTAAGTTTCAAGAAGATTACATAGAGTTTCAAAGTTATTAGAAGAACACACACAGAATGAGTGATTTGATGACTGAGGAAAGTAGACTAACACCGGAGACCTTAATTTACAAATTGAAATGGAATATATTGATAAATAGTAGCTATCAAATATACGAAGGCTTGTTAGTGAATTTAAACGCCTATTTAATTAATTCGTATTCGGCGTGAACACTGATACATTAGTTAGATGAATAAATTAAAATTGCCCATAAAAATAAAAGTAAAAAATTAACAAAGAAAAAATAATATCCGGTTTAATACGTGTATAACATATTATTGAAATAAAAGGCCAGCGTTTCGTTGACGAGTAAAAATATACGATAATTGTATATTTTTTATCCGTCAACGAAACACTGGTCATTTTGAAAGCTGGTGTAATTACTTTTAATGGTATAATTTTTTTAATTTTAATACTAGTTTTGGCCTTTTATTTCAAGAAAAAAAATTAAACAAGAAAATTTAAATTTCCCCATTTGCACTACAAAATCTTTCAACCTTCCAATCTGTCATTTCGCTCTTTTTATATTTCGAACCTTGAAAATGATGACTTGGTAGCCATCGAAACTGTTGTGTTTTTTGTTTTTATTTTTAGTTAATTTATGCATTATTTGTACTAACTATTCATTATTGCACCTTTAATCTCGTAATTAATTGAAACATTAATTATCTTTTTTGGAGATGCCAGTACAGCTCCTATTAACTAAATATTATATTATTTATTAGAAAATTCAAAATGCGAAAAATATAACAGAATAACAAGAAAGAAATTATTTGGTGATTTTATGTGTGTGGGAAAGTTTATATTGAAAAGGCCAAACACACAATTAAGATAAATTAAAAAAAAAACTAAAAAATTTTATTAGATTCGAAATGAGAAAATTTTAAATTAAATAATTTAATAAATAAATGTATTGCATTTCATAAAGGAAGGAAAAAAAACCCTTGATGTTGTAGATCCTTGAAATTGAAAAGTGCAAAATTGGATATGGTTAGTAAAAGAATGGAAGAAAACTTTCATGAATTTTGCTTGATCGCATAACAGCAACTTTAAATTTTTTATGTTCTGAACCACATGTATTTTTTTGTGTTGTTACTCACAAAATTAGTTCGTTCCTATTATTAGAGAGGATTGAATTCAATGTTGGATTCGAAATGGAAAAAAAAAAAAAAAAAAAACCAAACTCGAATGGATTTGAAATGGGGATTAAAGTAAATAATCAAGTAAATAGATGTATTATATTTCTTAAAGGAGAAAAAAAAATAAAACCTTGATGCTGTATATTAATGAAATTGAAGAGTAGACAAAAAAAAAATTGGATATTATTAAAAAAAAGAATAGGAGAAGACTTTAATTAATTTTTTTGATTGTATAACAGTAAATTGTTTAAGTTCTGAACCACATTTATTCTTTGTGATGTTATTTACAAAATTAGTTCGTTTCTCTTATCAGAGAGGGCATTTTCGTTCATCTGCTGATTGGTGCTTTAATGTTTGCGTTCTGATTGGACCAGATCATAAGCTACGGGTTCTACCAAAAAGGGAAAAAATCCCATGATTGTTCTTTTTCCTTTAATAGGCTGTATAAAAAGGAGTTTGTTTCTTTAATTATAAGTTGCATTGAAAAAGGCTTGTAATTTCGGCAAGCCGAAACGTATGTGTATTTTTAATTCTAAAGTTAATTTTTTGAAATTGTGTGTTTAGCCTTTTCAATATAAAGAAACAAATTACTTTGAAGAGAAAAACTGAGAAATATTGATATCTTCATAAATGAAATGAAATTTATGAAAAAAAAAAACTATTACACAGGGTGTCCCAAAATATAAAGTGTCTGGGGCGTAGTATCCGCCATCTAAGAAAAAACGTTTTTACGAGCATGTGTCTTATTCCGAAATGTTTCGGAACTCTAGCTATTTGAGCTATTTAATGTACAATTGCAAAATTATAGATAAGAAAAAGACATTTCATACTACTGTATTTGTAATATTTATTGTAAAAGTGACAAATTTATTAAAGTTTATAATAAATTTTCAAAAATTCCATCGTTAACATCAATGCACTTTGCAACTTTCGAGTGAGAACATTGCGATTGCTCGTCTGAGAGTATGTTGACGTTTCTTGAATGCGGACACCAACATCCATTAGCAGTCCGTCCCTACTTTTAACAACACTTTTGTACAATGTTACTACTGACAATCAAAAAAGCCAACTGAGACTTTACATAGATTCACGTTCCTCAGATTAGTGGTTCATTACAGCGGGAGGGAAGGATATCATTGCAAGTCAAATTCAGCATACTCTAAGAGACATTCAAATATCTCTGCATCGGAAATAGGATAAATTCGGAATAGAATTCATGTTGTTATAAACTTTTTGTCTTACATTTGATGGATATTGTGACCTCTCCTAGGACACACTGTGTAATTCAGGCAATTTCTACAGAAATACCATATGAATGTAAAACACCATAAATTAATTTGAAAAATATCATACGAATTCGTATATTATATGATGAAATAACAGCCCAAACATCCTTTTTGTAGAAGATGATGATCAGGTTCGTTTCTCTACTAGAAAAATCATCTGCAATAATTAGTTTCTCACAGAAACTTGGTTGCGAAACAATTCAATCTGAAGGTCTAAAATTAAAGTAAGGTTATTCAATAGGAGAAACATATTACAAGTAAGAATTGCATCATTAAGGATATTGAATAACAACTAACCTACTTCAAATGGTTATCATCTGACCTACAATGCAAAATATCCTACTATGCATAAAACAACCAATTTCAACAGGTTTTTTTGCATATTTAATAGATATCAAAAGAATTTTGTACAAAGACATACGACAAGCAGAAGTCACCATATCACAGTCGTAGAATTAATTGGGATTTTTGTTTCTGCTGAATCTTCACGTCTTATAATGAGGCTTTAAACAGCTCGGCCACTGGAACAGATGCTGAACAAATGTAACTATTAAATACTTTATCTGATAACCCTTTTATCACCCCTTTTTATTCTTGATTTTATTTTGATGTTTTTGTAATTCAGGGGTCATTGCTTTGTATGTTTGTCCGTTTTGTGTATTCGTCCCATTTCACTGAGCTTGGTATGCTGGATAGGTCGGGCTGAAGAGAGGCCAATAAGCCTCGAAACAGTACTGTCCTCGATTTCCAGCCCAAATATCAAAAAATAGCTCAGTGAATTTGTGTTTTTTTTTTTTTTAGTTATGTGCGTTCTTTGTTTTATTTTGCTGTAAAAATGTACTAACGCACGTTAAATCTTTTGTCTAATTACTTTATCTGATACTTTATCATTCTTTTTTGGTAACTTTCGCACAAACTAAGATCTATGTAAGTTTTGGTAAACTTCGAGATGTTTTTGCCTTTATGTGCCTTCGTGTTTTTTTTTTTTTAGATTCATTGGAAAAATGCTAAATCATAGACCTAGCGACAGCATAGATTCGGCAACATACTGCTTGCCCAAGCGATAAAGACTGGGTTTGGCACACTGCCAAAATAATGGAACAACCCGAAGGGGAGAATTACATTCTAAAAGTTTATTATACATGTATTTCTTATACTGTGTGTGTGTGTATTTTATTCTCGCATTAATTTTAAACTGAATTTTGTGCAGTAATTTTTCATTTTATGCATCTCTCCTTTATATGTTGTTTGTTTCTGTTCTTGTCGGCACATACTCATCTCCCCTATTTTCACGCCGAGAAAGAGTTGGCAGCGACCAGTAAATGAGGTGACCAGTCTCTTTCGTCTGGCTAAGCAGTAGATCTGCCGACTTCTTGCGAGATTTCACGAGACTACTTTAACATTATTATATGTAAGGAGACAACATTGGAATAACCAATACCATAACAGGTAATTATTATTTGTTCAGATACTATTCTGTCACCGAATATTCACTAAAAGACAATCTTCTGCCATTTGATTTGACTGCATTAACATCTCCAATAGAAAACTATCTGCTGTAAAATTCCAAAATTATCTGTGACACTAGAATTTAAACGTGCCGCAACTACGATTCCTGCGACAAAGGAATTTTTACTCTTCCACTTGTACATTTTTATCCTCAGTTGTCCCTTTGTAATAGCATCACTTTATAACGACTGGACAAATTCTATCAAATTTGTTAGATAGATGATAATATAGACCCCTTTAGTTTGATCTCCCCCAAAAATAGTCCCCCAAAACCCTCATTTAAATAAATATATTTATTCATTTACAACTTTCGCACATTTTAAGTCTGTCATCGATGGAGTAAGTCTGGATGACGAGTCGTACAGAGGACGAAACGGCCGTCCCTGAGACTCGCCAGAGAAAAGGACCCGGGGTGCGAAATCTTTTCAGTTTCTTTCGTGCCTTTCTTGGTTATCATTTGTTGATGTTAAATTCTTTATTATTCTCTATTTCTTCCATTGCGGCATTTGTTTTATCACGAATTTAATGTTTGTATTCGGCAAAGGCGAATTATTTCTTTGTTGTTTGCTTTCGAGGAGTTTCAAAAGCGAATGAAGTTCAGAGGTTAAACAAACTAACGCCGATAAATTTACAATTTGGGAAATAAACAAAGATGAAAAGTTATAAATTGGGGATATATAAAATGCACAAGTTTAACGTGCGAACAAACAATTACATGAGAAATAAAAGAAAAACGCACCAGACTAAGACTTCACTGATCCGTTTTTTGAAATTGTTTAACATTTAAACAATTGTTAAATATGCTAAGCGATCACTAGCGGGATTAATTGATTGGCCTTTTTATTCTTTATTTAGGCTTTGATTTTTTTTTTAATTGGAGGGCTTTTTATGTTCTCCGAGTTCACTGAGATGTAAGATACTGAGCGGATCAGCTGATGCAGGTCAGGAAACCTGAAATGGTCCATCTTGGATTCCCGGTATCACAATTTCGAAAACCAGATCAGTGAATTCTTAGTCTTAGTCTGGTGCGTTTTCTTTTCTCATCTAATTGGGGATATATCTCATTATTAAATGCTAAAATGTTTGATGTATGCTAGGTAAACGCATAGTGGAATTGAGCATGCAGAGCTGGGGTATCAATTTTGTGGAGTGGGGGCAAAGAGTAGGGACCAAAATAAACTTGCCAATATTTTAAGTTAGACCAGAAAAAAGCATTGTATCAAATTTGAAGAAATCAGTTTAAGACAGGATTTCCGAGGTCATGTTTAAGGATCAAAGGGGTGAGGATCAAAATTAATTGGTCTGCTTTAAGTTGGACCATTAATTAGCTACGTAACAAATTCTATGGAAATCTTTTCATCCTTGTTAGTGTAATACGCGTAAAACAAGACTTCTATTTAGGTATTTAAAAGGGAAAAATGTTCTACAAGTATTTGAACTCTTATTTTTGTTTACAATTAACAACGGATAAAGGGAAGAAAACGAAAGGAAACGAAGAAACTTCAAAAGGAAAAACGACCAAGAACTTTAAGTTCGGAAGAAGAGATTTGTTTGAAAAACAAGAAAACAAAAAACCCCAGGGCGGTGTCCATCAGGAATTAGCTTCAGGAAAGGAAAACAGGAAGTTATTCCTAACGTATTACTACATAATATATGTAAAATTCCGGTTTTTTTGGGTGGCTTGTTATTGCTGTTACATTATTTGCAAGAAATTTAAATCCGTCGCTTTAAATATTTATTAGCATGGAGTTGTATCACTCCAGAGACAGCAGCATTACAAACGAAAAAAAATGTAAGGTCTCTGTGGTCTATAATGGAAATCTTTAATTATATTCGCATTAAAAATTAATTTCATACTTTTAGCGAGGGTGTAACTTTATTTCCACTTAATTAACATTTTATTTTAATTGTTTGCTCGCTGCAGTAAAATCTCTGCATGTATCGTTATGAACATTTATATAAATACTGATTTTTTTTTTTTAAGTAGGAATTTTTTTTTTTTATAATCTGTCTTCGCTAATTGTTACTGAGATGGTTCTTTTTTTGTTATTTACTTAATTAGAGCCTTGAGTTTTCTTCCTTTCGCAATTGGCTCACTCCACGATTCAACATTCAGATTTCTTTTCCGCTTGACTTGTCTTCGCGCATCACGCTTAAACGGCTAGACAGCTTTTCTTAATATTTAGCACGAAATTTAGTTATAGACCAACTTAAAATATGAGTGCATTTGACCCTCACCCATCCCCCAAAAAAACAAAAAAAACCGGCTTAGTATTAACATTTTGCAAATGCAAAGAGTTTTTTACAGCACTCTGTGAAATGAAACTGATACGATTTTATTTAATTTTCTGTTGCCTTCAATAAACTGATTCTAATAATCGAAGTTTTCTAATGATAATGATGCCTCAACCTCAATCACTACAAAGCTCAAAGTAAATTAAATACAGTAATTAGCATGTTTCAATAATTCTTTTGTCATCAACGTTATCGACGATTACTTTATTTTTTTTTCTTCTTATGCCAAACTTCCGGTTTTTGGCTCTAAAAGTATAGAAGAGACAATAGCGTTTCTATTACTCTTGTCATGAGCTGTGATAATATCGTAAGAATCCGCTTAGCTCTTGTTTCTCAGAAACCTAGCGTTAAGCGAAACACCGCTATAGGATGAAATTATTCCATTGGAAACAGAAAATAAAACACTTCAAACACACTGCAGCGAATTTTCGGGGTCAATATTATCTAAACCCCGAAAATTCGCTGTAATATGTATTTGAAGTGTTTTATTTTATTAGTAGTAATATTATCTGTAATGGAGAAGGAAAGAATAACAAGAAAATAAATAATGTGTTCTGATTACATAAAATATATCTTAAAACGAAAAGGTATAGCTATTCAAAACACAAGGTTACAGTTATTTACATAGTAGTTATAATTATTAAAGGTACGCTTGTATTGAACAAATGATATCATAAATAATAGTTACATCTAGGATCAGATGCGAAGCTTATAGAGAAACAGGCGTGTAGAGAAACCCAAGATACAAGACATTTCAAGTATCAATCTACAGAAAAAATATAGAAGCTTTTAAATTCTATTTAAACTTGAATGCGTACATTATTAAAACTAAAATCCACTCGGTAATTCACTGTAAAATGCTTTGTAAAAAGTATAAGAAACATAATGATAATAAAACTTGCAACTGATGATGTTAACCAAGGAACAGTAAAGAGTTAACACTGGGCAAAAAGGACGCTAACTATCTTTTTCGATCTTGTAATTTTTTTTTATGTGACAAAATTTTCACATTTTAAGCCTTTATTCCAAGAAAAGTGGGGCTTATCAAAATACTTTTGAAATCGCTGGATGGATCTTCTTGAAACGTGGCGTGCGCATTGAAGGACAAAAGACGATGTAGCTTTTACAATTGAACTTTCTTTTTTTGTTTTTGTGGATCAGTCTGGGAAAATTAGCGCATAAAGGTGACAGAAATTCCCCTAGAAAAACAACAGAACTAAAACAGTAGCAATGGCTATTAATCTTTTTAGTAATCCACTAATTCCCCCTACTTTTGTATGAGTGAAATGAATCCGATTTACGAAAATTGAAGTATCTTAATTTAATTCTTTTAATTTTTTTTCAGAAAAAATGGATAGTTTCTAACTGTTTGTAGAAAATTTCTACAACGAATAATAGGATTTAAAAGTAAATGTAGACATTTTGGATATTTACAACTTTAAAAAGAAATTTTAAACAAGGATAACATTTGAAGTAGGATTTATGTTCGTTCAAGAACTTATTTTCACCGTGATGAAGTAGGCCTAATTCATCTTATGCTTTGAAACACAGTCAAGAAAATTTTTATTGTCTGAAATATTCAAATTAAACTTTGAAAATGCGGGACAGGGATACAAGCAACAAAGACTTCTCAGCAATTGCAATTTTAACGATAAATGAACGTTCTTTCTGGAGGAGGTTGTTGGCGCGTGTTTCGGGTTGGCACCAATATATGTTCGACCAATAACTGCAAGTGAAAGACATTGTTCTCTAAATCAATACCAGAAACATACAATGACCTTGGCATTTGTTTAGCTAATAGAAGAGCCTTAACTTTTCAGGAAACTCAATTTCAAAGTCTACTAACAGTTTTAACTTGTAAGCACCACTTTTTATAACTATTGGAGCAGACACTGTCTTTCCGATAATGTTACCTGTTCGCAGTGTCTGCGCTATGTCTTTCAGAATGTGAATTCCTCTCTTTTGGCAGGTTTTCAAAATGTTGGCAGACTTTTTAATGTATAAATTCCATGCGCCAAGTGTTTTTGAATGTCTTTCAGTGATGTTAAAATTTTTACAAAATCATGTATATATTTTATAGTTTACTGTTCGTGTAATATTTTGTGGATAAACTTTTTTAATCATTATTTATAGAAACGTAACAAGTACGCTATCGTGCACTAGGAAACCAGGTTTTCGCCTTTTTATACGCTTAATACTCACATGAACGCAAAGTTTAATTTGAACGTAGATTAACTGTTTCACAATTCATTTATAATTTAATGCACTTGACATTTAATATATTGCATTACAAATATTTCAATTATATCTTCGTGGTAAAGTAATTGTACAAATATTTTTATTAGAATGACTTCATAGTATAATAATTGTTTTTATTAACATTTATTTCTTAATATCAAGTGATTAGAATTTTATTTGACTATAATATAAAGAAAGAATATTATTTTTCTTTTTGTTATTCATTAATTTTTAAATTCAATTTTTTTGGATAAAAACTTATGTAAAACTACAACTTAAAATTACTAATATTATTTTTTAACTCTTTATTTAAGTTATTATTAATGTAGTTATATCAGTATGAAGAGGCCGCGCAGTTGGAATTGTCACTAAGACATTTGCCCTCTGAACTCTTGAGTACCAGAATTCGGTTCCTGTGTGAATTTCATGGCGGTGGACGTCCGCGCTCGGCTGGTTTTCGCACCCACATTCATTCTAATCAGTTTACAGAATCGACAACAGAAAAAAAACTTTCATTCATCTTTCCCTTCTAACTGGATTATAATGTAAAATTAAAAAAAGGAAAATAAGAATTGTAAAGGCAAATAACTGAACGACGTCTCCTAAGATACCTTCTAAGATATTATTGGTTCATTGATAATATTTATCACAATAATTATCATGAAATGATGAGAAATTGTGCTATAACAAATTTTAGCAACATGTTTTAAGAGATACGCTGGTGTGTATATGTGTGTGTTTTTTTTTTGTTTTTTTTTTCAATAAGATGGTTCACCCATATTATCACATAACAGTGCGGATTATCTCGACAATGAATTTTCCGATCACTGGATAAGTCATCGAGGAGGGGATATCAACAGACACGACCATTTTGGTAAGGCTTTTTTTTTTGGGGGGGGGGGAATACTTTCATAATCATATTTACAGTCGAAAACGGCAAAAATAAGATGTGGATGATAATAGAACAGGATGTAGAGAAAATGTCGCCTGTCTTGGGTCTTTTTTTGATCAATTGATGAAAGATGATGATGCCATTTTGAACATTTAAGTTAATTTTATGTTATTCTGAAAAAGTTATCAACCTCTAACGTTATAGTTAACAATTCTAATTTTTTTAATCACAATTTTGTATGTTGGTTAATAGATTAAATATTTTTAATGTCTTTTACGTAATTCTGAAACCAACTCAATGCACCAGATGAGTACCACTAACACCATCTACCATCATTAAAATACCATCTATCCACTAATAGAAGTAACAATAACTATAAAATTACTATTTCCAATGTAGTAATGATAAAGAAAGTAATCCTACAAAATTTCCTTAATGTTATTTGTAGATGTTATCAATTTGTAAAAGTTATTATAAATTTTATAATTTTTAACGGTAATTTCGACTTTTAATTCCCAAAAAGTAAAAAGTTCAGTTTTTTTTTTATCTTTAGGAGACAGGTTTGACACTGATAACTTAAAGATTCTAGGAGACTTCTGCTGGGTCTTATTAATCGTCAACTCTGGAGATTCTCATCACCCCCTTATTGGAAGAAACGTCATTTCAACCTTATATGATTAGATATCCTGAGTCAGCAAGATTTCTGTGCTTTTAGCCGCCTTCTGACAGGTCAAGTCTTCCTTTGTCAGCCAAAATAGACTCAGAACGGAGCAAACTGGCTTCTTCATAAAGCAAAAGTTTTTCTGATTGGATCATTGCCTT
>JAFIDM010004315.1:8938491-8955359 GCA_023159025.1 Thereuonema tuberculata | reverse complement strand
CGAATACACCTTCCTATATCATAACACGGCAACTCTTTGATCCGTGTCTTATCTCTAGTCCGTGAAGACCCTGGAAATAGGCCAAAACTCAACAGCATTCATCATTTCTATAAACTTATAAATAAAATTTATTGCCTGAAGATCCCAGCCTGCGTCCGATTTACTTTATTTAATAGTTTAAAGGACGAGATGCCACACAAAAAGAAAAATGGTTCAAGCCAGCGAAGACACAGAGTTACACTGTTTTCATTTCTTCGCTTTTTAAAGTGACTTTGATCAATGATACTTTACTTGTACAAAACTAATAGTTTTCATTACAGAGTTTTAGTAATACGAGGATGTTATTGCCGTAGTTGGTTTCAATAAAAGGGTTTCACAAACAAGGAACTGACCATAACTCTTACTGGAAGTCCACGTGACAGCAGTTCTTCAAAATAGAAATAGAAATAATCCACTAATAAGTAAACTTGAAAACTGAATAAGGAGTTCTTGAAAGAACTTAAAGCTTACTTTCTGTAAAATATCTGTTTTCCTTATTTACTTTTTTTTTTTTTGTAGTGGTTCTTTTTTATTTTCAAATTCTAATATCTACTGAATACAAACTGTGCATTTTTTTTTTCCTACAAAAAATAATTAAATTACCGTTATTAACTTATCTTTAGCGGATCCATTTTAATCGTAATTTTTTAATTTTTATTTTTCATAGATGTTCTATGTGTTCATCTTACGTGACGCCGCAAACATCCAGGCATTAATCCATTTCTGACCATACACGATTCAGCAACCAATGGTTGCAATGCATTGCTGATGCGATGTCGCAGTTGGAGAAGTCAGTAGGAAGTGGAGAAACGAAGTTTACCATTGACGTATTCCCAAGGAAAAAAAAGTCTGAAGGAGTCAGATCTGGATACCTTGGTGGCAGGCGGAATAAAGTCTGATCATCCCTGACTATGCGCCCTATCCAAGGTTGTGGTAATCTGTCACCATTGAACTCGCGTATTCCAAGACGTAAAAAGTCTATCTCTCGACGTCAAACGTTCTTTCTTTAGCAGCGGAGCTGCGAGCGTCTGAAATGTGTCAAGAAATATGAGTAACCCTGAACATTATTGAAATACGGCCCAAATACCTATACTGAAATGTACTGAATTATAAATCAATCGTTAATCATTCTATAATTAAATTCTGTAATTATGTCAGAATTAAAAAAAGGAAAATTGTTAAGGAATTGGGATATATTAAAATTAAAGAAAGGAAAAAATGAAACGTATTCAAAATATGTTGAGGAAGAATTGGCAAATATAAGACAGAGTGAGGTAGTAACAGAAGAATGGAATAATATTAGAGATGCAATTCAGAAAGCTTTAGAAGAAGAGGTTGGAGTGGCACAAAAGGCTAAGAACAGGAAGAAATGGATTACTCAGAGCATATTAGAGAAAATGGATGAAAGGAGAAGATGGAAGAATGTAAACACTGAAGAAGGACAAACGAAATATAAGAAACTCAACAATGAACTAAGAAGATTAACTGATCAGGCAAGAAAGGAATGGATGGAGAAACATTGTGAGGAGGTGGAAATTTTAGAAAAACAAGGAAGATTGGTAGAAATGTACAAAATAGTTAAAGAATTAACAAAGAATGAGACAAAGAAAATAAGTAAGCAAGGTATGTTAAATAAATATGGGAAAATAACAACAAGTGTTGAAGAACACAAAAATATATGGAAGAAGTATGTGGAAGTGTTATATGATAGTAAAGCTGGACATTCTGAAATAGATCTGGAAGATGAAAAGGAATGTGAAGAAATAGATAGAGGACCAAAGATATTGAGGGAGGAGGTGGAAAAAGCAATAAAAGACCTCAAGGAAAGGAAAGCGATGGGATGCGACAGAATACAATCTGAGGCACTAAAGAACTTGGGAAAAGATACAATAAGTAGATTGACAAATTTGATCAATATGATATATGATACAAGTATTTGGCCTGAAGAACTGCTTAAAACTATTTTGGTTCCGTTACCAAAGAAATGTAATGCCAAAGATTGTAAAGATTACAGGACAGTTAGTTTTATATGCCATGCTACTAAAGTAATAACAAGGATTATATTGAAAAGAATTGAAAGGAAGATTGAGGAAAATTTGGGAGAAGATCAATTCGGTTTTAGAAAAGGAAAAGGAACTAGAGATGCCATAGGATGTTTGAGAATGATGGGAGAAAGAATGTTAGAAGTGAATAAAGACTTATTTGTTTGTTTTATTGATTGGGAAAAGGCATTCGATAAGGTTAATTGGTATATACTACTGAGAATTTTAAAAGAAATTGGCATTGATTGGAAGGATAGAAGACTAATAAAGGAGATGTATTGTAGGCAGGCAGTGACTGTAAAAGTAGGAGATGATGAAACTGAAGAGATGGGTATTGGAAGAGGAGTTAGACAAGGGTGTTGTCTTTCACCAGTGCTTTTTAATGTATACGCAGAACAACTCACTGCGAAAGCTTTAGAGGAAGCAAGAGGTGTTGTGATAGGAGGAGAGAGATTGAAAACCATTAAATATGCAGATGATCAAGCAGTGTTGGCAGAATCAGAAGGAGAATTACAGAAAATGATGGACAGTATAGCAACAGTTGGGAAAGACTTCGGAATGAACTTAAATGTGGGAAAAACCAAGGTGATGAAAATAAGCAGGCAAGAAGGTAGTGTGAATATCTCCTTAGAGGGAAAGATTATACAGCAAGTAAAGGCTTTTAAATATTTGGGAAGTCTGGTGAGATGGGATGGAAGTTGTACCGAAGAAATAAGAAGTAGAATAGCAATGGGTAAAGGAGCATTTGAAAAGGTAAAAGCACTGTTGACAGCACAAGGCATTTCAATAGAATTAAGGAAAAGGTTTGCTAAATGTTTTGTATGGAGTGTGATGTTATATGGTAGCGAATCATGGACTATTAAAAAAAAGGAAGAAAGATTTCTAGAAAGTTTTGAAATGTGGCTCTGGAGAAGAATGTTAAAAGTGAAATGGTCGGATAGAGTAAGGAATGAGGACGTTTTAACAAGAATAGGTGAAAAAAGGAAATTGTTAGAAACCATACGCAAGAGAAAAACATCTTGGTTAGGACATGTGCTACGAAGAAATTGCCTACAACAAAGAATAATAGAAGGAAAAGTAGAAGGAAAGAGAGGAAGAGGAAGAAGAAGGATTGGAATGCTGGATGATGTTAAAAGGGGAAGAAAGTATGAACAATTAAAGAAAGATGTACAGGATAGAAGAAAATGGAGAACGTCCAATTGAAACCTGTCGTAAAGACAGTTTACAACAGAGAGAGAGAATTATTTCAAGAACGTAGGAGCGTGAGTTAAAGATAAAAAATAACAGCAAACACTTCGGAAGAACTTTTAAGTTAATTTTCCATAAAATGTTATTTCTTTTATTTTTTTCCGTTTTACTTGGATTAGCTAAAACAATTTCTTATTCATGATAAACTTCTTATTGATAGCTTAAGACAATAAGATATTCATAGAAATCCATTGTTTAAATTTAAGATCTTCAATGGGAATTTTTGTCGTCGTCTCGTGTTAACTTCTCGACAAGGACCCACTTGCAAAACCAAGTATTTCAAATACAAAAGTTATCTCGTCCCTGGTTCTCTAACATGCATACGAAGTTTCAAGAAGATCCATCCAATGGTTAGAAGAGCTATTTACTTAGGGATACAACAGACAGACTGACAGATTGGAAGTAGGACTGATTGTCTCACTTCCCTTTTTAACTTGGGAATTTCCATTTTTATTATGAGGTGATTTTTGCTATTTCATCGTAGAGTCTTATAAATCAACCAAATAAGAAAATTAGTTTCACTAAATCCCATATCTCTGTGAGAGCCTTAACTGGCAATTGCGGGTGTTCCACGATAGGACAACTTAATCAGAGCCCCGTGCTCCTACACTTATTTCTGCAATTTCTTATTTTCTTCCTGAGGCTCCAAAGACACTGGTGGTGTCCCTCGTTCTAATTGGTAGCAGACTTACAATGATGGACATATCTTGCAATCCAATCAAGTTCTCATTCAATATTAGGCTTTTTGTCTTTTTCTTCATCCAAAAGCCCTCCCCCCCCCCCCCACACACCCATCCAAAGGCGTTTGCACATCAATTGTTCAACATTCCAATTAAATTTTTCCCTCTTACTGCAGATCGGCTCTTTTATGTAATTAAATTAGTAATTGCCTTAAAATGGCGCCCATCTCAAGGATCGTCCATTTAAAAGCCATTTTTTATTCGACTACAATGAGCTTCGTAAACATGGAGATCTGTCTGAAGTTAAATCACGTCAATTAAAAAATAAACAAATTTTTTATTTACCATATTTATATATTACACAAAATCAAAAAAGGAGTTTCTGATAGAACCTAAAGTCTGCTTTCCTTAAAATGCTATTCTTTTATTACTTTCTTTGCTTTTTGTTTGTAGTCGTTTGTTAAACGACACAAACGATATTTTCAAGTATATCATATCTGTTCAATACAAACAGCAGAAATTTTCCACTTATTGAAAATTGTCAATTAAATTCGTATTTCTTATTTATCATCAAACCACGGGCAAATCAATGGATTATTTAAAGGATGAATATCCGTTGTTTAAGACATCGATACAAATGGATTATTTCCTTTCTAATGTTTCTATTGGAATCTTTTTCGCTTTCTGACGCTAATTTCTCGACGAGGAACTTGGAAGATTTCCAATATAAAAATCAGATCATCTCAAGCCCATATTAAAGATTTCAAGATTCATTCAGTGGTTCAAAAGGTGTTGGGAGGAAGGGTGGGGAGAAACAAGCGTAACACGAACACAGTTTCTACAATACGTATTTCAAATGGGCTGTGACAATGTGTCAAGTTTTCTTGGAGTGGGAAACAGACAGCACGGCAAAATTGGAAAGCATTTCCTAATATCGCTGACACTTTTCTGCAATTAACTCAGCTGGATCTCGATGATGCAATCCCTGATATTGTGTAGCTCTAATAGAGAGATACGTTTAACTTATGTACGATCATGCTTGTGAAGAAGATAGTGTGGACAAAACCAGACAGCATTTTTCACTCGAAGATTGCGAACTGTGGAGAATATTGCACTGACCAATACTGCGCAATCCAGCACATCAGGCGAGCGACTTACCAAGGTGCCGTCTGCTGGGGGCAAGAACTTCTTTCTTGTCCTCAATTACCCAGTCTCTCAGCTTGGGGATGGAGGTATACCGTGGATGAAGGCTGAATATCGTTTTGGACGATACTTCAGGACGCTTCAGTACTTTCGATGGTGCAAACGCACAACAGATGCTTCGAGTGGTGCATTTGTAGCAGACTGAAGCACTCAGTCTGCGGATGTGGTGGAAATTGTGAGGCAGATTGCGCTTACCAAAACTTTCACTCTATCTTTGTGACGCTTCGGAATTGGTTATACAAAGTTTTTTCGTTAGTATATTAGTCATGAATTTTGGAATTGGAACAATCTGTATGTTATTTGTTTGCATTTGTCTAACATAGTACAATATGTTACAATTAAAATATTTTGTTATTCGAAAATTAAATTATGGATTCACATTATTTTTAATTGGATACTCCCTATCGGCACATCCTGTGCCATGTTTGCTACGCCACGCCTGTCAAGGACGGAATTTGGGGTGGGTCCTCTACTGAAAATAATCAGCACATTAGCCTCTACAAATCCTCTACTTTTCAAGCTCGTATCACCAAGTGAACGATTATTCTGATTAAAGAAAAACTTTTAATTTGCTTCAAACTTTTAGTAATAGGAAGGTAAAAAGAAATTCAATTAGAGTAGGATTAAGAACTATTTTTTTCTGATTAAGAATGTTTTTGTAAATATGGTTCAGATAATAAGTTAGCAAAATATAAAAGGAGAGACATAAAGCCAATCAAATTGTTGAAAGTGAAAAAAATGCCGGATAACATTATCAATGCCGGAAAAAATGCCGAAAAATCTTTTTGAAATGGAGCCTTAGCGAATTTATTCGTCTACGGACTCTCAACAAAAACCGTTTTAAGATTGAGGTTAAAAATAAATAGCGTATGAACTAAAAAGAAAATAGAGTTTTTGTCAACACGGAATAAACTTAAAGCTATTAATTATGTGATAAAGATATGAAGGAATACTTATCGTTGAGAAACATTAGCTGAGAATCAATAACTGCTCCTAAAATACATGAAATAAAGGAGTGACGGTGGTGTTACTTCGTACGAATAGTTTCTACCGATTACAGCGCAGACCAACTCACATACGAGGGATGGCGAAGTTTGGGTCCGACACCTAATACATAATTTTAAATGTTTTTAACAGAATGAAGGTATTTATTCAATCTGAAATTTCCAAACTTACAAAAAAAAAATTAAAAAACTTAAATTTTTTAAATTTCCATGCATTTATTACTAAATTTATTAATTAAATACTGTTATTCCTACAGTTGTTGTAAGTGATATCTTCTATTCTTTGATCATTATGTATAATACATGATCACAGTTTTCATTATCTTAACATTAATCTGCACACCAATGTACATCAGGTAATTGTACGTCACTGTTCCCATTCAATCTGATGCAATATCGAAGTGAAATAATATTTTTCTCTGTAATATCATACACAAAAAAAATCCCTGAAGAAATGGATTGAAAACGTTTAAAATTCCACAAAATATCATAAATAAATCCCAAATAGGATAATCGAAGTATGTATATTTTATTAACATTAAAAGCTTGATAGAATATAATGATTAAAATTGTATCTGCTTCTCCAATACAACCTCATTTTCATTTGCTCCAAAATCTGAAATCAGTTTGTAGTAGGTGGATGCCAACATTCTGTTTACATTTGAACTAACAATTTAATGCATTTTCTCATCATTACTTTCAAATGTTTTTTACAGCTGTGCTCGAGGAATATAGGATGCAAAAATAAAGCCATACACCTGCATAAATGAAAACTAATTTATACAGAAATAAATATATACGTTTCACCGTCGAGAGACAGCCTCTTGAAGTGATTGAGCACAGGAACAAAAGTCAATTTACATTAAAACAGTTTTACAAGTAAACATAATAAAAGTGCGCATGCGCCGGTAATTTCTTCATGGGAGCTCACACAAGAGCCATTTCAATTGGCTGATCCAAGATAGCATCTGCCTCCACCAGAAAGTTACAGACGTCAGGACATCATCCTTTACAAAATGCAATACCACTGAAAAATTAAACATATACGTATGAGAAATGTAAAAAGCCTTTTAGACCTATTTAAAAAATTAAAAATAAAAGTATTAAAATTATTCTAAAATTATTCTAAAATCAAAATACATTTCAACAGTTTTATTGCATAATCTAAGGTTGGGATCCTGCGGCATTTTGCAACAATTTCAAGTTCGTACGTAACTTACAAAAGCAATAGTAAAGGATTATATTAGATAAATTGAAAGCTCACAATGAATAGTAATAGTCAGATATTGTAAACCTTCTTGAACAGAGCATTTACAAAATCGATTGAAATAAAATCGCCCAAATATTTCGATTTGGAAACACAGTCTTACTTCGCTTTACAATAGAGTAGATTCCTCGAAAACATGTTATGAAACTTGGTTTTCGCTGAACGAAAAGCGATTTTTCATCTAATCCCCAATGTTAGATACATTCTTAGAAAACGGATGTTTACTACTTTATAACTAATATCGGGAATATTTCAATAGAATAAATACATACAATCCTCTATTGATAGTAGCCTGACGACGACTCCGTTCGAACGACAAATCTTCCAACGACAAAAGGTTCCCCACCAGCATAAACATGTAATGTAACTTTAATTTTATTACACAAATAATACCCATCACATTATAATAACGAGTTTACGATTATAAAAGTATTTAGATATAAATAATTTACATTACTAAATGTAATACAAAAAATCAATGGCAAACTAACATTGATTTTATTTTCTATTAATGTTTGGAAACTTATATTGTGTGGTTGTTCATTTCGCAGAAAACATCTACAGACATAAACAGCGCAGCCTTTGTTTTGTGTCTGTGTTTTTATCTTCGTATTCTTTCTAATTATCTTTTATTTTACTTAAATCACAACTAAAATGTTATTTGTTGCTGTTATTAAGGGGGAAATCACAGTCAAAAACTTGATTTGTTGGCCAATGTTTATCCGAGCCGTCTGCAGTTTACGCAAACTTATTCTTCCGCTTTTTAGTTCCAAAGTTAACTTTTAATTGCCTTTGTTTTATTAAATGCTTAATTTTATCTTTCTATTTTGCGACGGCATTTTTTTTCTTACCCCCTCGTCTCTCGGAGAACATTTATGAGTTCAAAATCGAGTTGGGAGGAAATGTGTATTTCCTGTAGCACGTGTGGGCGCAGAGCCAAGAAAGAAAAAGTCTCGAATCTTCCTCTGAAAGAACAGATACTTATCACTGTAAAGAAGTTTCTTAATCAAGTGTTGGAGTCTAAATGATGCACGTTGCAAATGTCATTGTTGTCGTAACCATTGTCGTGGGTCGTTCGGCCACAAATTCGCTTCCCAAAACAAAATTGTCTAACGAAAGCGTTGTGGAAAATTCTGCAGTTGGGATGTGGTGTAAGTCTTTTTGCCCGCCTGCCTCTTAAGTAGTTTTCTTTCGTAAAATTAGACGCACCTCTGTTTATATATTTAAATCAGTTTCTGGAGAAAGACAGCGAACTTAGGGCGCCTTCTTGCAGGCAATTGGAATTCCAGAAAATGAGAAAACAAAAGAGAATTCTTGTAAATGTTACCAATTTCAAACTAAAGATGAAAAATTTTCACAAGATTAAAAAATAGTATTAATCAAAAATGATTAATTATCATAACGGTTAAAGAATTTAAAATTTCGGAAGCCATCTTTTTAAATAGTTAATAGGTCGTAATAGGTTCTTGTCCGATGCATCAGTTGAACAGATCGGCCACTAAATATGGCTTAATTACCTATTGTGTTAAGTGTGATTCTGATAGAAACACAGGGTTCAAAAACACAGCACAGACAGACAAATTTAGCTCAGAATAAATGTGCAGCTTTTTATGTTAGTAGTTTAAGAAGAAAACAAAGATACTTTACAATAAATCAGTGGAAAAAGATAAACCTACTAGAAAAACATGTATTTTCCTGATTCGTCAATTTTAAACATCTTTAAATCCAATAAAAATGAAACAGTTACCTTGTTCTTATTCTTCAGTTTTCGAAGAACCCTTTAGTTTTTATCCTTCCACCTTCAGGATATTTTCATTTCAAATTCTTGGAATCTAGTTTTGTTTTTAATTTCTTTTCTACGATAATATCCTTATGTTCTTTCGAAGATTGTTTCTGCGAATAATGAAAAAACCAATTGGATCCATTCTCTCATTTTCAAAGTGTGTTTGCAATTTGCTTTTGTCATTTTTAGCAATTTGTCTGTAATTTAGTAATCCTCTCTCCACTCTGTAAATAAGAACTGGTAAAATATCTTTGAAAAGAAAGATATCGTGGCGTTGCAGTTTTTGGTATTTGCTCTCAAAATTACTATTAGTTTAATTAATATTAGTTTATGGAATCTTTCACCAAAGAAATCTGCTTCACAAGAGAGCTGCTAACTTCTTCTAATTCCGCGTTACCAATCTCTCCTTTTCTTAACCCACCCTCCTTCATACGCATTAGATCCAGAAAGAAAAATAAATAGGGCTAGAATAAAAAAAAAATGTTTTATAAATCGAAGATCATCAAATCAACGTTTATTGTAAGTGGGAAAATCGCCCATCTGTGAACAACATGAATTCAAAAACTAACCGAGAGAGCTTAAATTACAGTTTTAATTTTACTGTAGGATTCCTGAGGATTTTAGTTCTGGTAATAAAGAACCACGGACAAAATTAAAAACAGTATATTTGCCATCATAATATTATACTGTGTAATGATTAACGTTGTAATTATTTTAGTCACAGTGTGGCCGGGAAGTTCCACAGTGTGGCCCATTTAATTGGTAGTCATATTTTAAGAAAATATTTACTTATTAAGTGTCCAATGCGTCTGTGAGTTCATGCTGTACACACAAGTTCATACGCCGCCACGTCCAACTGGATATTTTTAGGAACATGTCCGGTGTGATGGCTCGAAATGCGTCCTCAACTGCATTGTGCAATTCTTCATTTGTAGCATAACGTAGGCCTTGAAGATTCCCCACAATGAGTTGTCAGGATTTCGTGGCTATCTCAGTGCAGCTGGCGATGCTGGAGTACCGCGATCCTGGAAAATGTTCATAAAGAAACTTGCGCACAGTAAGAGCGAAGTGTGCAGGTGCCCGTCGTGTTGTAACCATACGCATTCCTTGATACCACATCTTCAATCTGTGGGATTAAGCATGTTTGTAACATGAGTAAATAAGTTTCGCCTTTTGACAATCAAAAAAATGTGGTCCAAACACATGACGTGATGTCATCATTGGCCCATAATAGAGGGTACGAGAACTTCCCGGCCACACTTTTATTCTTATTGTAGTGATAATAATCGATGACTAGTTATCTAGTCTCGTTGAAAATCTATTAGTATTAGCAGAGTTCTAGAGATTTAGATCTTTACTGACTTCAGATAATATCGGATTAACAAATAAAAAATTAGTAACAGAATCACTATAAATTCACCATTATAACTCAGAATTTTCAGAATATTTTTAGTGTATATCTTGTAATAAATTTAGTGAGTAATGGTTCTACAGATAAAAAACCTAGAAGAAATGTGTTCCCTGTCTAATGTGCTACAACCGAAATAAACCAACAAATAATTAGAAAAAAAATCAAAATTAACGTGTGTACAATGTTAATATCATAAAAGAAAAAGTAAAATAACACACAATAACTAACAACAAAATTTCACTAAGTGAAATTTTGTTGTTAGTTATTGTGTGTTATTTTACTTTTTCTTTTATGATAAAATAATTAGAAAAGTTGAAGCTTAATCACAGGCGTAATCGATTTTGTCTGTTGTCTGTTTGAACCACTGTCTATGATTTTTACTTCTGGGGATTCGAAAGCTCGCACGCCAACTATCACTTTCGTTTTTAAATTGTTAAATCGGTAGAATAGATGCATATTATTTCTTAAAGAATCCATTGGTGATAAATTATGCTCTCCACAAAATCTCTTAAAACATAGATGGTAAGTTTTATGATATCATCAGACGTTCAAAACGTCTCCATTAATATTGATGACTTTCTCTTGCCAGTCGTGTCTTGAAACATTTTCTGTAAACAATTTAGGAGAATCCATCTGTCATTTAACACGTTTTCATATCTTCTCATATATTTTTCAATATCAAGTTTCTCAAATAAATAAATTATAACAATAAATAAATAACATTGTTTTGAATAAGGAGTGGGTGGTTGTAATTAAACTGACAATACTCACAGCGATGTAGAAAAGAACCTACTCGACAGATCACAATGAAAATTGATGGGTACCTTAATAAGAACGTGGGGGAGAGCATTTGCAAATATTGTAATAAAAATGAGTTGTTTTGAGCGCCACCAGATGGCTTTGGTGCACAAAAAACCGTGTCAGAACATACTAATTTCTGGTGACATTGCAGTCAATCACACGTGATTTCTTACTGTAATCACTAGATAATTACATGGATATCTGCACGAAGAACTGAGCTTTGAAGCACTTTTGGCTGCATTACGCCAATATCGACATGTGAAAGGAATAAGGAAAGTACTTTGTCGCTAAATGGACTGAAGAATAAGGTAAAGAAATCTGAAGAAACAGACGTGTATAGAGGCTGGCGGTCTGTTAGAGAAAGCAATCTGGAAGACATAGGACTTATTGTTGCATTCGGAGGAATCCAGTCGCATTCGGAGCTATCCGCAGTTAGTGCCAAGCACATTACGGACAGAACTGTAAGTTATGTGGTCAACTATCCGTAAAATTCTACGATCTATTCTGAAATGACATGGGTGCAGAACCTGCAACCATGTGACCCTGAACAGCGCACAAGGATGTAGCTCGACGAAATATGATCCTCGAAAGTGAACGATGAGAAGCATTTTTCCCAACCAGGAATATGTACAACTTCCGAATATGGAGTCTGACAAGTCCGAATGCTTTGCTTGCTGAGCCCGTAAACTATATGGTGCGGATTCACCGCAAACTTTATAATCGGACCATTTTTCGTTGAGGAGATCACGCCTCAAGGCAAGTGCATCAATTGGTGAAAGGACCACGTTTTACAGACCTTCTCAAGATTATTCCGGTTTTGCAATTCCTTAGAGTCCATAATCTGCATGCAGTATGACACCAACCCAATACTTCACGTACGGCGTATCACATTTGATGAGGCCCACAGTAATTTCTCGAACTTTTCAATGTGTGGCTATCACGATGCCCTGACCTCAACCCTTCCGATTTTTTATTACGGGGTTAGTTGAAAAGCCAAGTTTACGAAGGCAATGTTGAATCGGTTGCTGAACTCAAGACAAAAATAACACAACATGTTGCCGCCATTCCCCGAGACAAACAATTGTGGATCACGCCGTATTATATAAGAGGGGTTGCACATTTTGCATATGAGGGGTTCACATATTGATCATCTTGATTTAAATTAGAGATAATGTTTTGTTCAATTGTTTTTGTTTTGTTTTTTTGCGTACCGACGCCACCTGGTGGGCAATAACTATTTTATTATTATTATTCGCAAATTGTCTTCCCCACGTTCCATATGCCGTATAACCATCCGATATTTTATGATTAAAATCAGTTACCTGATTTACGTATCTAATTTTATCCTTGCCGCTTTTATTTTTTTATTGGAATTTAGAAGCTTAGAAAATCGTTTTTTTTCTTATTTTGAGTTTAAAATTATTGTTAATTAATTAATTAGTTTTAGGAATCAACACCTGAGTGTAAATATTGCATTCAATACCTCACTTTAGCAAATGTGACATTCCTGTGTACAACGAGTTTTAATTAACACCACAGTTCGTCTAACTTAGGAAGGCAGTCCCCTCAGGCGTTGGAACTGAAAACTTGAAAAAATATGGGTGAAAGGGTATAGGGTATTGTTGTGGAATTAAAAAAAAAAGGTCTTATGTGATCCTTTTTTTAGTACATTTTAGAGAATTCAGCTGTTCGGAAATATATTTTCTTAAAGCCGATAATAACGAGGTCAAGTTCTGCAAAGACTGTTGTAATTTTTCCTCCCCACCCTCATTTACTTTACACCTTTTACCCCTATTTTTTGAAGTTCTCAATCCCAACGCCTGGGGGGACTGCCTTCGTAAGTTAGACGAACTGTACCCATTATTGCGGCGACATAACAGAAACAAAGCGTACTTTAACATCATTGTTTGCCAACTAACAATGGTCCACAGATTTCTGAATTGACTACAACTTAGATTACTTATATGATTACATCAAATTATATTAAATACTTTTAATTTAATAATTCTTTTGTAAATGGTAAATTTTTCTCTTCTTTTCTCTCAGCAAATTCGGTTTAGTTTTTTGTGAGTTTTAAACTGCTTACAGCTGTTTAAAGCATTGAGTTATCAGTTTTGAAATTCTACGATTCTTGAAACCTGAGGGCAGAAAATCCAAAATTCTACTCAAAATTTTCAAACAAATTCCTTTTTAAGTACTTTTCTTCACTTATATATCCTAAGTTCAGGTATCCATTTCTTAATGGAGGACTTAGCATTCAGAACTAAGGATGAGAGGTCAATTTGGGGGAGGGAGAGACCAAATCTTTTTTTTTTAAATTAATCCACAAATAGCAATGCTCCAAATTTTAAAGAAATCAGAGCAGCCGTTTTAGCGAGGGGATTTCAGCTGGAGATTATTCTTATGGGATGAGGCCAAAATGACAGTTATCAAAGTTTAATTTGGACCATAAAAAAAAAACAACGTACCAACTTTGAAGAAAATATTCAAAAATATAAATATACAAATGGACAAATAAACAAAGAACAATATTATTCCAAATGTAAAAAAAGAGACTTACACGCTCAATCAATAAAATCAACTTAAATAATCACGTATAAATTCACGAATCAAATTCAGAGTCAAGTATTAAAATTCAAATCAAAGTTAAAATAGTCTTCTATATCCTTGGCTTTAAAATTTTGCAATTGCAAGTTTACTTCATCTTAATATTTAAATGTCATAAATGCGATTTTATTGCAAACGCAGTTGAATCTGTTTTATCTGTTTTCTTTTGGAATTTGTTGTTTTCTTTATCTCACTTATATAATGGCATTGTGTGTGCGTGTGTGTGTGGGTGGGTGGTGTGGTGGCGATGTTAATTCTTTTTTCCTGTTCTTCCTTTCCAAATTCATAATTTCTTTCGTATTTCTCTGAAATCATAAATAAAAGAACATTTCGCCAACCATATAAAATTCACTACTTGTGAAGTCAGTCGTAAATTAAACAACCTGGAACATAAAATAGTCTAACAGTAAAACGAGCTTCACCACTGCAATCCGAAAATAATGGCAATGAATTTATGCTCGTGCATTAACCTCCTCAATTTTTAAAGTCAGAACTGGTTTGTGTTATTTAATAAATGTTAAGACAGAAAGTACATCCGAAAGATTAAAATAAAAAGCTCTTACATTTTAATATATAGTTTCTTTAAAACCGGAAATGCCGATACACAAAATTAAAAATTTCTAAAAAAGTTAATGACATTAAAATTAAGTAACAAAACGACCGGTTTCGGTTTTTCCACAAAGCTTTGACAGGTGGATAAAATTTAAAATTACATGGGTTTAAATAAAAGTAACAGACCAATAACAGAGAATTATTTAAAAATTTGGTGAAAGCAGGAACCAATAGAACTCTGAAACTTGTACTGAAACTTATATTTAGTTTTAATATGGTTCTTAGAAAAAAAAAAGTCGATTCATGGTTTGTAGTAAATATAAAAGCGACCGACCCCTACAATATCCAATGCGCCAAACGCTTGCGCTGTTAAGACTGATACTAGTATTGATTGGTATGCAAAACTCATTTGTCAGAGTTTTGTAATTCAAAGGTCAAGTATAATTTCAAGCTATGCCCGCATTAGGTTCATTTATTTACACCTCCAATTTTGTCCAATTACTATTGTTTTCGTGACCCGGTCCTGGGCACGAAAAACTGAAAGTGTTCCGGATCGGCAGTCGGTTTTAAGGAACCTCAAACGTCGAGGCATAGAGAGTCCATCGGAAGTAGGGACTAATGGTGAAGGTCGTTCCATATAGTCACAAGCACCCACAGACACGGAAATCCTAGTAGCTCCCTTTCTGCGAGGTCGCTAAAAAAAATGTATACGCGTGCTAATCACAAAGGATGCGCAGCTTCTTTATATGAATTTTAGTTTTTCAAATAACTAGTGAAAAGTAGGGATTTGCAGTATGCTTATTTGAAAATGGTTTTGCACGATCTTTTACTAGAAAAACTAACCTTCATCTGGCTAACTGTGGTTTGAGATAACAGAATGCACCATCATGTATCCCTGCGTGGATGTATCCTTACGAAGATCTTGTTTTCTTTTTAGCAAGGTTTTATTAAAAACTGCGGATTTCCCTTCCTTATCAGATAGAGAAAAACAGCAGCTGGCAGATATACCAATTACTGAAGAGCCCCAACAATTACCAGAACCGCTTCCAATCAGTGAAGCTGCCTTTCCTGAAGAAATCACAAAACATTCAACACCATCTGGATCTCCAATTCTGCAATAAATCCCACCACCAGAAAAGCGTTTAGTTGAAGAACTTGCCGCTGTTCCTACTTCAACAGATAGAACTCAGGAATCAGAAACTTCAATGGAATTGGATATTATTCAGGTACCACCTTCGAAAAGACAGAAGCGAAGGCGGAGAAGACACTTAATCATTGATGTACTTGTATCTGAAGATACTGATATGAAGCTAATAGTTAAAGCATCAATCACTATGCCTAATCCAGATATAAAAGCTTTTACCATTTTTGATTCATTATTTGGCCATAAAAGCACAAAAATGGTGGGCGATTTTGAAATATTTTTGGATGAAATTCAAAGACCTGAAAAGAAAGATGAAATCTCATTGGCAGCCTTTGAATGACCAGTCCAAACCCAATTTCAAGCTGAAACTTAGGATATCACACTAGAAGACTCATTATCTCTATCATTTGAAGAACCAATAGGAACTGTGGATCTCCCTCAGTGATCAGATAGAGAAAAGCATCAGCTGACAGATATACCAATTACTGAAGAGCCCAATTATCAGAACACTTCCAATCAGTGAAGCTCCCTTTCCTGAAGAAATCACAAAACATCCAAAACCATCTGAATCTCCAATTCTGCAAAAAATCCCACCACCAGAAAAGCCTTTATATATAATATAATTCTTAACGTGTGCCAAATAACGTGTTGTTGAAGGTCCAGCCCGCACACAATGATTAAAAATTAAAACATTAAAATTTAAAAAAGTTAAAAACACAAGTCTCTAGCTTTCGCCACTAGGGGGACATGGCTTCATCAGGAGAGATGGTTAGACAGTCCTTCAGCTCTTCTATTTAAACGAAACCGGACCAATGAAAATGATTGTATATTTCATTGGTCGCTGCAAACAGCAATGAGATCCAAGTGGAAGGCGGAGACATCTGGTGGCGATCACAAGCCGATGGATGAGCAGCTAATCTAAGCACGTGGAGTTGTTTATAAACATAGGCTCTTCTCATGATGGAATTGTTCACAATCTAATGGTTTTTCACCCAGTGGAATATTTCCGAAACAGATGGCGTTTCACCTAATAGAAATAAAAATATATAAGATGAAACAGGAAAATGGAATTATAATATTATACTAA
>JAFIDM010004315.1:8883333-8935533 GCA_023159025.1 Thereuonema tuberculata | reverse complement strand
TCTGTTGTGATGTATGGTTTTGTCTGTGTGAATGGGGCGGTCCCAGTATAGTTTATATGAGGGTGACTCTAAAACGCTTTGTGGTATGTACTTGTAGTACGGGACCGTGCTTATTATTATTATTATTGTCGTTGTTGTTTTTCTTTTTGGTATTAAGTCACTGTCAACAGTTTCATCAAAGCTAAAAATTTGAAAAACCGGTTGTGATGTTTGAACTTCTCCGTAACGTCACAGTTATTCTCAATTGTAATATGAATTATCTACTGCTTGAAATTAATTTTAAAAATGCTGATGCTGTTGTAAAATGACTAAAGTCAAACTTAAACTACGGAAATACTGTCCAATTTCTTTTCGCCTTAAAGGAAATGACTAAAAATCTACCTCAAGTCAAAAGTTTTACTTGACGATTATTATAATATTACAACAAGATGAAACAGCTGTATCAGAAGACGAAAAAGGATGTTGTATTCTAAGGGAAGAAGTTGAGCTAGCGATTAGGGAAATGAAGAATGGGAAAGCAACAGGAGTTGATGGAATACACATTGAGTTAGTTGAATGCTTGGGTGAAGACAAGAAGCAAATACTATCATTATGCAATGAAATATATGAGAAAGGTGAATGGCCTGATGATTTCATGGAAACAGTATTGCTGCCAATACCGAAGAAAAATAATGCAAAGAAGTGCAATGAGTTCAGGACTATCAGCCTTATATCGCACTCAGCGAAGATTCTTCTGCGAATACTGAACAGACGTTTATATTCTAAGGTGGAAGGAGAGTTGGAAGAAGAGCAATTTGGTTTTAGGAAAGGAAAAGGTACGAGAGATGCAATTGGACTGCTACGAACAATCGGCAAAGATATCTAGAAAAAAAATAAATACGTATATGCAGTATTTGTGGACCTGGAAAAGGCTTTTGACAGAGTGGATTGGAATAAACTTATGGAAATCTTGAAGAAAATTGGTGTGGATTGGAAAGAGAGAAGGCTAATAACTAATCTTTATATGAAACAACGAGTCAAAGTCAGGATAGGAGAAAAATTGTCAGAGGGAAGTGGAATAGGGAGAGGGGTGCGACAAGGATGCCCTCTATCACCTACGCTGTTCAACATCTACTTAGAGGAGTTAGTGAAGAATTGTTTTCAGAACATGGGAGGGGTGATAGTAGGAGGAAGAAGAATAAAGTGCATAAGATTTGCTGATGATATGGCATTGTTAGCAGAAGAGGAGATGATACTAAGGGATATGCTACTGCAGCTGAATGACAGCTGTGAACAATATGGAATGAAGATAAATGTAAACAAGACAAAGACAATGGTTATCGGAAGAAAGACAAAGAAGATAAACTTAAGTATTCGGAATGAGACATTGGAACAAGTGAACAACTTTAAATACTTAAGGTGTACTATAAGTGGTGACATGAACTGCTGCCAAGAAGTCAAGAGGAGGATAGCAATAGCAAAGGAGGCTTTTAATAGGAGAAGGAGCATCTTCTGCGGACCTCTGGAAAAAGAACTAAGGAAGAGACTAGTGAAGTGCTTTGTGTGGAGTGTGGCATTGTATGGGGCAGAAACATGGACATTGCGACGCAGTGAAGAGAAACGACTAGAAGCATTTGAAATGTGGATATGGAGAAGAATGGAGCATGTGAAATGGACAGTCAAAATAAGAAATGAAGCTGTGCTAGAAAGAGTGGGTGAAGAAAGAATAATGCTGAAACTGATCAGGAAGAGAAAAAGAAACTGGTTGGGTCACTGGCTGAGAAGAAACTCCCTAATGAAGGATGCACTGGAAGGAATGGTGAACGGTAAAAAAGTTCGAGGCAGAAGAAGATTTAAGATGATCGACAACATTATGGTAAATGGATCTTATGTGGAGACGAAGAGGAAGGCAGAAAATAGGAAAGATTGGAGAATGCTGGGTTTGCAGTGAAGGACCTGCCCTTGGCAGAGAACTATACATTACATTACATTACAACAAGAAGTTACTGAGGAACTTAAATTCAACTTCTTTAAAATCTTGTGTTTTCTTTTTCTACGTGGACAAGGAATACTATGTGGACTAACATTCTTTGCTTAAGACATCGAAATAGAACTCTTTCAAATTACAATGCTTTGTTATGGAAATTTATGTTTCCTTCTCGCACTTACTTTTCGAAAAAAAAATAAAACATAAAAGCTCAAGTTATTTCTTGTCCTTAAAAATGAAAGCCAAGTTTCAAGAAGATTCATCGAGCTGTTCAAAAGTTACTTGGAGGAAAATGTTCACGGACACACGGACTCAAGTATTTGATAAGCCTCACTTTCTAGGGAATTAGGCTAGAAACGTCTTATACCTCTGAGAGTCTTTGCTTTCCAAGAATTTGAAAACCATTTTCATATTTGATGCATTTCAGGAGTTGCTTATTCGCTTTGCTTCAAGATCCAATATGGAATAAAAGACAGGGGGAGGAAAGAAAAAAAGCGCCAGCAGCAGGGAAGGAACTTTAATGGTTTAGTGATGAAGTGAAATGGTCTTATTTTGTGTTGGTACCGATGCAAGAGGCCAAGTGTTCAGGGCAGAGCATGAGCTCACAATCTCATATTTCTTTCATTTATCCTTTGAGAGGTTCTGAACAGGATGTGGGTGATTTCGTAGCTTAAAGATTGGCCGAATACTTAAGGCAAGGCCGTTCTAATGGAAGCTAAGTACTCAATTATCTCGTCTGTACACGATCCAGTTCGAGTTATTAAGAATAGATTACACAAAGCTTTCAAGAACAATTAAGCGGGAATCGAATAACCAGGAAAGAAAAAGCACTCGAATGGAGAACAGTTAGGATAGGACGAAGAGAAGGAAAGGATTAATAACACTTTTCATTTAGACTTTTTTCATTTTAAATATTAATTACTTAGATTTTCTAGAAAGCTAGGTTCCTCGAATCACTCAGTGTTTCTGTGTATGTGACCCTGGGAATGATCGCTGGATGGATCTTCCTGAAACTTGCCGTGAATATTTAAGGACTAACAGACGATCTAACTTTCATATTTGATTTTTTTTTTTTTTTTTTAGTCCCACAGAAGCCCCAGTCGAGAAATTAGCGCGCAAAGATGACAAAAATCTCTATAGAAAATCATAAGAGCGAAACAATCAAGTTTAATAATGAATATTTTAGCTAATCCATTAGAACAAGAAATTCTCATGAACTTAAAGCCTACTTTCCTCATATTATTTCTTATAATTTTCTTTTCTTTTTTTTTCTAAATCATAAAAACGAAAAAAAAAACAAAACAAAACGATAAGCCTACATACATGTATATTTCAATTATAATATCTAATGAATACAAACAATAGAAACTTTGCATTTTCTTAAAAAAAAAAGAATTAATTTCCTATTATTTATTTATGTTATCTACATTGAATTAGTTTTAATGGTTTCAAATCATGCGCAAGTGATTACCTGAACGGCCTACATATCCATCTTTTTTAAGATAATGAGATATTAATAGAAATATGTTATTTAAATCCATTGTTTAGATTCCAGAGTTTTTTTTTCTATGAGGAATTTTTACCAGCCTTCTCGTTCTAATTTCTGGACCCCTTGGACAAGATTTCAAATTTGAAAGTTATTTCGTCCCTAAGCCTCTAATATGCATACCACGTTTCAAGAAGATTCATCCAGCAGTAATAATGTTATTAGGGCAGATCTACATACTCTTACACACAGACAGACTCAGTGATCTGATAGGAAAATAAATTAAATACGTTGTGTCAAAACTTCAAGCAAAGATAGTGTTGAATTTTTAAAATAGAATTTAATTTCGTGGAATTAAATGAAAAGTTTCGTTTTTAGTAAAGGTTTTTAGCCATTAACTTTTTAATGTATTCCTCTTTACGTAAAAAAGAATAATCATCAATCATTCCAATTTAAATGAAAACACCTTTTTTTTTTCCTTTTGACGCGTACCTCTTGACTCTTTTTAAAACCACTTGTGCTATCTTCACAATTCAGAATGATTGTACTTCCATTTCGAAAATATATTCAGGATACAATCGATAAACAGGTGAAAAGTTCAAGTGAATTGTAGTTGAGGGGGTGTTTTGCAATTCAATGCCCTCACAAGCAAACAACAGTTACTTATTTCTTGCCTTTCAGTGAAGCCAAAAATGCTTCTATTTTTTGCTACTCTGCGACTCAGGAAAGTTCCAGTAGAAATCACTGACAATTTATGTGAATACTTCATCTCTTGAAATATATTTCATACTTTCTGTAATGAAATAGTAATGTACTTTTAGCCTACTTTCCTTGGAGGCTCATCACGTCAATCACTCTGTGAGGGTGGATGTTCATCAATAATTTTAAACCGCTGAACCAATCTTCTTGCAACCTGGTATGCCCATTCAGGGAGGACAGACGATTTATTATATTTTGAAAC
This sequence comes from Thereuonema tuberculata, assembly GCA_023159025.1. Lineage (NCBI taxonomy): Eukaryota > Metazoa > Arthropoda > Chilopoda > Scutigeromorpha > Scutigeridae > Thereuonema > Thereuonema tuberculata. The sequence continues at coordinate 8,931,120 of JAFIDM010004315.1, read as the reverse complement.
CTTTTCCTTTCTCGGGAAATTAGCGCGAGAATTCGACACAAATTTCCATCCAAAAACTCCGACTCTAAACAATGGATTTCTGTGGATTAGCTGTTAATCCACTAATTAGACAGTGACTTGATGTGATTCAAATTAAACGACTTTAGACAATATTGCGGATTTAATTGGGGTTTTTTTCAGAAATGTAAAATTTGATTTTTTTTTTTTTTTAATATTCAGCAATTATTATAATTTGAAAAGAAATGTATAACATCTTCACGACATTTTAAAAAAAAATATATACTGTAAATATTTTATTTTTTATTAAAGATATGAAAAAAAAACCGACGTTAACGAATAGCCTATTTTTTTTTTTAATATTCTTGTTTTAATATTAAAATTTTAAATATAAAAAAAATAACATTGTAAGGAGTGATTTTTAAATCATTTCAGGAATTTCTTTTTAGGTTGGTATTAATTTGGAAATTGTAATGTGCAAGTATCAATCAATGGATTGATATAAATATTCTTATTTCCTTAATTTCATACAGGAATCACTGTATTGTCAATAAACGAAAACACTGCATCGTGCCGTAGATCCGTGTATTGGTAATTGGCCAGTCGATTGGTACTAGAATGTTTCATGCTACCTGTGAAGAAATCGTCCATTACTAATCTTATTTTTCGTTAAGTAATTTAACTATTATTATTGACGTTGATTAATATTATTTATTATTTTTTATGAAAGTTTTATCATCTGACGAACTTTCTATAAAATTTACAAAACACACATTATAATTTAAAAATACTAGTTGCGACCCGTGGAATATTCACGGAAGTAAAACAAATTCCACATTTTTGAAAAACACAAGATTGAAAAATATGTTCTAAGCTAATTTTTTTAGAAGCCATGACTTCCACAACAGCCCATATGTAATTTGAATATCGGCTTATTTGTTATAATAATATTATAATATTGTTAAAATAAAAAAAAATAAAAAATTGATTTACCACTTTCGTAGTAGCCAGCGCTGCGGTTTCTCATTATGAAACATAATGGCAACCTGCTGCCCTAAAAGAATAGGTTCGTCGAAATTGAGGCAATATTAACGGAAGCAAAACAAATGCCACATTTTTGAAATATCCTGAAATTTTTGAAAAACACAAGATTGAAAAAGATGTTCTAAGCTCATTTTTTAAAAGCCATGACTCCGCAACAGCTCACATATAATTTGAATGACTAAGCCAAATTTTGTTAAAATAAAAGAAAATAAAAAATTGCTTTACCAGTTTCAACAATAACTATAACAATAACGAATGTCCAACAGCCAATTAAATTAAAAATTTACAAAACTACAAATTTACAAATCTACAAATTTACAAAGATCGTACAACTTTCGCCTATGAATAGGATATAATAAAGTTTAAGTATTTTTTTTATTTATTGTAAACCATTTTTTTTTTTTTTTTTTTTTTATTTTGTAAAATTTTTAAAATTTTTTTTTTTTTTTTTTTTTTTTTTTTTTTACAAAAACGCATTTACAAATAAATTTCATTTCGGGAATTTCCTTATCAGCATTGAGAAACGAATTTCTGAATAACTTAAAATAAATCTGCATGCCTTTTGCTTCGACATCAAAATATGCATTAAAAATTCGTGTGTTGGCTGTAACATCTGGCGAAAATCCGGGAATTTATGCGTGATCTTATTTAAATAAGGAGAAATTCGTCTTCAAAACTATCTTTTTATCCGAAATTAATGCCCATATATTAGAAAATTTAAATTGTACGTTTTTATCATTGCAAAGTTTCAAAAAATTATTTTAAACAATTCAGAAGATAATTTAATTTCAATTTTAGATACCTTAAAATCCTGTAAAAACTGAAGGATAATGCACAAAAACACAACTTGAAGAGATTTTTACCCTAATCTATATTACAAAAATCTTTCATTTCTCTGTCTGTCGCAATTTCCTGTGAGAATGGAAAAATACAAATAATTTTTACAATGAAACGTCCGTGACAGGAATCGAACCTGCAACCTTCTGATCCGAAGTCAGACGTCTTATCCATTAGACCACGAGAACTACAACTCACTTCATAATGTTTTTTGACTTATATCTCCTTTCCCTCCCCCCATCAATAATGAATGTATTCAACTTATTTTTTTGAATCTCAAGATTGTTTATTTATTTCCTATCCGTCTGTTTATTTTTAATTCGAAAATGACAATTAGAACTATTATTGTCGAAACGTTGCAATATTTTAAATATAATATTCTTACTCAAGCAAATTGTATATGATATAGAAAAACAAGCGCGTGTACACGGGGGATGGCCTAGTTTTTAATAAAATCGAGAAATTAGCGCTACAAAAAATAACCAATAGAAAAGCATTGGAATCTAAACAATGGATCGATTTCTGAAACAGTGAATGTTATTCTTTTCAGCTAATCTATTATTTTTCACTTTATATCGTAAAATTAATATTAATACGTTTCAAACAATTTAAAATAATAATAATTTTAAAAAAATGGGAATCCATTTTTATTTTATTTTTTTCTGGAAATGTTTGTATTATAATTCGAATATATAATAGGGCTTTTTGTTTTTATTATTATTATTATTATTATTATTATTATTAAAAGAAAGAAAATAATAAAGAGCAACAAAGAGGTTATTGTAGCGATAAGACCTCTGCCGCGTTTTATCCCAAGGCTTGAAAAACAAAAATTTCTTAAGTTTTTTTTCTTTCGAATGTTTCGGATGTTGATCGTTTCCAACGGGAGGGTGATTTTCTCTCCGTGGACTGGTCCTCAATGATTCAACCCTAAGTTGTTTTTAAGCTGATGTGGAAAAACAGACTTTCCTGTTGTTTAGTTTTCAGTGATGTTCTCATCGCTCTGTGCCGCGGGGTGAATCTCTTGGCATCAAGTGCTTCTCAACTTTTATTGCTTAACGGAGCATTTGTATATTTGGTAAAAAACTAAGGCACATCAAGCATTTTCGTTGCGTTATAATATGACTTTTCGAAGATCAGCTCTTTCAATGGTAACCAAAAACCCAGACATTTGACGATTGATTCTCTCTCTGTCAACCTATTCTTTCATGTTTCCACGATCTTCCACGCTCTTCTGCGATCTTACTCTGCTTTTTCTCTCAATTAAAGACTAATGAAAAAGACTTATCTTCTTTTTCTGCTTTGTGCCATTTTTAACATTCAGTCTAAGTGTAGAAGCCATACTTTGTGTATGTATACTTGCGTATGTATACCTTGGGTATGTAGAGTTCGCCAAAAAAAAAGTATACACACTTTACTAGATGTATATGTTTTTGGCGGACTCTGTATATGAATATATTCTGCACTTCGACGACTTCCGGTTTTCGACATTGCGCTGGTGCCTAACCTTCAAGGGGGACGCCTGTACATGTAATAAAATCATTTGAAAAACCTCAGTATGAATAATCGTTTATTTTAAACGTTTAAAAAATCCCCTGAAATATTTTTTGAAATGAGTAAAGCATTGACGCACATGTAGGAAACAATAATGTATGTTTCATAAATGTACAGTATTTAACACACATTAAACTCTTAAGTAATGAATTATTTTTTTGAAGGCGAATTTTGAATGTGAATTAATACTTTATTAACCTTCATTGTTAGAACGAATAAGAATTTATTTGTCTAGATTATTTGATATCAAGAACTTGAGCCTAGATTAGTGCAATTGGTTGTATAATAAGCTAAATAGTTATTACAGATGCACTCTAGGATTTTCTTGTATGACACGAAAGGCATCTTCAGGTTGAGAAGTTCTAGTACAGACAATGTAAGGAATACTATCCAATTCAATTTAAATATTACAGTACTCTAGCTAGTATCTCACAGGTATATCACATTTTTAAACATTAGGAAATTGGAAGGGCAGGTTGAAATTCCAATGTTCGTAAGGTATGAACATTGATGATTTGTTTTTATTGGCAAATAGGGATATCCATGAGGGTATACAAGACATTTTTAACATGATTCACGGTGACATTCAAATGGAAATTGAAAAAGAAAATGAAAATAAGAAAATTGCGTTTTTAGATACTTGTGTGGAAATTGATAAAGGAAAAATTGTTACTAATGTATATAGAAAACCTACCTCTGCAGGCATTTTAATTAATTACATATCTAGTAGGCCCATGCGATTGAAGATTAATACAATATCTATGATGTTGAATAGAGCTATTAAGATATGCTCCAATTATGATTTATTTAGCAAGAAATAGATGTATTAGGTGAGTGCAAAAGTTCTACCCGTTTTTTGGATATGAAAATTTGCAATGGAATTGCCCTCACACATGATATTGTAATGACGGAAATCGCCTGCCAATCAAACGTTTGGATGCCTCACATATAAATGCATCGTGTCTCACAAAGTTAATCATCTCCAAAAAAAAATAACATGGAAAGCGAGAAGGAGCATATAAGACATTGTTTGTTATACGAGTTCGATAAAAAGAGTACGGCAGCCGCAGCATGTCGCAATGTTTGTCAAGTTTATGGGGAGGATGCAATAGACGAAAGCACATGTCGTCGATGGTTTCGTAAATTTAGGGAAGGAGACAGAAGCTGCCAAGAGCAGGCTAGGAGTGGACGGCCATCACACGTTGGAGAGGACGATATTAACCAAGCCATAAGGAACAGCCCGAACCCAACCGTGCAAGAATTAGCGGAGACCCTCAACGTACACCAGACAACGGTCGAGAGAAGGCTGGATAAGTTGGGTTTTACGAGAAAGTTGGATCGTTGGGTTCCACATAACCTGACAGCTAATCAACGGGATGACCGAATCGCCACCTGTGTTTCCTTGCTTTCCCGGTACAAAAATGACCCATTCTTGACACGAATTGTGACAGGAGATAAGTGGTTTATGTACCGTTACGTAAAGCGTCGTAGGACTGTGTGTCGCCCTTCTGATCTGCCTGCATCGACTTCGTAAGCTGAACTTCATCCCCAGAAGGTATTATTGAGTGTGTGGTGGGATATGCAGGGAATAATTCACTGGGAGGTCCTGCCACTCAACCAAACCCTTAATGCTGACTTCTACTGTCTACAGTTAGACAGGCTGCATTCAAATTTGGTAGCAAAGCGGCCAGGTCTCATCAATCGTCGGCGGTGTTATCCTTCATCACGATAACGCCATGCTGCTGTCATCACTCGTCAAAAGTTACTGGGCTTTGGTTGGGAGGTTTTACCCACCCTCCCTATTCTCCTGAATTGGCACCAACTGACTATCACCTGTTTCGTACGTTGAACAATTCCTTCAGTCAGAAAATCTTTGATGATCTTGATGCTGTGAAAACTGCCATCCAAAACTTTTTTGACTCGAAACCGAATTTTACCGCCATGGGATTCATCTCCTACCAGAAAGATGGCAAGAGGTCCTAGATAGCAATGGGATTATGCACAATAATAGCTACTGTTCATTTTGCGTTTATTTGCTCTTCTTTATGGGTAATAAAAACGGGTAGAACTTTTGCACTCACCCAATAATTAAGCAATTATTATTGGAGAATGATTATCCAACAAATTTATACAGAATACTAGTAAGTTACATAATAATGATAAGCCATCTCAGGTCAGGCCTTATGCATATGTATCTATTCCCTTTCAACAGAATAAGTTCTCGGAAATTTCCAGGATACTGGCAACTATAATATAGTTACCACGACAAAAGCAGACAACACTTTATACATTTAAAGTATAAAAATGATAAATCAAATCAAAATCAAAAAGAACGTAACGTTATATACGGGATTCAATGTATTAACAATAATTGTATTTACATTGGAGAGACATCACGTGAGTTAAATGTACGTGTAAAAGAACACATTAATGCTGTAAAGAAATGGAATTTTACATATGCAACGGCTACTCATGTAGCAAGGACAAACCATACGATAGATTTTGAAAATGTAAAAATTTTTAGGTAAGAGGATAATGATTTTAAGAGAAAAAGTATTGAATCAGCAAGCATTCTCACAAACAAGTATTGTTATAATGAGGGAGTATCTATTAAGAATATAACTGGTTATCAGCTCATTGTACAGTAGGGTTTTTTTTATTTATTTAATTTAGTTTTTAGGGTTTTTTAAAATTTAATTTAATTTAATTTTTAAATTTTTAAATTTAATTTAGTTTTAACTAGTTCTTAATTTAATTTAATCTTTGATGTTTTATGTAGGGACCTACATTTCGATGTAGGGATGCTGGCTGTTATTATTGGTTTAAATTGTAATATTATGATTGGTCTAGAATTATGCGCAATGCGTAGCCTCAATTTCAATAAGTGGATGTAATTTTTAGTAATTGTGTATAAATGAGAGTATTATGTAATTATTATGTAATTACATTATGAGTATTATGTAATTATTACACTCGACAAAGACAGATGGTATTACTGTCGAAATTAATTGTATTTTATGTTTTAAATATAAGGGTTTTTTTTTAATTTTTTAAATGTGTGTGTATTTTTATTCAAACAGTTTTAACCGCACGTAAAAAAAGCTATTATGAAATTGGCTTCGTTCACAAAATAAACCTTCAATTGATAATGAGTTTCAACCAAATCTTAAGAATACTAATAACGTTGGGTTTTTTTTATTATAATTTAATAAAAGTCTAAAATGATTCTCAAAGTTTTAAATCGTAATCTTTGATATCAATTTGTTAACAAAACATTTATTGAGCAAAAATATAAAAGCTTCTTATTTAGGCAAATGTTAATTATTGCTTTATTATATTTTACTGTAAATTTAAAATGTGTCGGTAGTTTGTTCTAAGAAATCTGATAATCATTTTTTTTTCTTATAACAAATATAGAGTTAAGGCTGTTATAAGGCTATAAGATTAAATTTATTTATTTTAATTCTATGGGCTGTTATACACCTATATGTTTTTTCCGTTTTATGTTTATTTACAGTCTGACGATGAATTTTCAAAACATGTCACTGTTATTCTGTCTTGATTTATAAATTACATCTTTCTTATTTGTGTGGATGGTCTTATATAATTAATTATATTATTAAACACACTATGAATGAATAAATATAGAGTTATTATAATTAAAACTGTTAGTTATAAATCAAGCTCTATTTTAAAAATTGCAACTACAAAGATTTACCATTGCAAATTTTTAGATTTATCATTATGCTAGTATTTAAGATACAAGAACTTAAAGACGCCTCGAATATCTGAAGGAAAACATACACACACACACAGGTAGGGAGGGGTTAGATTCACCTTAAGCCGAGCCAGGTCAAAACAAAGGGGACTCAGGCTGACTCAGGTCACTTATGGCAGTTGAAATGGGATAAGCCAGGTCGGAAGATTAGCTGCCGTGTTTTCACTAGAGAAAGCCGACAAGATAATCCCATTTCTACGTGGATCATCATCTATTCAAGCATCTCAGCACTCCATCTAGTGGCAATGTAGTGAAATGCAACTTTGGGAATGAGATTTTAAGATTTTGTATCTGTAGCTATTAAAAGTTCTGCTTTATCTTGAGCTTTTAAAAAGAAAACGATTGAAAATTCAGAGAAAGTTTCTCTATTAAAAAAAAAAAAAAAGAAAGTCACAAATTTATTGTTTAAACAAATGACTTCATCCTATTAAATTGAAAGATTTGATATTTCCAATATGCGATGCCAAGTCATAACCAATGATAGTAGAATTGGTAATCATTAGTTATTAATTTTTAAAGTTATCAAGAATAAATACAACAATCGAATCAGATTCCTGTTATAACGATTCATAGCTGAAATAATAAATTTAATCACTTTGAAATTATATTGCCTTCCTGCAATTTATGGAAATAATAAATTCACAAGGAAAGATCACTATCGACATTTCTAAGAAATTAACTCCTCCTTTTTTGTAAAAAAATATCAAACAATGTTTGGAAACATACTTTTCTAATGTTTAAAATAACTTTTTTAACAGCTATATTGGGGAGTTGCTGTTGTTGTTGTTATTATTAGTAAAAGCAACCTTTGAACAAAACAAGAAAACTAAACCAGACAAAATTACTATTAAAATAACAAAAACTTTAAATAAATGAACTGTAAGACGATGAAATAAACGGCACCGTAGAACTATAAGCGACTGTATCAGAAAATAAGTCATGTCATGAAAAATAATGAAAACAATTCAGTCACAGTATTTTAGTAAAAGATTGATTTTTGAAATAAAAGTTAAAGATTAATTGGTCAGATCTTGAATTATAATTACAAAAGTCTGACCAAAAATCTAGAGTGGTTTCGTGAGAATAAATAATGGCATAAGAAATAATCTAAACACAGAATTCGTAACTGTAAAATCAATTAATTTAGAATTTTATTGTTTATATTATCTTCAGCTTAGATACCGGTATACAAATCTTTATTTGGATTATATAATAGTAATAATTATAAAAATAAAGTAGTTGATTTCTTTACTTTTTTGTTCTGGAAACACAAGCACACATTCCAATACGAGTAGCCCAATTTTTATGGTATTTAAGATATGTACCCATTCTCACAGCAGCTTTTTACTCTTGAGAATTTATGACAACCGGAAACTTATTATTGTAATTGCACGCAACAGTTACGGACACTGATAAATAAACAGTGAAAATTAACACTTCAGCCACGTTAAATTATCGAAGCAATCCCTAAAGTTCGTTCCGAATCCTGGGAATCGACTGCTGAGTTCTGATTTTCCAGTGGTCGCTTGAATGGCTCACAGCTAAGCTATCGGCGCACAGAGGAGTATTCGACCTCAAAATACGGTCAAAAGTCAAAAAAAATAATTTCAACAATAGACACCAAATTTGCATTGTTTGCACACCTCATTAATCGAGCTAGCATAAACCGGTTCCAAATAAGGTCTGAAACTGTCCGCTAGGGGCGCAGGTGGTCGGAATCTAGTCGATATTGAATGTGCACCCGTCTTGATTTCGATACGCCCGCGATTTCAACAACTTCATTGTTTTTGTTTTGAGTAGTTTGTAGTGATTTTTGAAAAGATTTTCAATGGATACCGAAGCTCAGGGTATGTACTTAATTGTGACACCAAAATATATTTGTTTTTCTTGATATTTAGTTTATTTTTGAAATGAAAATGACTTACACTAAAATATTAATATTTTTGACTAAATTGTTTAGAAAAAAGATGTTTTTGTAATAGTTCCGGGCATGATCGGGCAAATATTTTTTTTAAATAGTTAACTATACACCTTAGTTATACTATCCAAGTAGAAATATGTCACCCATCTTGCCACCATTTTTTTTAAAGACAGTTTATAGTTCGTAGGTATTTTTTGGCCATTTTGCACGTTTACTTAAGAAGTTGTTTTTAATTGTAGGTTTAGCCCCAAATGACATCCAAATGTCTAGAAGATCATTATACACGCTTTTTAAAGAGAGCAGTAAACGAAAACTGGATGAAAAATTATTGGACATGAAACAGAAAGTACGGGAGATTACGAAATGTCCAGAAAATGAGTTTCGAACATTAACGAATGATCTGAGACATTTCAAATCAGATTTGAAGCTAAGATGGAGCTCAGCCAACAATACAGAATCATGTTTTCTAATTAAAAATGAAAGCTGGCTAGACTGTACCATAGCTATGGTACATAAGATTGCTATCCGAGGGAAGAGTCTAAACGTGTAACCGAAACTTGTGCAGAAGTTCACCTCCAAGACTTACTAAATCACACAGCTTCAAGACTATGCAAATATCTAGAGGATGTAATTGAAACCTGTACTCCAGAAGAATTACTAAATATAGACTTATAACGAAATGGGGCTGCGATGGTAGTCAACAGACTCGATTCCAGCAAAACTTTCAAGACGATTCAGGAGCTGATGATTCAAATATATTCCAAAGTTCATTGGTTCCCGTAAGATTACAATGTAATATTGGAGATCAAAAGAAAATTTTGTGGCAGAACCCAACGCCATCATCACCGCGATTCTGTCGTCCAATTCGGATAAGATTCCTACATGAAACTGCTGATATTACAAAAGACGAAATAAAGTATATAGAGGACCAAGTAAAACAATTGACAAAAACAGAGTTATCAAATTCGAATGGAGTAGTGATGTATGTTCTGCACACCTTGGTTCCGACCATGGTAGATGCAAAGGTGTGCAATGCGGTCACAAATACAACCTCTGCTACGAGATGTTATATATGTGGAAAAACATCCAAAGATTTCAATGATTTTAAAGCAACTAACACTGAGAATCCTGAAACACTCAGATTCGGAATTTCAACTTTACATGCGAGAATTAGATTATTTGAGACTCTTCTGCATATCGCCTATAAACTGCCTTTGAAAAAGTGGCAAGTTAGGGATCAAAATGAGAAAAACATTGTGAAACAAACCAAAGAAAGAATACAAAAAGATTTCAAGGCAAAAACAGGACTGATAGTAGATGTCCCTAATCCCGGCTTCGGAAACTCAAACTCAGGAAATACATCCAGGAGGTTTTTCAGTGATCCTGAAACAGCTGCTGAAATTACAGGCATAGATATATGTCTCATACAGAAACTAAGAGTAAAGTTAGAAGCTATTTCTTCTGGTTATGAAATTAATGAAACCAAGTTTGCGATTTTCGCAAGTGAGACTTCAGAATTGTATGTCAAGTTATACGGTTGGCATCCAATGTCACCTAGATTACATAAAATCCTTGTACATGGTTCCGCCATTATTAAACATGCCCTTCTGCCTATCGGACAGCTATCAGAAGAGGCTGCTGAAGCCAAAAACAAACATTTTCGATCTTACAGACTCGATTTTACGAGAAAATTCTCGAGAGAACTATGTAATAAGGATGTATTCCATAGGCTTTTGCTTACTTCAGATCCATTTATGAGCTGTAGGCGAAAACGGCAGAAATTCAGGAGCAGTGGGTGTTTCTTACCAGAAACTGTACAATTATTTCTACAAGTGGGTCCACAAGATATCCAAGAAGTGAGTGTGGATAGTTGTGGGTGACTGAGTTACGTATTTTTAAGATTTTGTCGTATCATGTTTGATTTTTACTGTTTTTCAAAATAAATCATAATTATTACACGTATATTTTTACTTTTTTCCAAGATTATTACTTTAAATATACGGTAAAGCATTAAAATGAGCTTTTTAAATCATCTCCATTAAAAAAATAGCAAGAAATAATTTTGACCGGATTTTGAGGTCGAATACTCCACTGTGCGGCGGCTTGTATTCAACATAAATGGTCTAATAGTAAACAAGACATCGGTGATTTGGGCTTTTAACTGGAAATGTGTGAATTAACCAACAGAATATTTACAGTAATACTTTGTAGAACGCGTTAATTGGTTCAGACAAACTCCCGTGCTGTGGAAAACCGCGCTGATCAAATTGTTATTAGTAAGAATTATATTGTAATGTGTTGCCGAAGATCACCTTCAGAAATGACAAGAAATCAAACGAACTATTTACGCACCTTTGATCCTTTGATGAATTTATTTGTTTAAGTCACTTTTGTCGTATACGATGAAGTGACTACTCCGTGTTCTTTTATTTTCGTTTTGTTTTTAACAAAATGCCGATTCGTCCGTGCCTTTACCACGGGCTATTTTTGCAAATGATGCAACATCTTCATAATTTCAAGTTTTTGTTCTTGTGTTAATCATTTACATTGTTTGGTCCACTATTTTACTGTTATTTCTTCTTTCCACTCATAATTCATTACGGAATGTCATAACTTGTCAATACATAAGCTGCCAGACAGTGTTTGATACAACCGTGAGTGGCGCTTTCATGCAAGGGTAACTCTGTTGAACTTCTTTCATTGCAACTCTGCTACAACTTTGCCACTGAATAGTAACCGATACCGTAAAACGGGGTTACTTTGAACAGGTTTTGGAAGTTTTTTATAGGTACCTTTTTTTAAACATCCTAAATTCCAACTTTTTTTGCTCCAATAGAACAATATGTGCTTTGGCTATCAGATGTATAAGAAATTCAAGCCCCACCAGTCCCCCACAATTTTACATTTTGAATTAAAAATGTGTCAAAGTAACATCGGGATTCTTTAACAATGCATTGAAATGTAACTTATATCAAAGATCCAAAGCGGAAGGGTTACTTTGACATCATTTTGATAAAAAAAAATTAATATTTTATGCATTATAAAGTACACGGAATTAAATGAAATACAACGATTTTTTACCATCAAAGTGTCATCTTTATTAAGGAAACATTGTAAACCGTTTTTTGGCGCTCTGTTAAAGTAGCCCCAAAATCTGTCAAAGTTACCCTTAATGTCAAAGTAGCACTGCTTTACGGTATTTTTTTCAAATAGGTTGGATGAGGCCATTCCATATTTGAAACATAGCTTCCGATTACAACTGCTTTTGGCTTCGGATGTTTTAAAATTACAAACAGTGTTATGTAACGTATTATTGTACTTCATTTTGCTTTAGTATTTAGTATTTATTATTTCTTAGATTTCCTTCGCGTTTTTGTGAAACATCAGATGAAATAAATAAGCAATAAAATCATTAATAAACAACATAATCATCAAATTTTTTGCTCCTGCAACAATATTAAAATTCCCGATTCTAAATCATTTATTCATTAATGGGACCTTGTAATGGAACTTGGGTTTTTATGATTTAATCTTGTTACACTAAATCATAACAGAATTTCAGAAGGTCAAAAACTTTTAGTGAAACTTGAACTTTGGTGGGAAGGAAGGGGAGGACACGTGCTCAGTTAGAGACCATGGATTGAAGGAAGGAGCTGTGTAGTGTTGTGATTTTTTTATTTGTCATATATATTGCTCTTATGTTTTCCTCGTATGTTAATCTGTTCTATTTTTCTTCTCTACTTCAAGGGATGCGAGCTGCCAACCTCAAAGCCATCATTCACCTTCCATTGGAAAGATATGGAAGGACAAGTAACAAGTGAAGATCACGTGAACCAATCATCAAATCTGCTCTAGAATGAACCTCTCCTATGGTATTTTTTTGACCCCATATCTATAGAACGACTAAGAACCCGGGACTCAGATTTGGCACCCTTATTTAGAGTTATGCACTTCCATTTCAGCTTGGTGATTCCCGGACTCCACTTTTACATATGAGACTCTTCCCGTGTAAGATTTTAGTTCCGCTTACATCTTTTCTTAAATAAATAAATTACTTTATTTTTATGGCGGGCGGGCGTCGGTCTGACCCCCCCCCCCCGGCCCCAACTTCGTCAAGCGGAAGTAAGCAGGAGCCTTACCTTCAGCTGCCCCAAGGCCTGTCAAGAATCTTTTTTTTATTATTATTATTTTTGTTTTTCAGAAGTACTATATTTCAATGATATATTTCGTCTCAAGAATAGTTCGTTTTACAGTATCTATTTGATAAAAATAAAGCTTTTGTATTTCAACGACTTTTAATTATTTTCTTTATTACATTTTAATTGTTATATAAGTTATGCTATAAAATTTGATAATATTGGTTGTTATTTTAAATTGCAAATGTAGAACTATTAAATCATTAAAATTTAAAATACTTTTTAAAATTCTTTCTAAAATTTTTTATGCACAATCTTGGATTTTTTTTTCAAAGATATCCAAGATATAAAAAGTTGTAGAAGACTAGAATTTGGAACAAAAAAAAACAAGAGGTGTTGTGCTTCACTTTAGGGGGCAAAGCACTGACTGCAAAAGATTACTTGAAAGTTAAATAAATGAAACTACGGTGAAAATACTGTATTTACAATTAATAGTTATTCCTTTGCAGCTCTTAGATTAAATAATTTCCCACTGCAGCAATAATGGCATAACCATAAACACAAAGTGAGCTGAAATAAATGGCGGCCATTAGGTTTTTCATTAACATATACGAAGCCATAGATCCTCACAACAGATGTCGATCGAAACGACGACGCTTATAATTCACTTCCTGCTTCGTATTTCCAGATTCGTTTGCATCAAAACCTAATGCAGTTGGATGGAATGATTTCCTAGGGAAGTGCTACTCTTCATTTCCTTTGAAATCATAATCTAGGACTGACAATTTGTGTGTGAATATTCCCTGGCAGACGGCGGCGTCCAAAGGGAGATATTGTAGTCGCTGTCATCTGTCTACTTGTGCTGTTCGTGTAATTTACTTATAAAGACAAAGCGTGCATTCGAAATTACGAACGGAATCATTAGCTAATTAATAGGCAAACAAATACTTTTTCCTTCATGTGAAATCTGTATTCATTTATATATTTAAAACATCCTCTAATTTTCTATTTTCACTTTCCCATTTTGCATACAGGGTGAAAAAGAAAAAAAAAAGATTTTCTGATATCCATAGAAATTCATTTTTAAATATTCCTCAATAAGTTTCATTTGTCTCCTCAGAGGTTTCGGAATATCAAGCAATAATACAGTGATGCACGTCTGTTAGCATTAGCGTTTGAAATACTGAATAAAACTGGGTAAGATTGGTTGTATGTAAATTTATTCGGAAGTTGGCTTTACTTAAGATCCATTTATTTACTAACTTAAATCAATTATGTGTATTTTTTTAAGTTCTTCTTCAAGTCGTAATTCCTCTTAGCTCGTAAATGAAATCGGTAAGTAATAATTTGCTACAGAATAGTTTGGTAGCCGTACACATTGGGTGCTATCCATTACATTGGCTAGAATTGATCAATTACAAAGCGCCTCTACATTTCAGTTTGTTTTTTCAAGGATCCATAGTACAGTTCACTGTTTTATTAAGAGTTAAAAATTTCACAAAAATATATCCTTTTTTTAAAAAATGATCATTTACTTGATTTTTACAAATAATGTCATCAACTGTCAACAGATGCTATGGGAAATACACATATCTAAAAATACCTTTAAATTGCAACATACAAGTATAATCTACATTTTTGCAACATTTACAATATCTAAGATGAAGCAATGAAAGCAAAAATAGTAGCCAGATGTAAAAAGAAAGAACCCTAGCGGAGCGAGTGTCCGAGCACTGTAGGGCCTTGAAAAATAAAAACAAAGACATCTCAGACGTAGCATATCATTGCATAACGAAAAGCCACGTTATGGACACAAAGGTCCAAATTTTATATAAAGAAACCCAATTAGGCTTAAGAAAAATATTGGAAAGTTGTGTTATTAGAAACTCTAAAGAAAAAAATTTTAATAGGTATAAAGGAGCTATAGTAAATTTTAATACCATTGTACTTATTAGAGATTACTTAAAATTTGATAACCGTAAAACAGCCAATATTAAGGAATTAAATTATTAACAATATTTTGAAAAATTATAGATTACAATTTATAAGTCAGATTGTAAACAACAATTAAATTTGTTGTATCACCATGCTTTTATTTATTTATTTTTTGTAACAATAAAATTAGTTAATAGTCACTTTGAGATGTTTAAGCATATTGTATCAACAATTAATTTTATTAATAGTTCATGTTTTTAAACCAATGCTGCCAAGCTTATTCTTAATTCTGTTATACCTATATTATTGACTTGAAAAAAGGAATATGTACAGTTCCTGAAAATTTGTCTCCCTTATTAGTATTTTAATAAATATTTTAATACTAATGCAATGTATGGAAGAGTGTGTTTCTATCTAATATTTTACATAAGAAATATTTACACATGTAATACAAATATACTAACGTCACACAATCAGGCACATACTTTTATATATACATAGATGCATATACACGTCTTACTATGCATTGTAGCAATTCGCTTTCCTTTACTTCGCTAATACGACAGCTTTCAATTGCCACCATTCCCCGATGTAGCGACAGGTGATATGACACTGTTGCAACTTAACGCTACCGCCTCGGCGTTCAGAGGGCGTCAGTTACGTAAGACATCTCTTTTGTGTCTGCGATTAAGTGAATATGAAATTATTTATAACTTTCGTTTTATTTTTTTTCTTAGATTAAAAAAAAAAATAACATAATAATAAAGTTCAAATGAGAAATCAGTTAGGGATGTATAGGTAACGATTGTAAATGAAAAAGAAAAAAAACAGTGCTTCGCAATCCGACGAGTTTTACGATAACGGTCTGTAACCTAGGAAGTCGTAATACCGATATATAAACATTGAATAGTCAAACGAATTCAATGTTCTATACATACATGATGTATAGAGATATATAATATAGATGTACAGATATATATAGTAAGGTTTCTTAATTCAAAATTCTAATTCAAAAATTGAGTTATTTAAATTCGAGTTTGTATTTTCTTTAATCATACTATTAATAGGCAAAAAACGGATGCATGTTGGTCATCAAAAGTGGAGAGACCGGTAAGAGCCGGAGAGAGAATATTTTAAACAAATGTCAGTTTTGAAAAGAAAAAATAGTTGATTTAATGTTGGAATTCCTGTTAGGCATTGTGGGGCACTCTCTCATAGTCTCACTTTGGAAGAGCCTATTATTTTAGGGCAGGAGATTTAACTTCCGTGAATAGTTCACGGGTTGCAACTAGTATACTTTAAATTAATCAAGAAATGAAAAGAGTAATGTAGAATCCAAAGTCTGTTCGATAGCAATTGCTTTTAAAAGATCACCATCAGAGCTATCTTTCAAACTGCTTATGCAGATTACAATTTAAATGAAGCTTTCATGGATCGTAAAAAGAAAAAAAAATCGAGTAAAGGAAAAACGCAGAAGAGCATCTCGAAATTTTCTTTCCCAAGAAAGCCGGGAATTTCCCAGTGGACCGGTTCTAAAGTTTATTGTTTCCCAATTGAGTTCTCACGATGGTGCCTTTAGGCTTCTCTTTGTAATCCATTTACCCTCTGTTGTAAATACGCTTTCCAATTTAAAAGTAATATTCTACACTTAAATTAGTTTGAAACAGGTGCTTTTAATTAGTTCACAGACATCTATATGTTCTATCCATTTACATAAAGATATAATACAATGGAAAGTCAGGATCTATTGATATAAATTAGTGTTAATTGAGAACAATATAATATTATCTCTCAATTTATTTTATCTTTGTATAATAAGAAGTTTCTAAAAGAATTTGAAACCGACATTTCTTAAAACGTTGAGGAGTCAGGGTTTTTTTTTTTTTTTGTTTTTTGTTTTTTTCAAAGTCGAAAAAATAAATAAAAATAAAAGTTACGTTTGTTTTCTTTCCGTTTATTTCCATCTTCTGAAAAAAAAAATATCTAAATCCAATTAAATCCAATTTTTAATCAAAATCAAAACCCGCTGAATTAGTGGATTACTAAAACAATTAAAATATCGTCTGTTAGCCATCGAAATCTATTGTAATACGGCCATAATGTTTTTCTGTGGGATTTTTTTTTCAAATCAAGGCAAAGATAGATATGCAAGACAGTTTTAATGATACCAACGCTTGATGATCTTTTATCCGTAAAAATTCATGCCAAGTTCCAAGAAGATCCATCCAGCTCTGCAAAGTTGACTTAGTTTTCTTTGTAATCTACTTGCCTAACCTTTATCATAGAATAATATCACTGTGATGCCAATATACAAAGATGGTCTTTCCAAAATCGTCTGCTTACGTCTTCTTGTTAGACTACTAAAACAATTTTTTGCTTCTTGTCTGTTACTAAAAACTTTACCGTCAGGTAACGAATATTGTTGGAATATCTTTCCATACGGCATTTAAATGGATTCAGGTGGGTTTAAAACCTCCATTAAACTAAGAGATTTACCTGGAAGGAAAAGAAGCAGCCACGTCCATTACATCAAATTTAGTTTTCTGTACCGACTTGTTTATACTTAGTTCACTACTTAGTTTATTAGCTAAAACGGAAGAGAACCTAAAGAAAACTTATTTTTTGAGAGAAGCATTTAAGGGAATAGACTTTGTAAATATTTAAACAGTCGTGAACCGATCTTTGCTTTAAGATTTAAAACAAGAATATTGTTATACAGATGTATTTTGAAAGATTGTATTGTTAAAAATTCACCTTCAGATTAGCTTTGTTTGCTCTTCCAAAAGTTTAAGTAACTGCTACAATATTGATGTCAATCTTTCTCTTCGAAATAACTTGACCGATTTCGATACTAATTAATGTAGCAGGTGTTCTTTAATACATAGAACCCAAACGAGGTCAATTTAATTCACTTTTAAATTAAATAAGCAGCTTGAAAGAACTTAAAGCCTATTTTTCGTAAAGTATTATTTCTTTTTGTTTTATTACAGTCAAGAAAACGTTCTTCATGCATTTGCAAATTATAATATCTACTGAAAATAAAAGAGTTTTCAAAAGAAAATAAAGAAAATTATTTACTCAAATTATCTAATCGGATTAATTTTAATTTTATCAAATCATAAGGAAAGGATTAAGATCTTGGTATTTCTAAATATCTCAGTGTCAAAAATGAATTTCTATCCTATTTCTATTAATAAAAGTCTTAAATAAATAGAAATAGAATAGAAATCCAATTCTAGCGTTCCAATGCTTCTCTTCTCAATGTTTTGTCGTCTTCTTGCTCTAATTTCTCGATAAGGATCATTTGCAAAAGATTTCAAATGCAAAAATTAAATCTTTCCTAGTTCTCGAACATACATACTGTAAATAACGATAAATAGCGGTTGTAACTTAATGCTATCTAATACATGTAACGGAGATGTTTTTTTGAAACCTTTTCTCCAGCAGAGAATGATCGTATAACGAGCTAAAGATAACTTTTACGGTGTACCTAATTTGTAGAAAAGAAAACAAAGGCGTATTGATAAAACGAATCTAAATATATTCTGTTTTAACTTCTTTTACATGAGAATAATTAAGACTGTTTCACTTGTATGTTTCTACGTCTTTCTTAGTTACCCATTTAAAGCCTTCCTAGACATTCTTCTCAAATGTGATAACTGGAAAAGTTTGTATGTGTTAACTCTATGCACACTTGAATTATTTCCTTAAGTCTTTATCTTCGTAAACATTACTAATGTCTATCTTTCTGTACGTCTTGAAGAAATCAGATGACATCTATGTTCATGTTTCAATGTTCCCGTCCGTGTGATAAAGTAGCAAAGGTTACTTACTGTATTCCGAAGTTCTATCGTCCTTCGTCTAAACGTCCTACGTTGAATGACTTTCAATACCTGGTTGACGTTGTCTTCAGATTCGTTGCCTTTCGAATCCCATCGTAGACGATCCTTGGAACTGGATTCATCCTTTTAACCTTTTTCACTTTGGTCGAACTTCAATCCGTTAAACCACACTTATTCCCAGAAACGAGGAACGTTTAACTTCGTGATTCCCTCGTATCTTTCAGTTAATCGGACTTCTGAACGTTTCCATATCTGTCGTCATCTTCGCCATGTTTTCATTCTTCTTCCATCGACATAACCAAACATAAGTCCTACTCAAAAAACAACTGCAACTCCACGCCCCATTGTTCTTCAACAATCGATACCCGTTCGTATCATGCGAGTGTTATCTTTACTCAAACGAGATTGTTGCGTAGTTCAATTGTTTCATATTCCTGTGAGATTATTCATGTGCATCTTGACATATCTTGGGATTGCCTTTGATTTGTAATAGATCAGAAAATTCATCAGGTAAGTTATTTACCGAATACAAATCTACACATACCAAATTTCAAGAAGTTCCATCCAATGATTTAAAAGCTATTAGGGAGACACGTACATATTTAATCTTTTATGACTTACTTTAATTAGCTTCACTTTTTCAATAGAAAGTGAAGGACATCAAATCACTCGGTTTGTTTATGTGTTTTTATGTTTTTAGTTTTTAGTTTTGGAGGTTCCACTGCTATTCCTATTCAAATTCCAAGTCACCTCCGTTATGAGACCTGCAATGTTCATTCTGACTATCCTCAACTGATGATCGCCTAATAAGCGTGAAAAAGGCTTGTCTTGAGGTGTCCGATGAACATTGGTCTCAAATTTTAATGAGGTTGTTATTTTATGAATAAGTATCTAAAATACCAACTTGGAACTCTCACTTTACTTAATTACTGCACTGCTACATATTTTCTTATGATATCTAAAAACAATTTATATTAGATAAGTTTGCCAGTATATTAGATCTCTGGATTTAAAGTGTGCTGAATGTCAGTCTGTGTGTTCTTCATAACTTGGATGGATGGATCTTCTTGACACTTGGTATGCATATTCGAGGACTTTTATATTTGAAATCTTTTCCTTTCTTGTCGAGAAATAAGCACGAGAATACAACAAAATTAAAATAGAAATACACTGGAATCTAAACAAGCGATTTCAATATTATATATATTATCTATTTGTCTTAAATACTGGAATTAAGCCTTTAACTAATTCACTGCACCTGGATTAGATTAAAATTAATCCTAAAATTATTTTAGTAAAATTTTATGTATTTCATCCATTTTTTTTAAACGGAAAGTCTACTACGAACAGTAATATTACAGCAGACATTATAATTTGAATAAAAAATATAGGATTTTTGTTCAAATAAGTCGTTTTCACAAACATAATAAAAAAAAAAAGAAAGAAATTTTAAGAAATAATATTTTGAGGAAAGTAGGCTTTAAGATCTTTCGATTTTCTTATTTCCTTCAATTTAATTTCACATAAAAATAGCAATTCATCAGCATATCGTCGCTTTAACATCGATGGTAATTTTTTTTCCTTCACTCTCTACATTCAAGTAGCGTTGCTAAATAAATGATTTAATATTTAACTATAAAATAAAAAAAAAATATCCCGTCTCTTTAAGATCCAAATATTTGAGGGTAGATGGGAGAGCTTTGAATCGCAGACAGCATTTGACCTAATTAAATAATGTGATTTTTCTTTTTAATATAAAATCCCCTTTCAGGATCGCACGAGGTTCCTTTCTACGAGTATGAAAGGAAACAAAACAAATTCTGAAAGCCTAGGATTGCAATGAAAAGCGTCATTATTATTAATCTAATTTTGATGTACACTAAATCCAATTTTCAATGTTCAAAATTTGAAGGGTCCATAATGACGGTAAAATGAAATAATCTTGTTTTCTAAAAGAGAGATACTATAACTTAAGATTAATATAGAATTTTTTGAATTTTTTGTTCGAATAAACTTAGTTAAAGTTGACTACGAAACTGGCGTAGTCAATTCATTATTTACGAGCGACATGTATTGCTGAAAAACTGAACTGTTGGAAACTGTTCCTAAATGAATGTAAAAACATGCGGTGTTGTTTATTACAGCTAAACCTCGACTTACGACGGGTTTACATTTCGACAAAAGTTGGTAAGTCGGTTTCGTAAGTACATCTCATAATATGAGAAGTCAGGTAAACAATATGCAGCATGACTCTAAGTCATATATTTGTAAGTTAGCTTTCAGAGATAACATAGAACATGCAAAAATACTGCAAATATGTAATTGTTATTGAAGATGCTGTAATCGTTCAATACGTTAAGCTTTTAAATAACCGTGGTACAGTAATAATGAAACTTAAAAACAAAAAACAATGCATAGCTTTTGTTATAGCTGTACTGTACAGTTTTATAAATTTTTATATTTACTATATAATTATACCGTTTATTAAAATAACCACATCTTCACACAATTAAAATATATTCAATAAAATACAATCATTCAATATATTAAATAACAGCAAACTTTCGGAAAGAATATCTTCTTTCCTTTCTCAAGCTTATTCAAAAACTAAACAATTTCGGGCGGAACAAATCATTACACATGAACATGGATATACTTTACAATATGTAATATTGTTAAAATTAACAATCTTAAATGACAAATCATTATTGACACACAAACAACCCAATAATAGCAAAAACTTAATAGTTCAATTCTTCAAATCTTAAAGTTTTTGGAAAATCAAAACATAAATTCACCAAATCTTCTGCTAATTTCACAAAACTGCTATTAACATCCACTCCTTCATTTCAATTCAAATTTCGAGCCTTAGTATTTCTTATTATTAAACTTTCCATAATTTTCCTAATCCTCGAGTCTTTTTCCACACACACTGTTTTCACATTGCTATTCATACAATGCCCCCATTTAAGACAATGTTCTGCTATTTCTGATTTACTTATTTGTTTATTTTTTATATAATTACCATATTCCAAGACTCGTCCCCTAATGGTTCTTTTGCTCTCTCTATTTCGTTGGTGTGAAGCTGTGGTTATTTTAAGAATAATATGACGACTAAAAGACAGGAAATTAGAAAGAAATGTGGACTTAATACTTAGCAGTCTGTTGTTAACCAGAAACATCTAGAATCAGATACGCAGAGACTTACGCCTACGACCTTTGACCAGATGCAACTCAAGAGAAGGTTTTTGTTCTAAAAGAGAATGGTGGTAGATGGAAGGTCATATCTCGAGATAAACCTGTATTGTAATTTCTTATAATATATTGTTATTCTAAAAATATTATTCGAATATTTCTTAAGTATCATTTCCACTTATTAATTGATTCGTTTTCTTCATATTTTGGATAAGTTCCGTCACATGAACTTCCAGGCATGAATAAGTGTTATGGTGATTTCCTGGTAAAAACTCCTTATTGGTGGAAATTGTAATATTTTTTATTTGAATTGCTAAATAGAAATACTGTACATCTTCAACCATAAACAAAAGATTGATCAAGAAATCTTGTGTAATAGCTACCCAATACTACTTCTTTTCTAGTTTCTTATCCTATTCTTTGTAGTTTATAACTACATCTTTTCTTTGTAGGTCTTCAACTACATTAAGTCCACATTATTTGCTTAATTTCTAATTCCGTGATTAAATTTCAATATTTCAAAGCGCGCGGAAATCCATTTAAGAACTGTTTAGATATCATTGTTTGGGTTATAATGCAAGTTTTTGTTACCTTCTCAACAGGGGGTCAAATTTGCATTTCAATTACAAAAAGATTTCAATTATAAAAAGTTCTCCAGTTCTTCAATATACATATAAAATGTCAAGAAGATCCAACCAACAGTTCAAAAGTTGTAAACACAAGGAGTAACGGATTTGATTAGCCTCGCTTAGGTAAAAAATAAATGTAGACTTTTCGATTGTATTGTTTTCATAACTTCTTCAAAGTAAATAAGTTAATAAAAAAAGTGCGAGATTTTTAAGACAATAAACTTCATGTTCTTCAAGAGATGTCTCGTTTATGGCAGTAATTTGGAAGATGGCGTTTCCATAAAAACAAAACAAAATAAAATAAAATAAAATAGTCTATCAGCTGTGATATGGTAATTAGCATTTTAAACCCATTCGAAAGAAATGATGTTTTGGAGATGGGTTTCGTCTTTAACCCACACTGGCATCATTTCAAATGAAGAACGTCAGGTGTCGCTAATGATAGGAAAACTCCATTTATTTCGTAATTACACAACAGTTTTTCCCACCCACTGGACTCTAGAAGACTAACCAGTTCACCTAAGTAATTTCCTGAATTGTCAATTTTCCATCTCGTGCTCATTTGATGATTTAAATATTCTCTTTGAGCAAAAGGCACCTCTTGTGCAACCATTAATTTGCAATGAGACAGGAATAATTTAAAAACCAGACTTCACTTCGCGGTGAAAATAAATACAACGTTGTCTGAGTGTTTGCATTCGCTGAATCTTGAATAGTTATTAAAATATTAAATAGTTATTAATTAAATAGCAAATACTTTGTGGAAATATTAAAACTAAGCTAAACTACAATAATATCTGAAATAAAACCAATAATTTAAAATAATACAATTTACGAGCTTTCAGCCAACGTTTCTAGGAAAGCGAAGCTTATCAAATCAAACCGTCTGTGTGTTTGTTCCCAATAACTCTTGAAATCGCTGTATGGATCTTCTTGAAATTTGGCGCTCATATTTTAGAGCAGCGATATTCAACTTGTTTCATCGTTCTTTGTTCATTATCTTTTTATACGATAGAAAATAAGTAATATGTATTTGTAAGATTACAATTTATTGTTTAATTATTAAAAAATATTAAAAGTTAAATTATTAAACTTAATGTTATTACACTGGAATGTAAAATATTTTAGATGCTTGCCTTTTGAATTTTATTTGTGTGTAGGTAAATTGTGGGTAGCCAAGTGATAACACGTCCTATTACGGTTGGAGATGCTGGGTTCAAACCCCGGCGGAGGTCGGGAATTTTTCGGCGCTTCATTCTCCTCCAGATGTCCACCCAGCCCTATGTAGAATGGGTAGAATGGGTATTGTTCGGTCGAACTGATCTCATCTCATTCTCGGGCGGTCAGCCCAACACTCTGTACCCTTAGGATGAGAAACCCGTTGGTGACCTTATCTTCAGCGCCCCCCGTGGGCTATCTAAAGGTAAATTTAATACTTTGTATTACGTAGTAATAACCTTAGGGGTTACACAGTTAAAAGATAAATTGTAGTAATTTATTCTAAAAATCCTATTAAATAATATTCTTTTAATATCCATAATATTTCGTCCTTCTTTTCGAAGGACTTCCTCAGGTGGATATAAGAACAAGAAGACAAAACTATTCTTTTTCCTCTACATAACATAAGGGTTACAAAATAAAAACCCTTATTTTTATACATGTTAACAATTGAAAACTTCTTATTCACCAGCGTAGTTATTAATAATGATAACAATTAAACACCAACAACAATGATTCTTCATGATCAACAATAGCATTACTAATATTTTCGCATTATATCAACAAACATATTTTTTCGTAAAATCTTTAGCATAACCAAATGAAGTACTACTTATGTTATCATAAAAAGATTAGTTTTTTGTCTTCTTGTCTTCTATAACCACCTGAGGAAGTCCTTCGAAAAGAAGAACGAAATATTGTGGATGTTAAAAGAATGTTATTTAATAGGTTTTGTAGAAGTAAATTACTTACAACATTTTATGAAAGATGCCTTTAATAATTTGTAATAGATTATCCTTAACTCTAAAACAGTGGTATTCAATCTTCTTTTGTTCGAATACTCCAAATTGAATTTGAATTTTTCTCCTGTGGATCCTTACAAAGAAATTAGCGAGTGAAGATGTGATAAATTCCCATAGTAATATAAACGGAAA
The DNA here is from genome assembly GCA_023159025.1 of Thereuonema tuberculata. Taxonomy (NCBI): domain Eukaryota; kingdom Metazoa; phylum Arthropoda; class Chilopoda; order Scutigeromorpha; family Scutigeridae; genus Thereuonema; species Thereuonema tuberculata. The sequence goes on along the minus strand of JAFIDM010004315.1, from coordinate 8,906,099 downwards.
CAATTGTATATATAACAATGGACATTACTCTTTCAGTCTTCTGATACAAGTATCAGAAGACTTATAATCCCGTTTTTGAGAACAAGTATCATTAAAATCTCTTTAAAATCTTATTAAATTATAATTAAGCACAACAATCACAACAATCGCAACAATTACACGCGCAACAATCACATTTATAATGCAGCTCTACAATAATCGCAACAATCAAAATAATCGCAACAAGCACATTTATAATAATAAGGAAATTAAAACAATATCAATTATATTTTCATAGACGTATCAGAAGCCGTTGCGAAGCATTGTGATTAGTTTACTAATCGCTATTCCTACCTTGTTTAGTAATCATTACTTTTGGTTTATAATATGATTAAAATTAATTTAATTTAAGAACTTAAGAAAAATAAAGCGATTGCATTTTTTTTTTTTAAATCTGAGAATCGAAAATTGTCTATTTACATTCAGCAGATATTATAATTTAAAAGTAAACGTAGACTTAACTATTTTTGTGGCTGCTTTTCTGGCTATAAAAGCACACATCTCGCTGTTGGTATTAAAAAAGTGCGTCTTAAGAAGTCGAATGTTTTTACAAAGCCGAAATAATAGGTTGATAATTCCAATTGCTTAAAGGTATTTTTGTTACTTTTTAATTAATATTCATTTCGTTTTGATATGATAATGTTATGTTATTGAAATGAAGACCTAGCGTTTCTCGGAAATTATTTCAAAGAATTTTCTTTAGGCTTTAATATGTTAATAGAATCCTAGAATTTAATGGACTAATAACTGTTTTAAAAGATTAATTTATAGTAAATTAAATTTTTATCAGCACTCAGTCTACAAACAGAATTAAAATTTTTATTAAATGTTTAATATCAAAATCGCTGAGACACTTGTAAAACGTAGTAAGAAGTGCCTGAAGGAATTGAAATTCTACTTTTCTTACAATATCCCCTCGTATTTTTTTCTTTTTTTTTTACAGTCATGAAAACGACACAAACGAAAAGAAAATCTTTTTAAATTATAATTTTTTTTAAATTATAAATATTAGATTAAATTAATATCTGTTAACTATAAGAAATAAAAGTTCTAATAATAAATTTAATTATTAAAATTGAAATAAAAAAAAAACTGAAAAGAGAAAATACATGTGTATGATAATTGCTGCGCAGGTTGAGAAATATAGGCAATGAGAACAGGCAATGCTTCGCAATCCGACAATTTTCATTTTACGACAATGATCTTGAACCTAATAAGTCGTAAGACTGGTAGGATTGTAAATAAAATAAACAATTATAAACTTCATCAAATTGCTTTTGCTGAGTAATAATTCATAAAAGATAGTTTTAATATATGATAAATGCAAATATTAATTTTAATACATTTTGGTTAAAAATTTTGAAACTGTTAATAACTTTAAAAAAAAAAAATCTTCGGAAATATTTTCGGGTGGATTTAACTTACTTTTATTTATTTTTTATTTATTTATCACTTATTGAAATTACACAATGCCTGTCTGAATGCCTCCTACGTTCCTTCAGATTAGTAAGGGACTGCTACAATCCTAATTCCAAAAAAAAAAGTCTAGAAGCTTCCTCAATTCCAAATTTTTTAAGCCTATTACTTTGCTATCTGTTTTGAGCAAGGTCTTTGAAAATATATTAATCAGACGTCTGTTATGGCTCGCTGACCCTGATCATTGGTTGAGGGTAAATAACACAGAAAACGCCGTTTTTAGACAAACTAACAATGTGGTCGAGGAGGGCTTTCATAAAAAGGGTGCACAGCAGACAACTGCTTTTCTAGATAGTGCTGTTGCATTTGATAATGCATGGCATTCCAGGAATTATTTCAGAATTAATTAAATAGCTCTATTTATCTGAATAAACTAATTCAATCCTATCTTGACCAGAGGAAGGCCACCATCAAGTTATTTGGAGATTAGGTGACATGTCAGTTAACGGAGTCCTGCCTTCAGGGAGGGATGCTCTCCCCTTTCTTATGGAATGTTCTGTTTGCTTCCTACCTCATTTCCATACGATACTGATCTCGCTTTTGCCGATGATGTTCCTGTCATCTGTCAAAGCCCATTCCTAGAAAAATGTCCTAAATGTTGCTTGGAGATAATTGTTTGTTGGGACCATTCTATGAAACTGCATTTTAACATTGATAAGATAAAGACTGTAATCTTACAAAAAAATATTACCTGTCATTCTGATGTTACACTGCAAGGATAAACACTTAACAAGGAGAAACTGCAAGTGGTTATCGACACACAAATATCTGGGAGTTATCTAAGACGGTAGACTAAGATACAAACAACATTTAGACTACAGTAATTGCAAAAAATTGGAAACCAATTAGCCGGATGGGCACGTACATGGGTCTGACACTAAAACAACAGGGCTATCTCCATGTGAGCTATTCAACTTACATTTTTTGTATGGAGCTTCTTGTTGGGGGTAAGATAGTGCAAACTCTGCTAGTATTGATGAAACCTAAAACTGCAAAATCTGTAGAACAGTTTCTACAGATGCTTTGCTGATTTTTGCAAAACTTCTACTTTCGCCCGTGCTGTTTTGTTGAATAAAAGATCCTGGAATATTATAGAAGAACATGCAATGTAAAAATTTCTTCCCAACACCCTCTGTGGTCTGTGGCATCAATATCCGTACTGCCAGCTGAGAGACTATCTCTTGAATATCTCTCACCACCCTTCAGATTGTACTACCACTGTCGTTTGCTTTGAATCTGCGGATCCACAGTCTTCACAGATGGATCAAAGTCCTGGTTTCGGGTTGGTGCTGCAATGTGTATTTATTCGGGATATTTAGATCCTTTGCATATTCTGCAGCTTCGGCTCTCAAACCAAACAACCATCTTCCAGGTTGAACTGTAAGCTGTCTACAAAACTATTACGTGGACGGTAAAACTCTGACAAGGCAATACCTACAAACATTTATAGTGACTCAAAATCCATTTCATATGCTTTAATATACGAAAAACATACTAATAACAAAAAAGAAATCCAAGCTGTGGTACATAATATCCAAAATTCGGTCAGATATTACTATGTCAAAGCACAGAAATGGGATCTGGAGAAATGAAACAGGAGACTGAGCGGCCAAACATGCTTCTGAGAATCTCAACGTAGAACTCAGCTTTTTCTTCAGACTGACTCTTAAACAAAGAATAAGAGACTATCTTTTGGAAAAGTCGAATAATAATGGATAATTACAACAAAAGGCCTATTACTAAACCTTGTTTCCTAACTACGATGCCCTTAGTTCTCCCAACACCGAATTGTCATTTTCAAATTCTGAGTGGAAATGGAAACTTTAATGGATACATAACGAAATTTAACATTACAAATCGCATGTAAAATGTTGGAATACAAAATTCAAATTTACAAATTCTGTAAGGTCTCTTAAATTTCAAGCTAACAGCTAAATTATCAACACATCATTTTATATTGTTTTCGTATTTTTCCTTAAAATTATATTTCCCTTTATTTTAATGTTGTACTCTTCTTGATACTTAATAAACCTTTTTATTATTTATTTATTATTTTTTGTAAAAACAAAATTAATGACTTAATATTTTGGAAGCAACATTTAATTTCCATCCACCCACTCACTTACTCTTTTTTATAAATTTGAAGTCAAATTAATTAATTAGTCAAGGACGTTCTTAATTGCTAATTACTTCTGAAGGAAAAAACCAGTATTTTTTAAGACTAATCTCCGGTAAAATTAGGATAACTCAAATCCGTAATTAATCACTTAATTACGGTGCCATAAACGATATCCCGAATAAAATTCCTTTTCTTTAAAAAAAAATATATAGAAATATAACTACAAGAGACTGTAAGAAAAGAAATTTTTGATTCGTTATTTGACAAAAACACCAAAGATTATTTTGTTTATTTCTTTATTTATTTTTCGAACTTTATACTTCATCGTATCTTCCTAACTAAATCAGGATTTACGTTTTGATAAAAAGTTTTAGAAAGTCATCTGTTCTTTCATTGTTTCTTTCTTTATTAAAAAAAAGAAAAAGAAATGATTTATATTACTAATTTGATAATAACTAAGTCAGTTTCTAACTTTTTAACGTAATTCTAGAGTTTTCTTAAAACACGTTGAGGTGTGCAGTGCAGGAAGTAAGGCTCCTGAGATCATCGACAATTAGGATGAAATTGAAGTGAAAAGTGACGTAAGAAATCGGGACATCACGTGATAGAAGTGAATTAGGAATCATTCTGAAATACCCAGGAAAAAGTCCCAGCTCTCCGGGAATTGAACTCAGCTCCTACAGACATATTGTAATTTATTTAAGATAATTGTGGTTTCTCTGAATAAGAAATAGAAATAAAATCAAAACCTTTATGAATTGCCAATAAGCGTCGTATGAATCCCAAAGACAGAAAATCTAATCAGATGAGCAGAACTTAAGAACCACTGTTCTAATTTGCAATTCATTGGTTAAAAAAAAAAAAATTGAAGAAAGAATTGAATAGAAATGAAAAATAAAGAAGAAATTTAAGAGAAAAACTCAATTACTTTCAACATAAAAAAAAGGATAAAAAAAAAAGTAATCAAAAATTTTCAGATACAGATCATTTTCTCAACATCGAAACTATCGAATACCCAAGTGAATGGACATAGACCTTACACAGATGAATGTAGCAAGACATTCGACGCTCCTTCAGCAGTGGTATAATAGGAAATGTTCATTAAGCAGCCCACTATTCATTTCACTTTGCTTTGCCCAACTTCGAAGGTATTTTTGTGATGTACCGACAAAAAACAATTAAAAGTTCAACAGAAAATCAAACCTGGGTTTTCTTTATATCTTATTTCTAAAAATTTTTTCTTTTTTTTTCCCTTGAATTCGTCAAAACAACAAAAACCCATATTTTTTTAATTACATTGTAATTTCTATTGAATACAAATAATGTGATACGAATTTTTCTTTTGCCAAAAATAACAAAATTAAACCAGCATTATTTATTTAAATTGTCTAATTCCATTTTAATCAAACCACGCGCAGTGAATAAATGACTTGTTATTCATTCTTTAAGACAATGAATAGAAATAGGATAAATATCCATTGTTTCTTTAGATTCCAATGCTTTTCTGTGAGAATTTTATCGCTTTCTTGCGCTAATTTCTCGACAAGATCCCTCTTGAGAAAGATTAAGAATGTAAAAGTTAAATTGTCATTTGTTTCATGAAGCTGTTCAAAAGTTGAATAGGACGGACACACATACGGACTGATTGATTTGATAAACCTCACTTTCCTAATGCAAACTATGTTAATAAAGGAATAGAATCATTAACAAACAAGAAAAACTTTTTCTCGCACAGAATAGTAGGAAAAAAAAATAAGATTATTTAAGATTTACTAAATTTTTAGACAAAACAAATTTACCAAAAGGAAAAGTTATGAAAGGTATCAAGAAAGTTTGATATCAAGCCTTCAAAGTTCTAGGGATCGTTTACTGTAAGTCTGGAGCCAATGTAACAATAAAATGTTAACGGTGTTGCACAGCAACTGACATTTTAAAATGGCGATTGCAGAAGGCCTTAATGTACCACAACACTGGACTGGAAATGACTCAACGATTGGCAAGATTTTAGGAGCTCGTAAAAGGAGTCTTCGTAAAATTGCAGAATTGAAATTCATAGCAGGGCTAAAGTTGTCTGTTGGATGTTAAGAGAGAAACTAAAATACAACTGAACTAAAGGCGTGGAAAGGATATTTCTGCAACTTTTTTCTTTTTAATTTGTGGAATCTTAAATTAGCAATTTTCTATGGGTTTCGTTGCTGAATTAATGTAAAGGATAATAAAAATTTAAATTGGAGCAAATCTACGTATACATTTCATTTCATTATTCAGCTTTCACAGTTCTGGTCTAATTGTGTATATCACCAGCTTGTTTCAAGAAGTGAATTTGAGCGAAATTTCTATGAATATGTTACTTTTTCTCTCCTACTATTTTTGAGTCTTTACAGGCTGGTTAATGCTGCTGAAGAGAGCTTAATGAGCCCGAAACAGATGGACCAGGGTCAAAAAGCTCTGTTTTACACAAGGCTCTTTTTTTTATCCTGAATTGTGTACTTCTTTTTTCTTTTTTTTTACATAGCTCCAATCTCATTCAAAAAAAAAAAAAAAAAAAAAAAAAAAAAAAACCAACAACAACAACCAAACATTGGTTAAGACCTGAGGCTCATACCCTAATTAAAGAGTTACCGCAGAAGATGTGGTTCCACGATCATTCCAGTCGAAAAAGAACAAATATTCAGATCAGAGTTGTCAGTCTTACGCTCAACCACCTTAATTCTCAGATATGAAACCAGTTCCCCGACATCATTGCCAATTTTTAAGAAAAACCAAAAAAAAATCCTCTACCTCCGGTGCTATTAAACGCTGCGACTGCTCCTCTGGTCCATAAGCAAACGACGCATTTAGTCGTGAATAACAAAGCCTTTGTTATTATTGTATTAATTCATAAATTTGATTAGAAAAACAAAACAAAACTATTTTCTTTTAAAAATCTGTGTTTAAAACTTCAATTCTACATTGAGGTCTGTTGAATATTCAATTAATAAAAATAAATATTGAACCAAAAATTTTGGGAACATTTGTTCTGATGTCAACACGAGGAGAATATGTATTAATTGTTTTTGGATTTTGAAATGAAATGGAAAATATAAGGTCATAGAAACTCAAAAGAAATTTAAGGAATTTTTATATCAATGTCTTAACTCAACGAAGACTGGCAGGTTCGGTTCGATGCCAATTGTCATAGATCCAAGGGAGGTTTTTTTTAGTTGTATCTCGAAGATCAACATTTGTAAAGTAAAGGTAAACCAAAGAAACGAAGATAAGACAAGGAAACAAAAGAACAGCACCTGAATCAAATAGAAATTGCCTTTCCTATTCAATTATTAGGAGTCGGGTACGGCCGTTTCGTCCTTCTACGGACTCGTCAGCACAACCCTGCCTCTCCCGATAAAAAGAATCGGAAACGCAAGATCCTATTGATGCGAGTCATCGCCAACCTGGTAAAGTTCAACCAATCAATTGGAATATGTATATATATGTACAGTATCTTCTAACAAATGCAATCGGTTTCGAAGCTGAGTTCTGACCAAACGAAAATGAAGACGATATTATTTTTGGCATAAATGTAAATGTCGATCAACGTAAGAAATCAACATATGTATTCTATGAACATAAACATCATCATCTTCACAAAATAAAATACGTAAGGGACTGCTAGAAAATGAATTCACTGAAATTCTGGAACTGCAAAATTTAACGAATAGTTATCACGAACTAATAATAGTAGCTAGTTAGTTATTCGTTCAACATCAAAAATTTCACAAATATCTTTAACAATGTCAAATTTCCATAGATAGCTACTTTCTTATTTAGAAAACCAAATAATTTAAATCTACCCCGTCTTTTACTATCCCTCTTATCCAAAAGTGTGTGTGGGGAAGCTCTTACGTTCATTCTGTAAGTCCTTCACAATCTTTACAGCCCAATTTACAAGTCGAATAGGCATGAGTAACATCTATAGGTTAAAGATTTTGAAGACGTCCTGAAAAGTAGGATTTCCGGTCTGCAGTCACTTCCTGTTCTAGTCTTACGATAATTCACAAGAAAGAATACAGTCATCAAATCGCAGGCCTTCTGAGTGGTTTTATTCAGCTCGTGTTCAGAGCCACGATTGTATATTTGTTAGTGGCATTGTGGCCTTTAATCTTTTATTTTTTTCGAGGCAATGGGAAAACAAACCTAAACTAAAAACAATAATACACATTAAAAATAAAGTTGGCTCTGCCAACCTCAATGAATTTGCGATGCGCATTTCAATAAATAAAAAGCACCTCTCAATTGATGATCGCCAAGTTAGGCTGTCTTGAGATATCAGTAGAACATTGGATACAATTTTAATGTGTTTATGCATTTTTAGGCGTTTTTTATTCAGTGAGGTTGGCAGAGTTAGGCAAAATGAATTTTCTTTTTCTTAATTTTTAGTTTGTATTATTGTTTTTAGTTTAGATTTGTGGAGTTCCATTTGTCTTCCCAATGCCTTGTCAATTCACCTCCGTTATCAGACCTGCTTGTTTATTCTGACTACTCTCAACTGATGATGCCAAGTTAGCGGGAAACAGGCTGTCTTGAGATGTTACTAATGAACATTGGTCTCAATTTTAATGTGTTCTAAGGAAAAAAAATAGGTGTCTTTTTTTTTTTTTAATCATTATTAGCATAAAATGAAACATATAAGGAGTCGCTAAAATATAGTGTACACTACGAAACCATATTTTTACTTATTCTTTTTTAAATAATCATCATTGTAGCTCCAATTATTAAAAAAAAAAAAAAAAAGAGTTAAAATATGTTTTAGTTGATATTGGAAATATATTTAACAATCAAAAGTACAGATGTGGTTTCGTAATCCCAATTTCAATCACGTCAAGCATTTGTTTGAATCATTCCATTTCAATTGCTATTATCAGAATTGATAAACCGTAAATTGAATCACATCAAAAGTTTGGTTGAAATATTTCAAATTACATGGAATATATAGCACATATATTTTACTTTCCAGTGACATATTGGTTTCCTCTTAATTTCGTAATATTTAGTTAGGAATAACTAAAAATAACATCAAGCAGTGTATTTTAATCATGAAATATATTCTACGATATGAATAAAAACACCACCATAAGATAATCGTAGAATAGTGGCTCAGTAAAAGACGATATAAAATAGAATGCTTGAAGATAGAATCGAAATGTCATTTAGGATACACTTCGTTATTAAAGATAGACTTTATACAAAGTCTCTAATGATAATATCTTCGCAACCCACCGTCATTCCTTTTGAAAGATCATCGGTAGAAGATCTTAAATGACAAGATACACTCGTACACCCTAGCTTTTCAATTGGAGCATCAGTGGGAGATCTCCAATGGTAAAACCAACTGTCCACGCTCTAATAAATCAACGATCTATAGTAATAACAGATACTTACACAACCTTACTCTCCTATTTGAAGATCAACAATAGAAGATCTATAAAGGTAATACTCAAAATGATAATATACTCTTCGAGTTTCGCAAAGCAAAGATTTCTTCTGCAATTTAGAGAAAGTAAAGAATATAAGAATAAAATTAAATTATATTACTAAATTAAATAAATTGTTTCTAAATTTTGCCGCTGATGACGTGAGGATAAATTGACCGTATCTTCACAGAAACAGTGATGTGATCTTTATATTGGCATTTTTCAAATTCCACATCACTTTCCGGCTTTATATATATATATAGATTTAAACCGGTGGAGCAATTTGTATGGTTCACTTCACATGGGATGTCTATTTAAAATTATCGAAACTTTCTTTCAGAAGTTTGTATTTTTAAAGTTCTGAAACCTAAAGTAAAATAAGACATCGATTGGCTAAAACATCTGCCTCCCACACCTGAGCACAGGGTTCAGTTCCCATGTGGGTTTCATCCTGGACGATCCTAGGCAGAGTTTTTCCCGTTTCCCCTGTACTATGCCCACCATTTTTTCTTCACCATTCCCTTCTTTCCGTGGGGACAGCACAATAGACGCGGTGCTCGGCTTCCCTGCCACTACATTCACTGCACATAACATAAGAAAATAAGACATTAAAGTATTCTGTAAGTTATTTTAACTATTTTTTTTGTTAAGTGTGTTCTTAATACTTTTTTTTAAAAAAATATCATTTTTATTTAAAAATAACAGCCGGTAGAAAATACTTTTCAGTGTACGGCACTTCTGTATTGCAGAGTAGTCACTTCAATGAGAAGATAATGATTTGGGATGATATGAGGTAAGTGGAATTCCTTATCCTGCTTCCAACCGCTCTAAATCGCTTTGCGTCGTGTACAATGGTGTCATTTAAACTGATATGACGTGTAATTGACGTGTAACTTACCACGCCCATTACGAAAGATTTCAGTTCCTTGACGTCTTCTCCAATCATTTGTAATGCAACTGCTTTCCGCCTTTAACATGAAACAAAAACCACATCAACAGCCACTCAAGTAATAAGATATTATATATTTTTTTATTACACCTGTGATGTTAGCAGGTGTATTTAAACCACTAGGTATACGGTGGGGGCTGAGCATTTAGTACTGGGAGATCCCCATTTTCAGAATAGAGCAAGGGGTGGAGACTAAAATAATCTTGCAACATATTTTCAATGAGTTAAATAAAAAACAATAACCATCGTTCCAAATTTTTTGTAAATCAGTCCAGTCTTATTAGGATTTCAGGAGTCATTTTTTGAAGGATGGAAAGAGGGAGAAAAAGCCACCAAAATAAATGTGTGTTTTTAGCTGGACTCTTAAATAATTAAGAAAAAAAGCATTTTAAGAAAATTTTCACGTTCTGTCGTTTTAGCGTGAGGCGGGTAGAAACAAACCCCTACGGAAAAACATACAAAACAAAGAAACAAGATAAATTAATGCTTTTGGACAGTGTCAAAAGCAAAGCGGCCCCATAATATGCACAATTTTATAAAAACAAATGTGTTCAGAAGGGTCGATATTGGGGGGACGTCTAATGCCGTTTTACTCTTTATCGGAAGCGACCACTTTTCACCTCCCCAAATTCTGGTGAGGGAGTGGCCCTAGAGATCTGATTTTTTGGACGTGATCACCTACTTTTTGATGCTGATCACAATGGTGAAGGTTTCATTCTAATATCTCTAACCGTTTGGCCACTACAGAATGTGACAACCAGCAAGCATAAAGCAAGAGCGGTCCCTTACGTTTTACAGGCACGTTGTAACCTAGGGACCCTAAAAAAAATAATCAAAAGGGATAATAAAGCTTCGGAGGCTCAGTCAAGAAAGACGCAATATTATGATTGTAATTAACTTATGTTCATATTCATATATTTATAAAAACAAATGAAAAAGAAAGAAAAGGGAAAATAATAAAGAAGGAAAAGCAAATAAAAGAACAGGTACGTACTTTATTGTTTTACTTTTTAGGAATATTGCTTTCCATTTAGCTTTTGAGCTGACTGAGAACTATTCGGTTTCTTCAAAATGCGTTCTTTATTTCTTCCAATCTTCCTTTTATAAAATAAAAAGCTGAACAAGAAAATTTAATAAGTTTTGAAAAGGTATTTTTCGTTTCTACTCAACGGGGATCCCCTTTAATCCCGCTTTCACCGTATTTCGTTTTCCTTGAACTTCGTCAAATTGTTGTTACTGCATTACTTTTTTTTCTCCCTGCATTCTTCTGTTTTTTATCAATCAATAACGGAACGCTACGAAGTTAGAAAAAGAACCAAAAATACCTTTAGCTTTCAAATCCTTCTGTTCCAAAGAGCCTCAATCATTCGCTCTGGAATCAACTGCACCACGATCTTCAATCAGACAACTTTTATTTCGAAGGCAAAAATAGAAAAATTCAATTCGGAGAACTCCTTTGTTTATGCAAGTTCCGCAATAACTGGGCGGTGGTCTTTCATCGCAGTAATAACATTGCAAGCGGAAGAAACGTACGAGACCATTTTGGGAAGAGAACTTCCCTATTTGCTTCCACACACACACACTCCTAGATCTGTCTCTCAAATCGGGATTAAATCGTCTTACGAATCCTCCTTCCCATTCATTCCAAACTAAGGAATCCGCCCAGTCTCTTCCGAAAACAAAGTGAACGCGTGCTTCGTTGGTGCGGGTGGGGTCTGTGATTGGGTAAATCCGATCATTTCCACCCCCCACCCCCCACCCCCAACAATTTCTTTTTTTTTTTTCTTCAAACATGTCGTCCTTTTTATACGCTCGGATCACGTTTCCCCAAACTGCTTCTTTTACTCTGGTAAGCAGATCATAGCGGGTAAACGCATTCCATTTCTGGTGAGTGGAAGCGTTCCCCCTCTCCTCACCCCACCACCTCAAATGCCAAAGAAACGAATAATCAGCAACCCCCGAACCCCAATCTCCCACTCCAAGGACCATCAGTGTGATTATGTTCGCAGTCTAATCCTTGGAGTTCTTTGCTCGTGATTATGTGCGCCGTTGTAATCCTTTGCAGACCTCCCTTTTACCTAAAACGCCTTATCTCATTGGGATTCGAGCGCCGTGTTTAGTGCAGCTCCCTCTGGTGCGACGCCCAGCAAAAGCGCTAGACCTTCTTCCTCGTCTCTTTTTTCGTTCCTTCGTTAGTGGCGCTACGGTCGACATAGTGGAACACCTGCCGTTCTCATTAGGGCCAGAAAAGTGGGTGTTTTATATGGGCTACTAATCCATACCATCTGATATTGCATTAAGTGCAACAGTTGCTAAATTTCTTTTCTCAGAAGTTAATTGGCGTGAAATCTTTTTTTCTTTTTCTTTTTCCAAATCGTGCAATATTTTTTCCCTTCCTTTTTCATTAATGCACGTTTCCTCTGTCTATTTTTTTTTATGGTAAATGCAATTTGAAAGGATAACGTAGCGACAAAAAAGTATTTTTTTTTCGTTTCATTTCCTACAACCTTCTTCAATGCCCTAAGACCTTACATTAGCATTTAAGAAAATTTAAAAAAATAAAAAAGAAAGAAAACAAAATATTGCCAAAAAAATTTGTTTTCATTTTGAGTTTGTCTGAACGAGATTTAATTTCCTATTTAATCCCACGCGTTTTCATAGAATAAATTTGACGGAAAATGATGACATGGCAAAGGTAATAGCTTTACTGCGTGATACGAAGATTAAATAAGCTTCTAGAAAAATTCACTTCGATAAAGAAAAAAGAAGATATTCTATATTTAATAAATATAAACATTTTGGAAAGTTTGTCTGTTGCAAACTATTCTTTCAATGGTAAATATAAAACTCCTTGCAAGAAAGTTTTGCTTAGTTTAAGTAATCGATATTGAATTTTTAATTCTCTGTATTCTTTGATATAAGTGTTACGATCTAATGTTGTTTGGAAAAAAGAAGGCTTTTTTTCTGCTATGCAAGTCGTGAACTTCGTTGATAGGAAAAATGTTCTTTTTATTTCCATTTAGATCCAGTAGCTTCCTTATTTCATCTCTCCATGTATTCTATGGTCTTCCTCGCGGTCTTCTATCGTTATTATACCGTAAGCTATCTTTGGGTCTACTAAACCATTTTCAACTAACTTTCTTTTTATCCTGATTAAAAAGCTTAAAAAGTATAAAAAAAAAAAAAGACACATGTAATTTTTAAAATGAAAAAATTATCCGGCACGACTAGTTTCAGATGCCTTTGGGGGCGAACGTTTTCAAGTGCATCTTCTGTATAAAACGTCCGTAACATTCGTATTAAAAGTAACAATTAACATGTGATGAAAATTCGGATTAAAAAGTTTAGGATTTCTTAAAAACACTCATAATATTTAAAAATGAAAAAAAAAAATATCAGGACCGACTATTTTAAGTTAGAAAAAGGACTAGAACGCTTGAAAAGGTTCGCCGCAATTTACTGTGATCTGCTTATCTGACTCTGAGTCTAATGATTTCTATATTATAGCTCTTTAAAATAGAAGTTCCTGAAAAAGATTAAAACCTACTCTTCTTAAAATGTTATTCTTAAAATATTATAATATAAACTAGAAGGGTATCGTCGCTTCACTCCGGAACCCTTGCATGTATAGCATTAAAAAAAAAAAAAAAAAAAAAAAAAAAAAAACTTTATTTATTTAGCAAATTAATATGGAGATCGGATAATACACGACTTCCCAGCTCGTTGTGGCCTTCTCCACTTAACTAAGGTGTATTGCGCGTTGGCACTCACACGGGGGATTGCCGCAAAAACACTTCATTTTTGCATATATCTTCCAAACGCAGAAACGTTTGTTAACCGTTCGATAGAACTTTCAAATACCAACATTTTCTCAATATAATGTTCTCTTCCAACTTTTATACTTTTCGTTTAAATTGAGAAAAAGTCAAAATTTGACCCTTTAAAAGGCGCCATTTTGGAAACCAAAATCTTTTTTCGAAAGATTTTTGTAGCATTTTGTTTGTCTTAAAAAGATCTACATTTTATCCATTTACATGACCAATCTATCTCTTGTAGTTTGGTCACAAAATTGGAAAAACGTAAAGTCTTATGACAGACAGAATAACGTTTTTATATAATAGAATAAAAGTCGTGAAAATGACAAAAAATGAAAAGTTCAGTTTATTTTTTAATTGTAATATTTCTGCTGAAAATAAACAGTTCATATTTTCTAATTGCTGGGAAAAATTCATTAAATCCATTTTATTTACTCAATTTGTCAAAAGCCGATTAATTTTAATCAAACCAGTTTTTTTCCCTTGGAAATTCTTCTCGCGCTAATTTCTGAAAAGGACCAACTTAGGAAAGAAAGTGTAAAACTTAGGTCGTCTATAGGCCTTAAATATTTATATCAAGTTTCAAGAAGTTCCGTGCATGGGTTCAAAAGGTATTTAGGGAAAGGAACACGCAAACAGCCTGACTTATTTGATGACCCTTAAGGCTAAAAATAGATTCCATCTTCCATTTCAGGTTGCCTTTAAGTTATTGTCCCATTCAAATACTGGTGTTACTATTTCGTATGTGTCAGGTGAAATTCACACCACGTACTGAGAAAATGTGAGCATGCGCAAATAAACAAGCTCTGGGATTACGAGCGATAATCCTTTTAAATCCAGCGAAAATCTCGGTTACGAGAAGCGCGTTTACAACATCTCTCTGCAAGCACATCCTCACATACAGATTCTCTCTGATGTCCCCACAGAGCTACAAAAACGTTCTCAAAGAACTGGAAGCCTACTTTGGTCAAACCTTGAATTTTTTTTTTATTTCTTTTTTTTTTTTTGTGTATGTATATGTTTCAAAATAATGTTTATTAAACAGATATTATAGCTGTTTAATACAAACTATACGAATTTTTCATTCTCTGAAAAAATAAGATTAGTTAAATGCATATTATTTACTTAAATTGTTTAAAATAGTTTTTATATTTAAGCTCGCGCAGATATTAAGAAGATTAAAAAGCCAGGTTAATATCGATTGTTTAAGACATCGTAGAAAACCCTTTTCTATAAAAGTTTTCTTCACTTTGAGACATTTGTGTCTTAACAAGGTTCCACAAAGGAAAGCTTCAAAATAGAAAAGAAAAAAAAATCGCTTCTTGCCTTTAAAAAAGCGTATTTCAAGAACATTCTCTATATGTTTTGAGCCTACATTTCAATAGAAAGGAAGGTTCAACAAATCAATCAGTATCTTTGCCCCCTTCACCCTTCCTCGTAGTTCTTTTTAACCGCTGGACAGATCTTCTTGAAACTTAGTATACATATTCGACGACTCACTTTGTATTTACATTTTATAAGAACTTTCTCAAATGCGTTCTTGTCGAGACGACAAAAAAAAACTCAGTAGAAAAGAATCTTATTTAATGAATAATTAATTAATCTTTTTCTCTTTTTTTTTGTAATAATGTAGAAATTACAGAACACTTCCACCCAAACCGCAATAAATCACAGTTAATTTGTTAATTTGTTTTTGTTTTTTTATAAATAGTTTATAATTGTTTTTTTGTCAAACTCTTTTATAACTACCAACAGCGGCAATCCTACAAGCCCTTGCGACCTTAACGCAGCTCAAGAAGAAATGAAATCTCTCTTTAAAAAGTTGGCAACTGCTCATTCTGACTCATAGAATTAATTTATTTCAGTAAAAATATTGTTTATTTTCGAAAAATAATCTCCTCACTGTGATATTTTAATTCCTAATAACCTTCGGATTCAATCGAAACGGTGGCCAAAATGGCGCTGGTCGGCTTCTTCAGTCTCGAAGCTGGTCGATTCTGATTGGAGCTCACTAAGTAGCATCATTGGAAACAACGTTGCGAATAGCGCAATTCTTTAAAGTTTTTTATCATTGGAATCAAAGATGAAAATGGTCAACAGAGGCAAATCACACGATTTTCCGTCAATGATAGTCAATGATGAAAACAATGTTGAAAAATATGATGGTGTGATGTTTGGGCATTAAGACACTAGCAGGAATAGAATAGAACTCCACTGTTTAGATTCGTGTGCTATTTTATGGAATTTTTTCGTTGCCCTCTCGCGGGAATTTCAAGATAAAGACCCCTTTGGAAAAGATTTCAAATATAAAAGTTAGAATGTCTCTGATCCAAAAATATACATTCAAAGTTTCAAGAAGATCCATCTAGTAGTTCAAATGTTGTTAGGAGGAAGGAATAAAAGCAGACATACACATACAGACTGACTGATTTGTTGAACTTTCCTATCGAAATTCAGCAAAAAAAAAAAAAAAAGAAAGAAATTTTGGAATTAACTTAAGGTCTACTTTCGAAAAACCCCTTTTTCTAAAATTTATTTTTTCTTGAACTTTTTTTTTTATTTAAAAATCTTGAAAAAAAACAAAAAAAAGTCTTTATTGTTATAATTTATAATAGTTGATGAATATAAACAGTTAGAAATTTTATACTTTTGAAGAAAAATGCGAATTCAATCCGCATTTATTTATTTAAGTTGCTTAATTTATCATATTTTAACTTTAATTAAGTTTCTAATTTAAAGCTCGCGGAATACCCATTGTTAGGCATCTTTGTTTTGAATCTAATGAAAGGGAAGTTTTATCACCTTCACGCTCTGAATTCTGGACATGGATGCACCCAGAAAATTTTTTTATATTATCTTGGAGATTCAGGGAGCCCCTTGTAGCAGTTCAAAAGTGGTGATTGGTTGGTAGCGAACTTATTCGAAGAATACGCTTAGTGACAGGAAAAAAAGTCGTTAAAAACTCGTTTTATTAGGATAGCAGTAAAAAATTCTACATCAGAAGACCGAGAAAGCGACGCCATGATGAAACAAGAAACATATAACGACACTTTAACAACACATTGATACAGAAAAACATCACTACGTGGCTCCAACAACATTTCTAAATCTCAAAGTAATACAAATTGAATGAACTTTTCTTAATGACTATTTTAACACTAAGTAGAAATTCATCAAGTAACAAAACAACAAAATAAATCATTAAGATTCCTTAGACTAAAAGAAATAACATTAAAAACTTAAAGCAAAATAAAACAGCTGTTATTACAGTTTCTATTGTCGTCACTAAGCAATTCATGGTCATCAATTTTCACTGAGAATAACGTAAAAATAACAATGTATGTTTAATTACTTGTTCCGTGAAGTTCACACGTTCTAACTCAACTTAGGAATGGATAATTCGTGCACATTTAAGATGGAAGGAGAAGAATTTGTAGCAGATTTCAGTTCTCATGGAATTTTATCAAAAGTTTAAAGAAAAATTTGTGAAATGATTACTAAGAGATATTACTAGGAATTATTAAGCAATTAGAAAACTTAATTAATTAACATTCAAAGAAAGAAAGGAATAAAATAAGAATCTAATTAAAATTCCAATTTTGCAGTAGGTATAAAATCCCATATTTCTTCTTCAACTCCTTTCTTTTGTAATGTATATCATTAAACATCTTCTCCGACACAAGAAACAAATGTTTAAATACCACATTTATTTCAAAACAGCAAATTTTCAAGAAGAAATAAACATCTCCCCTTTTTCAAGCCTTTTCACATATAATAACAAGTCGCGAGATTTTTTAGTTACAATATCAGTAAATACCATATTAACAATCAACAATATTAATACAATATTAGGGAATATCGTATTCTAATTCACAGTAACCACTTAGATTTAATAATTAACGAATGATATAAAGACACTTTATATTCAATTGTTTTTTAACAATCCAATTCTTCAATTATTACCTTTTTATTGCAATTTAAATACTCTTTATCGATCAAATCTCTAGTTATTAATTTCACTATACATTCATCCACATTAATTTCTTCATTCCTATTTAAATTTTTGTGCTAATATTGTATTAATATTATTGATTGTTAATATGGTATTTACTGATATTGTAACTAAAAAATCTCGCGACTTATTATTATACGTAAAAACGCTTGAAAAAGAGGAGACGTTTATTTCTCCTTGAAAATTTGCTGTTTGAAATTAATGTGGTATTTAAACATTTGTTTCTTGTATCGTAGAAGATGCTTAATGATTTGCCGTAGGTAGTTCATAAACAAATCATTCAAGAGGATATAAAACAATGGTTTAAAGCATTTCGTCGTTGTCATCAATTTGTATATTTGCTGCATTGAGAGCTGTGAATTTGGTCTTAAGATAATAAGGTCTTAATGTAACCCTACATCCCACCGAAAGTGAACCATACGTTTTCTTTTTCTTTTTTTCATTTATTTCATCTGCAAATTTTTTTATTTGCAGGTAAACTGCAAAAGATGTGAAAATATAATGCATTAACTAGGTAAATATTTAGGCCTAAAAACGATACCAATAAACATGGGTTGTATTTTTCTTCAATCATAATTTGCTGGTAGCAGGAGATAGGCTTAAAAAAACGGCTACAAAAGTAAAATAAATACAGTATACTCTCGATATCTCGAACTTCGATATCTCGAAAACCTTGATATGTCGAAAATTAATTTTTCCCCTTGATATTACATGTTCATCTAATGTTAATTTAAATTCTTATATCGAAGAGTTTTCACTCAAAACGTTGTTATGTCGAATATTTTTCGAAGTAAAAAGGGAGTTTTTCCGGAAAAAATCGACGTTCAGTTGTATCGGAGCAAATAGAGATATTTTTCCAAGAATCTCTTTCACCCTTCATTAGCTCTCTGAGGGTTTTTTTAAATTCTAGCAATGTAAGTTCATTGTATTTTACTAATTCTTTTCAATTTAATGTAATTATTTTCGACTACTTTTAAAAATTAAAATTATTATTGCTGTATTTAGACTTATTGTCTACTATCGTTACATACTTATACTTATTCTCATCTATCAAGACTCTATTTTTAGAATATTATTCCGTACCTAGTGTTTTTACGTGAATTTATGTTTCGGTTATGACCTTGTTTTCTCGAAAACTCGCTATCTTGAATTTTTTTTTAGCGTCCCTTCGACTTCGAGAGTCTACTGTATAAAATATAGACATCGCTTACTTTAAAATATTTTCGTTCTTAGCTTATAGTTTTACCATTTAACAAAATGGCGTCGCATGCAACTGTGATGGAGCCATTTTTAGAATTTAGGTTAGGTAAGATGCTTGGAGTCAAACATCCGTCTATAATCAAGATAAACTCAATGACTATTTGTCCTTTAAACCTGGAACTTTCATAGACGATCCTTATTATTATTTTAAGTAGGCTCTAATTTCTTCGAAAATTTCCATTGGAATCTAACAGTGGACTTCTATTTTTTTTTCCTTCACCCTCCAGGGCTCTTGGCAAAGGCTCTTGCCTTTGGCCTCGACAAACGATGTCAGCTATTTAGCTCAAGAATCGTTGCTCATTGGAGGCAGTTCATGTTACAACCGCAGAAACAGACGACGAAGAAAGTTACATCCATGCCACTCCTGGATTCGAACCCAGTTTCAGGCGTATCAGCCTCTTGGCAGGCCGTCGCCTTTACCACAAGACTGTGCGTTTCTATTAATACTTCAATTTTAAATAAAGAATTATAATTCCCTTTTAGGGACTTCCATAATACGGTCGCGATTTGTTAAGATTAAAGTTAATTCGATTTCGACAACTTAAAATACGGTTTTATTTTTTTCTTTTCACAAAATTTATACTTTTTAGTACTGAAAATAAACGTGGCTTTTTTTGTCGTTTTCATAACTTAAAAGAAAGTAAAAAAAAAAAAAAAAAATTGACGAAATCCCATTTTCAAGGAAGGTCTTCGAACTACTACTTGATATTTGCCATTTGACAGACTTCTCCGTTATCGGATTTAGGAACTGTTGCTCGCTTCTACTATTCCCAAATTAATTTTTCCTTGCAATCCATCGTCTTGTTTATTTATTTTCCCGCTCTTTTACTAAAGCCGCCCAACTCGGAAGGCTGCTGAATATGCTATCAGATTGTTAGCTACCATTGGCACACCAGTCACATCGCCTACAACACACGAGAAAAGAGCGTAGAATTTGTGATTCGGATCAATTTACATCCATTGTCGATCGCCCAAAGAAACTTCCAGAATTTGAATGTATTCTAATGATAGCAATGCGCGCAATTCCGGTTGCATCAGCAAACATATCAACAACAAACTGCAAGCGATGGAGGAGGTCTACAGTGAATTGGTAACCAACTTATCTGCCAAGTTCTGACATCAGAAATTGGAAAGGCTTAGCAAATTTAACGCCACATTACATGGTTTGGTTGAAAAAAAAAAAGTAAGTAAACAAAAAATAAACTGTAGTTCTGTAAGTATTTACAATGCAACAGCCCCAAAATTAAATGGTTCGCCTAAAGCTTATCTACAAAAAAAAAAATATTTCGGATAATCTATGAAAATAAACCCGAAAGAACCTAATAAATACTTTCTTTAAATGTTGTGCTTTTTTTATTTTCTTTGTTTTTTGCTTATTTTTTCTAAATACTGAAATATTCTTAAGGAAAATATTTATATTTAAAAAATAAATGTATATAAATTACATTTTTGTAAAATTATAAAAATTGTCAATAGCTGTCGAATACAAATTAAATATTCAAGTTTTGCACATTCCGAAAACGAATTAAATCCGACAATATTTGAGTTGCTCAAATCCAATTCACTTTGTACAAATCAAAGCACGAGCAAATGAAGTGGCTCGCGCTGCATTGTTGAGCATCAACAGAAATTCTATTTCGTTCTCTTTTCCTGTGGCTTTTTTTTTTTTTTTAAGTCATCTTCATGCGCAACTTTTTTTCGACGAAACTCACAGGAAAAGAAAAATAAAAAAACTTTAAAAGAAAAAATTACTTTGCCTTTTGTCCTTAAATATGCAGCAAATACAGGTTGATTCATAAAGTACTCCATTTAATTCAGCCTATTCTAATCTCGCTTCCCTTTCCTTGCTCTTCCCGGTTGTGAAGGGTGCTAACTTGACCATTTTTTTTTCATAAGGGCAGAAAAAAGGTTAAAAGGGGACCCCCATCATCCGACTCAGAAACGAACGTTCGATCCAGAAATCCATGCCCTATTTTACTTTTTTTACACCGAATTTGACAGAAAAATATTTCGATGTTCGTTCTTTATTTTTCCAGTACTTTATGAATCACCCTGTATGTAGTATTTAATAAGAAGATAATTATAATTATAATCATTGCTTTCAAACGATTTTAGGAGAAACACAAGCACATATATTTCTGGGCTGATTTTATGATAATGAAAATATGTTTTCATTAATATGTTTTCGTTAACATAAAGAGGAAACATAATGAAGAACATTTCCAAATTACATCCACTAATGTTTCATTTATTATAATGATTCGCTCTTCACCTATTTCAATTTTTTATTTTATTTTTATATGATTTTAAATCTCAATTATATCTCAATTGAAATTCGGGGCTTGTATGAAGGAAAAAAATACATTTCTATAAAAAATTTAAAAAAAAAATCTACATGTAAAAAGGTGTGTATCTATGATTCGCGTTAATAGATTTATATTAATCTTTTATCTTTTAAAGGACGAAATTAGAGAATTTTTATAAAATAATCAAGTAAAAAAAAAAAAAAGGTGTAAATTAAATTAAGTAAAATCAAGAAGTTCTTGATAAACTTGAAGCCAACTATCCTTAAAAATGTTGCTCCCTAAATTGTTTGTACTATTTTCTTTTTCTTTTTTTTTTCATTTTTTATCTTTTTTTTAAAGTAGTAAAAACAACAAAAACGAAAAACCATCATTCATTTTCAAATTATAATATCTGCTGAATTTGAACAATACACATTTTGCATTTTCTGAAAAGAAAAATAATGAAATCTGCATTACTTATTTAAGATGTCTAAAGCGGATAAATTTTTTAATCAAGCGCAAATCAGATAAAAGGATTAATATCCTTTATTTAAGGCCTAGATAGAAATCGATTTTTTTCTATAGGAATTTCTATCACCCTTCTCTCACTAATTTCTCGATAATGACCCACTTAGAAAAGATTCCAGATATAAAGTTAGATCGGCTGTAATCCTTTAATGAGCATACCAAATTTCAAGAAGATTCGTCCATGGGTTCGAAAGTTATTAGGTGAACAACACACACACATACCCAGACTGATTTGATAAATCTATCATACCAAGGAAAGTAAAATAAAAAGGGTATAAACTAAAAATAAACAAAATTTAGATAAAAATAAAACTTACTGTAATTTCCATAATTTATTATTACTGAAGAGCCAATGGTTTTAGTCACGATGTTAGATATTTCAAAATTTAAACAGGAATGATAGTATAATATTGTAACTATATTAAAGAAGGACCAAACACACACAATAAGTAAAATAAATAATTACGCACATCATGACTGATAATTATTATTACAATACTGTAACTGTTTACATGTAAATATTTTTAGAAATCATTTATTTATATTTATCTGTATTTTATTAATTTTAATCTTTACCGTTATTGTTTTAAATCATTTGTTTTCTATTTCCTAATTATTGCTGTTCTGTTTATTTTTAAATTCTTTTCCTTTACAGCCGTTTAATTAGTTAATTAATTTAAATTCATTATGTTCTTGTTCAATCACTATGTATATTTTTAATTATTTATCCAATGAAATTCAACTTTTACAATTTAGAAGATATGGGTTTTTATAGATTTTACAGTTTTTACGTGCGCTGATAAATTTACAACATTTTATACGCCGACGCA